>CM050169.1:210861477-211461477 GCA_027410445.1 Discoglossus pictus | reverse complement strand
ATGGATGGTGCTAAATACAGGGATATTCTTGAGCAAAACCTATACCACTCTATGCGTGATTTGAGGCTAGGACGGAGGGTCACCTTCCAGCAGGACAATGACCCCAAACACACTGCTAAAGCAACACTTGAGCGACTTAAGGGGAAACATGTAAATGTGTTGGAATGGCCTAGTCAAAGCCCAGACCTCAATCCTATAGAAAATCTTTGGTCAGACTTAAAGATTGCTGTTCACAAGTGCAAACCATCCAACTTGAAGGAGCTGGAGCAGTTTTGCAAGGAGGAATGGGCAAAAATCACAGTGGTAACATGTGGCAAGCTCATAGAGACTTATCCAAAGTGACTTGGAGCTGTGATTGCAGCAAAAGGTGGCTCTACAAAGTATTGACTTTATAGGGTGAATAGTTATGCCCATTGAGTTTTTCTGTATTTTGTCCTATTTGTTGTTTGCTTCACAATAAATAATAAAAAAAAACATCTTCAAAGTTGTGGGCATGTTCTGTAAATTAAATGATGCAAATCCTCAAACTATTTATGTTAATTCCAGGTTGTGAGGCAAAAAAACACGAAAAATGCCAAGGAGGGTGAATACTTTTGCAAGGCACTGTAGAAAGTAAGGATTGGTTGCACTATGAGAGTCTAAAAATATCCCTAAAATTTCTAATAAAACTCTGAGGTTTAGAGACAATTTAACCCCATTTGAAAAAATGAATGAATGAAAGTCCATTCAGTGTAAAAAATTAATTACTAAATGTCACAACATTATAAGAAATAGTAAAGAGGAAAATAAAACTATAAATATGAAGTGGTGGGAAAAAGATCTGAATACCTCTTATGACCTCGAAATATGGACAAAAGCTTTTAGAACAACTAATACATTTCTCAAAAACATGTTGTATAGAGAAATATATTTCAAGCTTATCAATCAGTGGTATTGGACCCCAGATAAAATGAGTCATATTTCAGACACATTAGAACAACAAAACTGCTGGAGGAAGTGTGGGCAAAAAGGTTACATAAATATACAAATAGAATTAGACTATTTGTGGTCGGAACCTAAGAGACACAAGAAGATTACCAGTAAATTGTCCCTCTGGGATTAAGATCTTATAAATACGAGTGTACGGGTTCACACAGTCTGGGCTATCTCTCCTCATCTCTTTAAGTTATCACTCGTTCACTACTATGCTTACATCCCAAGTTTTGGGTTTTAAAATAATTAACCTCACAAACTGATTTAAAAAATAAATAAATAATGTAATAAAGACTGTAAACCTTAATATACAAGCATAAATGTAAAAAAATATATATTTTGTATTGTTGATGTTTTTTAATGTTTGTCATAAAAGTAAAAAATGTATATTTTGTATTGTTGATGTCTTTTAATGTTTGCCATTTTGTATTATTGAAAATTTGAAAGAAAGAAAAAGGCTCTATTAAGCACATTTGGTGGGATTGTCCTCAGATATACATTTTTTGGAAATAATGTTTTAATTATATCTCAGCAATTGTAGGGAAAACTATTATTCCATCTCCCTATGTGGTTATACTACACATTTTTCCCTCGGGAACAAAATCTGAAGCTTTGGCCATAATAATTCAAATTGTTAATGATAGCTAAATGGCTCATTGCCTCAAACTGGAAGTCAGAGAAAATCCACTCTTGGGGAGAAATCTAATTAATTTTGACTAGAAATAGAGCTTTTGAAAAATAGTTTGTAAGTAAAGATTTGATATACAAAGATACAACTAAATGGACTCTTTGGGATAAATTTGTGTGTTTGAATCATACAAAATAATTGCTGCTGAAATTTGGTCTAGGTCTTCTTTTAACCTCCTTATAAAGATCTGTAGAAGGTGGAGTACCCCCTCCGTCGGTTTTTATTTTGCTGCCTTGTTGCTCTTTGTTATGTTTTGTTGGTGTTTGGTCTATTATTCTTTGCGAAAAAGTTAAAGAAAATGTATAAGGGGTTAAGTAAATGAATGAAAAGAGATAAGAGGCTGGAAGGTTAAATAGCAGAAACGTGCTGCCTCTTCGTATATAATGTTGTAATTTTTGTAATGAAGAAATGGATATACTGTAAAATATTAATGTATGTAAATATATATAATGTATATTTTCTCTCTTTGTATGTTTATTTATCTGGAAAAAAAAACATTTAATAAAAAAAAAAAGAAATGCTAGATGTACAAGCTGGGTCGAGAAGCATTATTGGAATCAGAGATTAAATTGCACAGACCCCCTAGATAATGAAGAAGCAAGGGACCTTCAAAAAACATGTATTCTAATGAATTGATTACTCTAAAGCCTTTGACTGTTTTGACAATAAAAAACTATGGCAGGAAAAGGGGGGGGGGGTGTGGGAGTGGGGGGCATATCCCCCCAGCTTATATGGTTCAAGCAACAGTTCCCAAATTGTGCGTCGCGGCACCCTGGGGCACAGTGACTGGTCTACCGGGGCGCCGCAAATGCATTCCCTCCACCCACCCATCACGCTCTCCATTATACATACAGTATATAATCTGCTTGCCCTCCCTCACACCAATCCCTTTCTTTCTTCCTCTCCCACCCTCACTCCATGCAACACACAGTATATACACTGGGGCAGTTTCAGCTTTTTCAGCTGCCCGTTTTCCTCCTTAAGCCCTTTCTCAGCCTGCCCTGCCTGTCCTCGATGCAGCCCTGGGGCCACGTCCACGGTCCATTAATAAATTTAAAATATATATATATATATATAATTAGTTGGCACCAGAGGGTACCCGGGGGTGGGATCTAAAATTATCGGGTGCCCAGAAATTGTTTTTGCACTAGGGCTCTCCATTCTCTAATATCACAACTGGCAACAAGGCTATATTCTTCTCTCAATAATTCAGCCCCAGTACACCGTATTGATGAAGTCCATTTATTGAGGCTGAAATGTTGACAGCAATAAAGCGCCTTGTGGCTTAACCTTTCTGAATGTCTGTGTATGGCAAGCAAGAGGATTTTGCAATGACATATGGAAGTACCATTGTCAAGGTTACAGAATGTGGAGTTCCTTTCTGATTTGAAAGATTAACTTAAAATATTTGAGATGTCCAATCAGGAATGGCAATGGCAGATTGGGTTAATCTTTCTGACAGCAGGAAAAACAGTTCTTACACTGAAAAATTAAAAATACCAGACAGGTTTTGATGAAAGTGACTAGATTATTATAAAGGTAGATATATTCAGATACCAGCATGTAGAGATGTTACTATTTCTCAGCTGCTCATGATTGGAGAGTTGATGATCAGGTTGATAAATGATTAGTTCATTATTAGAGTTGCGGGAATTATGTCTTTCTGTGACTGTCTTCAAGAAGAGACTCCAAAGATACTTCTCTTCACCCAAAGCTTTTTAATATATTTTTTTCCATTATTTTTATTAATTTAGGAAAAAACATGCATGTATTATTATTATTATTATTATTATTATTATTATTATTATTATTATTATCATTAAATACTATTGTTTAGGAAAATGCATTTACAAGGAAACACCCTACTGGGTAAACAAGCTGAAGAAAGTAGCTCAAAACAGAAAATGAATAATTGAACATAAAAAGTTTATTATTTAATTTATTAAGTGTAATTTAACAAATACATAACCATATTACCAAAGTATTATTTTTAACACATAATTTAAACCACTCACTCACAGTTCACCTTCTTATCATCGATTAAGTTCTCAAGGATTGTTGCTATGCAATAGAGATACTGCTGAATAGTAGTCCTGTTCAGTGGACTATCCTTTTTTACATCTGCTGTATAGAGAAGCTTAAGGTTAGTTCGTTCTCTGATTGAGAACCTCTGTTTTGGTATTTTGTTTATTCAAATGACTCTTAAGGATTAGTCTCCCTAAGTGTGATAGGGTACTCCAGACATGGACTCCTTGCTCACTGTGCATTAGAGTTATCAGCTACACCTCACTGACGAGGCCCAATGAAAGCTGAAACGTACTGTATGTCTGGGGTTTCCTGTTTTTCTTGTTCAGGGTTGAATTGTCTTGTATTTCTGGGCTGGAACACTTTAATGAGTGGGACCAGTCTAATATACTACAGGATATTACTCCCTGTGAAGAGTACAAGTGAGCTAAAAGAGGTTGCACTGAGAGTAGGTTGTCATGTCCATAGAACTAACCTATTAAGGTTAGTTCATTCTCTGATTGAGCACATCTATTTTGGTATTTTGATTCATTTTGTAAGTATAATGATTTAGTTGTCTAATTTATTTTTTTAGCATACTTCACTCCTTCTTTTTTCTGTATTATTATTATTTTTATTATTGTTTTTATCCAGTATTTAAAATGCTCCAACATATTCCACACCAACAAGCTTAGTAGACTTCTTTTCTACCTCAACTACTATGTCACTATGTTACTGTTAAAAAACTCTATTATACTATAAGGTAGTCTCACTAAGGTGTGACCTCTCCAAGAGATCTTAAGATATATTTATTTTGTCAATATATAGACCCTGGTATGCCAAGAGATGAAGAAAACAGTGATGTGTTTCCCATAATCAATCCACCAAATTATCATAAACTGAGTTCAAAATAATTGTCATATGAAATACTATTGTCTTAGCTTTCATGTTTAATGTCTCAATTGATTGATGCTACATTCAAGTTTTACGGAAGTAGAACGCAATTTATAACAGGTAAGTGCTTTACATTTCGCTTTAAACTGGGGAGGTGGCAGTTGCTCGGTTTCAAGTTATAGACAAACCTATGGTTTTCTATTTAAAGAGTAATGGAAATTCTGAATCCAAGGGTTTTAACACTTCAAGCAGAAACATCTATCAAAACATTAGTGTATGCAATTGTTTCTCATATATTAACTATCCATTAGTATGATGAACAAATTGGAGAGATGTTTTAACCTCTCATAATCCTTCTTATACCTTGTTAGGAAGATGTAGTTCAGTAAGGGAACCTGAAAATTAAATCAAATCATATTCACCCGACAACCTGAAGCATTTATTAACTTGTGTAAAAAGCAGTATTCTTTAGAAAATAATTTGATCTTTATGTTGTTTTTTTTTATAAACTATAGACCATCTAACTATAGCCCACTAAATGTTGTTATATATTTAGACATTGTTGGAGATATTCCATCCAGTATTGCACACTTTGTTCTAGGTTTTCTCTGACAAGATTAATTGACATTCTAACCTTCTTTTCCTTGATGATCCATAGCTTCCTGCTCTTGCAATTTGTCTATGTGTCAATTCTATTTGCATCTAATTATGCTATTTTCACATTCGTGCTGTTGCTCCTCCAACTGAGTAGTGATAACCCTACTGAAGTGAGACAGTACTTTATCTCTCTACATTCAAGATTCAGTGTTGCTTCCTTTGTTTTGGTTTTCTTTGCTTCCTCTGTTTTAAATCCATTAGCTTTTAATCGACACCAAAATCCACCTCACATACAACTAACTCATGTCACCAACTCTGTATCCAACAACTCCTCCTGGTATTATCTTCAGACAGGAATAATCATTGCATACAAATTGATAATAATAAAAATAACTAGCGACTTGCCCGTCAAAAATGACGTGGCAATAACATCTTAAGCCATGGCAATGCTGTTTGACACACAATGTAAAGCTTTTTGTACTCTAAGAACTTTCGGTGTTCATTGCGAGCCTCGCGCTTAGCGCCTTTGGCGCTCATTGCGTTGTTCACAATGAGTGCCTTCGGGGCTCATAGTGAGCCGCTCAATTTTAAGCAATGGCAATGCTGTTTGATACACAATGTAAAGCTTTTTATACTCTGAGGACCTTTGGCGTTCATTGCGAGCCTCGCGCTGAGCGCCATCCTCTTGTTTACTTTGGTCCTACGAGCGCCTTTGGCTCACATGACAAAGACAGATATATATGTCAATTTTTTTTGCATAATTATTAATTAATTATTTACTTAATAAATTAATATACTTTACCTATTTGTAATTGATATATCCAACAATGAATAGCCTGAAGAGCTAAGCATCTATTTTTATTTTCCTGCTGCATACAATGTACAGTTGGCCTGTTGCTGCTCTGAGGATAAAGTGTCATCAATGTCCCAGCCGTGCATTAGAAATATGCTGCATGCGCGAGGGAAACCATTGCTTTAGTTGTGTAAATCACCATTTTGGATTCGTAACGTGTTAGTGCTGTAAAATGGCCTTGTTTGTCTATGTGCTACGAGGGTCTCTTTTCCACTTGGATATTTTTTGTATTAAATGTGAGTGCAATTTATGTTGTTTTACATTTTAAATAAACTGTTATTAACATACTACACCATATAGGTATCTTTGGCGCTTCTCTACCCCCACCCTTTCTTCTCGTGCTACGCGGGTCGCAAGCATTTTCTGTGCTTCCTAAGTGTGTATTTTTGTACCTTGTATGTCCCTGTCAAAAGTCGTATATGCCTGGCGAGGTTTAGCGCATTTCGGGGTCATGTAGCCTCGTTTAAATTTTTTTGGTCCGCCATTTTTTTCAATTTTCTAAACTTGTTAAATTGTACTTTAATTAGCGTGCATCCTTACTGGCAGATGTCATGGCTGTCCCCCCATGTTCTGTGTGTTTTTTTTTTTTGTATTTTGTTTTGTGTTGTTTTTGAATGTACGCATTTCGGCCATTAAGTTCGTATTTTTGCGACCTTGTATTTGTTTTCTAAGTTTCGCGGGTCATAATTAAAAGTCGTACAACCTTGTCAGAGTTTTCTGCGCTTTGGGCTCATTTTTTTCCACCGCCATTTTTTTCTTGCTTAGCCGATTTTCAAATGACGAAACTGTGTAAAATCAACTTTAATTTGCATGAAACCTCACCCCCAGAGGTCCTAGCTGTCCCCCCTGTGCTGTGTGTGATGTTTTTGTAAGTATTTTTTTTAATTTTCATTGTTTTTTGTGTTTTTTGGTGTACGCGTTTCGGACGCTAAGTTTTGTGACCTCGTATTGTTTTTTTTTTCTAAGTCCCGCAGGTAGTATTTTCTTTTCTGTAAGTCCATATTTCTGTAAGTCCTGTGGGTCGTATTTGTTTTTTTTTCTAAGTCCCGCAAAGTGTTTTTTTTTTTTTTTTTGAAAAGTCACGCTTTTCTGAAGGTTTTTTGTCCCGGTAGTGACGGTACGCATTTGCGGCCTGCAATGAGCCTTCGGATCCTGCGGCCCCTTGTTTCATGAAGGTCCTCATTCGCGGCCAGAACTGGGTCCCTCACTTCGCGAGGGACGCAGTTCTGTGAGCTTGCTTCGCAGTTTGACCACTATTATATGTGATTACAAAACTTACAACAAAACGTCTCATTCCAAATTACAATAATAGCCAAAGAAATGCAAATAAAGCATACTGTAGATGTTAATGATATTATGAGAATTACAGGGTTAGGTCATCACTAAATCCATGTACAATATGACATAATCTTCCACCGATGTGATGTCATCATGGTAAACTAAGGTTATTAATTATGAATTAAATGTGTTGTCTTTCAGCATATTAAAAGTACTATGTTTAAAAATAAGGTTAATTCTTATAACATGGCTACAGCAGAACATGCACGTATATAAAATATGCATACTTACCTTCTATGTGACTTATTATAGTTGGTTTAGTACATGAGATTGTGACTTCATTGCCATCGTTTATGACTGTTGCAAATCTGTTATTACAAAATGTTTCAGAAGCACAGCCATAATAATGATTCAGTCCCTGTATGTAAAAAAAGCAAAATAAAAAATAAGTATACTGCATAAATGTAGGGAATGTAACAAAAAGCAACAGTATGTTTCAAAGATAACAATTTTTCTAATTGTCAGTTTCAGTGATGGAACACAACATTATACTGTATAGGTTTAAAAGACTTTTATGGTCTTTGGATGAACTACACTTGAAAATAAGATTTTTTTTTCAGAATGTCAATAAAAAAATACAGCCTTCTGACAGCAATTATAATATGCGTATGCAAATATACTTCCCCCGTCCCCATGACGTCTCTCTCCCCTCCTTTTCCCTCTTCTCTCCCCTCCTTCCCCACGTTTCTTCTGTCTTCTCCTTCTTTCTCTTTTCTCCCCTTCTACATGTTTTCTTCTTTCTCCCTCCTGCCTTCTTATTTCATTTCTTCATTTTTCCTACCCTTTCCTAATTTCTGCATTCTCTCTCCCCATTTTTCAACCTCTTTCCCTTCTTCTTCTTTATCCCTTTCAACCTCTTCTCACCATTTATTCTCTCCTCCCTAGTTATGCCCTTTGTCATACAAGGTGCTCATTGCTATTGTCTGCATTGAGCTTTCAGGTCACAAATCATGTGACATGCAATTCTGTGTTGTCATATAACTTGTACAGGGGATCAGTACAAGCAATAGCACTCAGCACTTTGTACATCATAGGGGAATGAAATGGAGGTAGAGGGGTCAAAATGGAAATTATTTGGAGGCAATCATGGGGGAAAAATTGTAAATTTTGTTGCTCCGAAAATGCCTCCAACCTAAGCCTAGACATCAGAATCTAAGGCAGATACATAACTATGGGCCTAATGGAAAGATCATTATTTTACAAAAACACATAATCCTAAGAAAGCAGTAGCAGAATTAACCGAGGAAATAAAAGGGTACCCTCAATAAAAAAATATTGCATATGAAGAGAAAAATAATTAAAGATTTTCATCTGTTTTAGGCCCATAATATCTGGCATCATGTCATCCTCTATATGCACCCATTTGGGAGTATTTTTAGAGCTATTCCAGCCCAACAAATGCAAAAGAATGATTGACTCATAAATATCTATAATGGAAGGGAATGCTATACCTCCCTTTCTCAAATTTTCTTTTAGATGTTTCTAATTTAATCCTTGATTTCTTTTTATTGTAAATAAATTTACACAATAGTTTCTGGAAATTCTCTAAAATATACTTAGGAACCGTTTGCAGAATGCCCCTTAATACATATGTTACTTTTGGTACTACTACAATATTCAATACTGATATGCTCCCTATCAGGGATAAATTGACATGAATCTAGCATTATTCTTCTAATTTGGAAAAATATTTTATTTCAATTTACTTTTATTATATTTTTTAATGCATAAGAGAGGTTAATTCCCAAATGAGTGATATATTTACAATTTCAGTTAAGATGATAAAATGTTTGTAATATTTAAAATCTTATACAGTTCTCTTAATAAATTCTCAGGATCCGTCAAAGTTAAAATGACATCATCCGCAAAGAGTGATATTTTATGGGTTTCTTCACCTATACTTACAACTTTAATATATCTATAAGATCTTATTGATTCAGCTAATAGCTGATGAATTTCTAAATAAGGCCTTTATCACCTTGGATCCAAATTGATCCAGACCAAATTTCTCTAAAATTATTTCAATAAAATCCCAGCTCACCCTGTCAAATGGTGAGCATGGGAAAATTATTTTTATTTGACCATGACATTAAGTTTATTATTTTCCTAATATTATCCGGTCCTTGTCTGCCCTTCACGAACCCTGATTGATCACTATTAATAATTTTAGGAATTAATTTACTTAACCTGTTTGCCAAAATTCTAGAGTACAATTTTGTGTCTACTATAAATAGTGATTTCACATATTATATATGTCGAACTACAAGAGGTTGTCACGCTTTGCGTGGTGCTTACGACTTAGCGAGGCGCAAAGCAAAAAACACGAAACACACAAAAGATTAAAAAAATACAACAAAAACGTCACATACAGCATGGGGCAACAACTTGGATGTCTGGGAGGTGGAACTTGAAATTAAGTCCATTTCGGCGAGTTTCGTCACGTGAAAATTGCCTAAGCGAGAAAAAAAAATGGCAGCCAAAGAAAATTAAAACAAGGCTACATGACCCTGGACCACGCAAAACAACGCCAACCGCTTTCACACAGGAACCAGGAGGTACAAAATACAGTATTACAAAGGATGGCAAATGCTTGCGAACCACGTAGCACAAACAACGCTATTTTACAATCCTAACTTGTAGCTAACAACATTACGCATCTACAGTAGCGCTTTACATAAATAAACCAACGGTTTGCCCTTGCGCATGCAGCATATTTTTAATGCACTGTTACAACATTCATAAAACTGTATCCTAAGGCCAGCAACAGTCCCACTGGACATTATATGCTGCAGGACAATAGAAAGAGATTGTTACCTCTTCAGGCTATTGATTGTTATATATATATATTAATTAGAAAAAGGTAAACTATATTAATTTATTATTCAATTAATTTATTAATTAGTATTTTTAAAAATAAAGAGACAAGCAAAAAGACACGCGAGTAGATCATAGGCTTGCAATGAGCGCCGAAGGTCCTTAGAGTATAAAAAGCTTCACATTGTGTGCCAAACAGCATTGCCATGGCTTCAAATTTTATTGACCGTCATTGTTGGACGGGCAAGTCGCTAGTAGGTTTATAGTTCTTATAATCCTTAGGATTTTTATCCAATTTTAACATATTTATGATTTTAACTTCTGTCATTTCTTGTGGAATTATCCCTTGGTCTTTAATTTCATTAAACATTTTATTTAGGGGAAGTTTTAGTACTGAAGAAAAAACCTTGTAATATCAATTTAGAAACCCATCTTTCCCCAGGGGCTTTGTATTATTTTAACTATTTTATAGACTCATCTACTTCTATTTCATGCCCGGTTTCAATAAACATTAATAACGACACAACCCTTACAAGCAATTAAAAGTCTGTGTGGCCATTATGATTTAAGCAACTGGCCTAGTTAATCTACAGTACATCATGGACACTCCAGTTGTGAAGTGTACAAAGTTTGTTGCTTAGGCATTTCAACAGAAGAAATCACATCGTTATAGTTCCATAATTATGCTATTGTAGCACAGTTAAATGGAATTGTGAAAGCTACAACTGCCATTTTATTCAGCAAGTCTAGAAGGAAGCTTATTCATTTATAGCTTATTACCCTTTTGAGAAATCCATTTTTTCAGCAAGTCTAGAAGTAGGCTTATTCATTTACAGCTTATTACCCTTTTGAGAAATCAACAGCCAGCAGCAGTCAACAAAAAACATAATGTAATAATTTTATTTATGTATTCAAAACACCATATTGAAAAAAATCACCACAATATTTCTCTTTCCTAATTTAATGTTTGTATAGTTTATTAAAAGAGAAATGTGGGTTCTTGCGAAATTGTATTCATGTTACTATAGATTATTTTGTGCACTTGGCACCAGAAATTCTGGAAAACAAAACTTCTCCATGAAAAAAAGATGCCCTAACTGAAATGAACTGTGATTATAAGTATTTTTATACATGCTTTTCATTGGTTCAACTACTCGGACATTTGCTTTGACATTGCATTCCTAATGAAGTGAGCTGTGAGTCTTATTTGAATGTACCATCAGTGATATAGATGCATTGTGTTTCCTCCCCAGTACACTTCATATATTCCTTCTCATAAGACTCATTTTGTGAATCTAAGCATTCATGTCCATTTATGGTAGTGTTCTTTGGAGGCCCTAGAAAAAACAGAAAAGTCAGTTTATTATACATAATATACATTGTACATAAGTTAGTTAATTGGATAAAACTAGTATTTAGTTAGAACAAAACCAATATCCTTCTCAGTAACTAATAGAGCTATATAAAAGCAGACATATGTGTATATCCAATCCAGTTGTAACAAGGAATATGCAGGGTCGGCCCAGGCTCCCCGGATTGCACGTAGTGTCCTATGACACACTCTGATTGGTTGCCCAGCGGTGGGGCCAGGAGCTTAGGATACGGTTCGCTGCTTGCTGGTGCCATCTTCTCATTCCGCGGCCGGACATCGTGGTGGTTAGAGGTTCCGTGTGCAGCATTTATTGCTTCTCCGGAGAGTCCTGTTGGAGCCTGGTTGTCATTTTTGTGTGCCTGTTTTTGTTTTGTTATGTGATCCTACCCATAGTTACTGTAGTGGGGTGTTGGCTCATGAGCAGGGCCAATCCCCCATTTTTTCTAGGGGTAGGTTTGTTTTGCTTCTGTGTGGTGCCTCTGTCCTTTTGTTTTTCCTTTTGACTGATCTTGTCCTGTTTTGGTCTTTTATCTCTGTCTTATTGTTTCTGCTGTGCTGTGAGTGTGTGCTTCTGGTATTATTAGACTGTAGTGGGTAGCAGAAGCATGGATGCAAGGGAGACAGCTGACCATGAACGTCTCATATATTTAGTACGCTTCAAGGCCATTTGTCTTGGCGTTAAGTGGCTAGAGGACAGCTTAGGCGCTCCTGCTGAATAATTACCCCCCCTCCTCATTGCATTTGCCCAGGCACATTTTACAGGGCCTGGCAGCCTGGGAATCTTGGGGGTGGCATGCTCCTCTGACAAGCCCACACTGCAGCCTGTACCTAGTGCCTGCAGCTTCCCAGGGGAAGGGGTTAAGCCACATTCCGCTAGCACAGGTGAGGGGTTAGTGATGTAGCAGCCTTCACCTCATTGCAAAATGAGAGTTGAGAGAACGAGTGTTACAAGTGCGAGTGCATTAGACCAGCCTATACCTTCTGGAACGCCTTTGAGCCAGAGTATACTCTCTGACACTCCCAACCCCCAAAATTTACACCTGGGCCCCAGGGGTGGCAAATATACTAATCAGAGTAAAATGGCAAAAAACCCTAAAAGGGATGTTGTGTTTGCGCCTGAGTCTGCTGTCGAAAATAGTAAGACAACTGTCTTGGTGGTGGTAGTGGTCCAAGTACCGGTATGATGACGCTGCACAGGAGGCGCATGGAGATCGAGAGTGAGATGATGGAAGAAAGCCAATCATTGGTTGAATGTGAAGACTCCGATGAGGGCCATGACACCCTTTCAGAGCAGCGTGAGCGGGGGCAGATCTCCCCCTCTCAAGTACCGGGAGGAGATCCTGCTATGCCTATAATGAGGGCATTTGCAGATGGTCCCGCAAATGCCGGTTCAGACATATTTGCACCTGCTGTGGCGGGGAACACCCCACTGCCAAATGCATGAAGGGATAGTAACAAATCAAGCGAACAGATAGCAAAAGGGCAGGACGCCAGTTCTGCTGAACACAATGCTACCATGGCTAGAATGCTACAGTAAAGAAAAAAGCGAAGGCATCAGCAGCTGAGCTGCAAAAAAATGGGTTCCAGGATGGCTTTGTAATCCCGTGTGAAATCGTGGTTACCGGCAGTCTTCTGGCGAACCAAAAATCAGTTTCGGAAAACACCCAGAGGTTGTCAGAGAAAAATTAGAAAAATAGGTAAAATTATGTAGGGTGGCTGGTCAACTTGAGAGTCTCCCCCCTGGCCGTGGTACCTAAGAAGGAGCGGGAACATTTTGGCTGATCCATCATCTACCAGACGGGCCTCAGTTAATGATGGTATTGATTGGGATAGTTTTCTTCCGTGTCACACGCTTCCTTTGACGCGACTACCCAAATTGTATGGTTAGCTTGGGGGCTTTGATGGCTAAGGTGGATGTGGAGTCAGCTTTCTGCCTTTTGCCGGTCCATCCCTGTAGTCACCAATTATTGGGTTGTTGTTTTGAAGGAATGTACTTTGTGGACCTCTGTTTACCAATAGGGTGTTCCATATCATGTGCATTCTTTGAGACGTTTAGTACGTTTTTGCAATGGGTCACATGTCGGGAATCAGGATTTTCTAGCAGTCTATGGCCAAGGTATTCGGGTGCCATTAGCCCCAAATAAACGTATGGCCCAGTGACTTTGTTGACTTTTTGGGGTATTCAGACTCCATGCGGATAGAATGTAGTCTGCCCACAAAAAAACGTGTATATTTGAAGGCCAAGCTAACAGCTTTGGTGGGTGCCAGCAGGGTGTCCTTTAGGTGGCTTCAATCCATATTGGGCAAGCTGAAGTTTGCATGCTGTATCATGCCCATGGGCAGGATATTTAGCAGAAGGTCTGGTTGGCGATTCTGAGCCATTTCAATGGTAAAATGCTCATTCATCCGCGGATGCTATTTAACAATGATATGCAGCTCTATACGGATGCATCCGCGGCAATCGGCTTTGGAGCATACCTTGATGGAAATTGGTGTGCCGATCAATGCCCGAGTGACTGGGAAGAAGCAGGTTTGACAAAAAAGTGGATTTCCTTGAGTTATTTCCGATAGTGGTGGGTCTGAACATTTGTTGTGAAAGCCTAAGGGATGGCATGATTGTGGTGCATGCCATCAACAATACCACGGCATCATCCGTGCAAGTCATGTTTTTTTTTACAGTTGAACATATGGTTTAGGGCAAAACATGTGCCAGGGTACGGGAATGCGATTGCTAATGCCTTTTCTCGTTTCCAGTGGGAACTTGGAGCACAGAGATAGCTGCATTAATTCAGAACTCCCTGGTACCTGCTATGTATAAGAAAGTTTGGTTAATGTAAAAACAAGTTGGTGGAGTTGGCTGCTGGAGCTGACCCGGAGGACAGGATAACGGGCATCTTGTTATGGTATTTGCTGGTATGCAAAAGTGAAGGGAGTTCAAAGGCAGCAGTTAAGTGTTACGTGGCGGCCCTGCGTTTATTTTCAAACTGGCCAGCCTAAGAAACCTGAAAAAGGTTTTTGTGGTAAAAATGGTAATTGGTGATATGTTCAAACGTGAACATGTTCAGGATAAGAGGTGCCCTATCACAATTGCATTGTTGCTTTGGCTGGGGGTGATGCTAGGCACAGTGTGCAGCTCCCTTTACGAGACCTTGCTTTTCCGAACGGCTTTTTTCCTAGCCTTCTTTGGAGCATTTGCAGTGGGGGAACTGGTTACGGCTTGCAGGCTAGGTCCCGAGGGCATACAGGTGGGTGATGTCAGCATTCACACAGAAAGTGTGGTGATCTGGTTAAAAAGATCTAAGTCTGATCAAGAGTGTAAGGGGGAAGATATTTCTCTGTATAGGGTTGGTACTTAATGTTGCCCCATGGACTGTACCAGCAACTACCTGCAGCAGCCGGGACTTCCATGCCTGCTGTTAATAAACAAGGATGGCTTCGCCCTTTCACGGTTTCAATTTTCTAAGGTCCTAAAAGTCTGCTTTCAGCTCCTTGGGTTGGACCCAGTCGAATTAGGCACTCATTCTTTCTGAATTAGGGATGCCACTGTGGCAGCTGGTTTGGGTTTAGCAGAGGAGGTTGTGAAGAAAATTGGGAAGTGGGAATCCAAATAATTTCAGAGCTACATTAGACCAAAGGCTACCATATGCTAATTATCCTATGTTTATTGCTGGCGCCAGGAAACAGCTCTGGGTGATCGGCTACTCCTATATTTATTGGGCTCATAGGTTTGCTTCAGTTTTGCCAGATTGCATGCAACTGGGCAGACCAGAGGAGGAGATGCAGGCGCAATGGAAAGGAAAACAAGGCCTAAGATGGTCTTAAGTGGGTAGGCTCATTGATTATTATGTTCATCTTTTTGGCAACCCAACGATTGTGTTAATTCATGCTGGGGGCAACGACATAGGGGTGGTTCCCATTAAGAGCTTAGTCAGGGACATGTCTAGGGGCCAGGGATTCAGTTTGTGTGGATAAAGCGTTTTTTAAAGTTAATAAGTTATTGGCATTTTTTTTGTAGTAAGATTGTCTTCCTGGTTCTGCGCCAACAGGCATTTGAGAATAAGAGCGAGGATGCTTGGTTCTTGCCGAGCAGACGTTATCAGGGAGAAAAAGACCCTTATCACCAGTATGCTTGTGCGGCGAAGGCAACAGATTGCCACAGACTAGGTTAGATGGACAGCTATTCTAAATCAGCAGATGGCTCCCCTCTGGCTCCAGCCAGGTGAGAAGCTAGCAGAATGACTTCAGGACCTGGTGTGGTTGTAGCTCAACTGGGAACATGAGTATGTGGACCTAATGCTTTCAACTTCTGCATCAGAAGGGACCTCCTTCTACAGGTTTAGACTGGTGGAAGGGCACCGGGATTTGCTGCAGGGATATCCAAAGTGTGGCCTGGAATCACAGAGTGCGGGGAAATCCTATTGGCACAATGCCAAAGGGACGTGGAAATAGACCCAGGGACATAAGAAGAAAAGTTGCTCAAACCGTTGACAATATAAGGAACTGCTTGAGGAGGTGGGCCCAGGTGGGACATGGCATAAGTACTTGGAGTTACCCATTCTTCCCCAGCTGAGCTAGCAGAGGATACACTTCGAGAGGAAATGGACTGTTGGCTACACCCCTATAAGGTGGAGGAAGGAAACCAGAAGGTATCTGGATATCTGACTACAGAACAGGAGAGATCAGTGGGACTGCTAGGAACTCACCAGGATAGGGAGGTCGGACAGTGGTAGATGCAAGATCATGGAGCAGTGTAAAGTAGCACCAGCCACTGGTAGATGGCCAACAACAAGAAAAGTTCCAGCCACTAAACAAGGGTGAGGAGTTGAAGAGTTGGCAGAGGAGGGTGCAAGCCCTGAGAGTCTGCCCAACTAACCATGGACGGTTTACCTGTCCGAAAAACAGACTGCTGATGTCCAGGTGCCAAGGCTGACAGTCATGGAGAGTGTGATGCCAGATCGGGGCATGAGGCTATCAGGAGAGGCGGTGTCCCCTGAGACCCTGCAGCTCTTGCCCAGCATGCATCAGGTGGATACAGTTAAGTGTGGGAGTTCAGGTGAGGGCACTGGCCCTGAGACCCTGAGGAAGGTGCAAGTTGAGGCGACACTCCCAAACCCTGCAGAGTTGCCAGCAGGGATCACTTCAGTCCTCACAGCCCCAGAGTTAAATGATATGGGCAAGCGGCCCACAGTACCAGATTACCTGACACATTGTACCCTACCAACAGAAGTGTTTCTAACCTTGTCAGCCCTGGAAGATATTTACCCCAAGGAGCTACCGACCCCAGCAATGTCTGCTACCCTGGGTGAGCCTTATCCAGGAAAGATTCTCCATCCAGAGTCGGGCTCTGTTTTTCCCTAACCCTGCCTTGACAATCTCCCCTAATGAGATTGTGCCAGCGGGGAAGTGCTTTTTACCCCCTCCTGAGATGATCCCTATTTGAAACACCCAAGAGCCACTACCTGTCTGTGGCCTAGGGGGTAACAGTGTGCCCCTGGAAAAGATCCTAGTTCCTGAGACATTGGATGCGTCCCCAAGATTGATGCCTGTTTTTTTTAAAGGAATGAAGCTTGGGTTGGGTTGTGTTGCTACCTGGGATCCTGAGGATTAAGATCCCAGATGTTGTGAAGGAAATGGGGGGAGAGTGGCTGCTAGCCCTTATACCCCCTTAGAGGACTGTACAAATGGACTATGTGCCCAAGACCCTACGGAATTTGGGGTTAGAGACTGTGGACACTTACCTGAAGGATGGGCAACCAGACCAGGCAAAACTCATAACCCCTCCAGGAGGAGGATGTAAACTGGGACTTATGCAGTGGGGGTTATGAGGTTTGACTGGTCTGGTTGCCCATTTTTTTCTTTGGATGGGGACTTGGACTTGGGCTATGGGCTGCAGTTCAAGACTATCATCCATTAAGGATCATAGCCCCAAAACTAGAAGGGGGAGTAATGTCACAGACCTCTTTACAGGGCTTGGATCCTGGTCCATTGAGCCACCATAGAGTACAGACTGCCCATTTGGAAAATGGGTTGGGGAGTTACATTGCCACATGGGTAATATGGGCAGGTGGGTGGTGGAGTGAATAGCACTAAGACATAGGGCAATAGTCTACCACCATGCTTCATGTAGTCTTATGGCATATGTCGCTGCCTTATCCTGTAGACTGTTTGTAAATTCCAATGTAATATTACTGTATTCTGTGTTATGTTTAAATTGTGACTGAGTGATCATGATGGGGTTACAACAGGGTGTGCTGAGTCTCCAGTGATCAGACTCCTCTATTGTACTGTTATCTGTTCTGGCCCAGTGTTAGCAAATTAAGTTATTCACATCTGCCATGTACTCTATCTAAGGTCTGGACCACTCAGACACAGAGACAGCAGGATGTGCATGCCTGTATTTTTAAAAATAGTGTGAGTGACAAACTCGCTCTTATGAGAACTATATATGTGATAGAATGTTTGATAATTAGCATATTTAGCTGTATGATATCCTTCTTTAGTAGGCAGGCATCTTCACTAGTGGACTAGTTACTACTAGGTATCTTCTCTAGGCTGCCTTAAGCACAAGGAAATTTACATGTTGGTGTTGCTGGCACAGCATGCCCCTCTCACACTGTATAATATCCCAGTGCCCCCAACATTGTCAGGTCACTGCTTTCAGTCCGCAGACACGTGATGCTTCACTTAGAAGATGTTTAAACAGAGAGAGAGAAGCACCGTTGCAGGGGCCCAGTACATCACTGCATTTACAGATCCACCATACCTCTGACAAGCTGACAAATATAGCAATTTCTTTTAAATTACTTAGAATTGACATATTAACTTGAAATCTTAATTCTATGCTTTTATTATAAAAACAAACTAACAATAATACAAAAAAATACTGAAATAGGAAATAATCCTGTGCTCTGTTGCTCATAATTGCTTCCTGTACAAACATTTTTAATTTCTATGCTGAGAAATGTATACAGACTGCAATATTGTATTCAGTTTGAGCTATGTTGTATACTTTGATTAATTTAGTTTATAGCCTAAATTCTAATACTTACAGTATGGTACTGGTGCGGTGCAGTTGTCAGTGTCACAACAGGAGGTACTAAATGCTATATGATCAAATGAACTGTTCTGGCTGCCGGTCTGTTCACATTCAAAGGGTTTGCCACAGTCTCTTTGATAGATTGAAAACAACGGTGAACCATAATCTAAAAATGAATAAGACTCATTGTTTGTTTTGTTTTTTTCATCAAATTTGCCTATAAAATATTAATGGACTTTGCAAATTGTTTTCTTTTTACAACTAGATATCTGCACAGTTACCCAATATAGAGCCCTATTAAATTAGAGCTACGTGTTAACTGATCCTAGGGCTATTTGTGTGCTATGATGTCTTGTAACGTTGCTCGCAGAGGGCTTTGCATGTTAAAACGCAGGATGACCGAGACTAGGCTACGTGGAGAGCAACGTTGAACTTTGCGAACGTAAACCCTTTGATCTGTCACGCCCGTAACCGCTAATTGTTTAATTCAGCTATTAAAGTGCAATGTAGTCAATCGCGAGCAAGCATGTAACATGCAAATTGAGTCCAGAGGCCTACATGTGATCTAGAGAACACGCAAAGGGGGTTAAATTACAACACGTAGCACTTGCAATGCAAATAAAATCACTCTACTGTACATTTATTAGAAGTGAAAGTGAATTTAGGTCTTAGAATTAATAGCATAACATTGTCAAGCCCGCAATTCGGCCTTGAAAAATACTTTATTTCATGAATATTTCATGTGTCATATCGAACCCTGCAACCAATGTGTTACGACTTATACTGTAACTCGCATGTAATAGAATATCATATCTACTGCTTTATTGATATTGCATTATATCTAGCCTGTGGGTCCGATGGCAAACTGGATTTGGTGCACGTAGGACTTAGAAATCTATCCTTCTCTTTTTCAGTGACATAACGCTAACTTTCTCTTTTCCCATTGTCTCGATCTGAACCCATAACTATAAGATTGATTAATTGTTTGCGGTCGAGCACGTAACCCCGACGGCTGCGAACAAATTTACGAGATAGCGTCTCTTGCACGCAGCCCTTTCTAATTTAATAGCAACATAAGTCTGCCAAATCTTAAGACCGCAGCCCTTACGTTCTTACTCGTAGAACTTAAGAGGCTGTAATTTAATATGGCCCATAGTCAACAACTAAAATTGTACAGGATCATTTCAAACACTAACAAATATAACTAGAAGGTCAACAAAATGTGTACAAGCTTTTTTCTCACTTTTTAGAGGCATCGTATTGGCAAAGCACTTGAATACTGCTGAGGATCTTGGGGTAAACATTTAGATTTTTATTTGGACTACAACATGTGCAGTTATAACCAATACAATCTAGTGTATAGTATTTATTTATATCTTGAGTATGCAATTTATATATTTTGACAATTGTGGGCCATTTTTTATTTCACACATTGAAAGTTTGAGAACATATTAGTAAATAGAAACAGTGTCCCTATATTACCCCTTGCAGTGGCTGTCCAGATTGGGGCCCCCGCTGCATTAAAAATTTAAATTTGCTACCCTGGGGGTCCTTAAAGGACCATAAAGGTCCTTAAAGGACCTGCGCTAACAAAAAAATAAACCCCTGCCACAGGGGTACTATAAGTAACCCCCAGCACATAAAATTAACCCCATCACTCATGGGGGTCTATATAGACCCTCATGAGACTCTAATTTAACCACATCAGTCCAATAGGTGTCTATATAGGGGTCTAAGCCCTACACTATTAACCCTTTCCTACCAAGTGCCATTCTTTTAACCCCCTTCTAACTAATTAACCCCCCTACCATATCCTATTAACCCCACTTTTGCCCTTATGGCACTTATAGTGTTAATATAGGGGTTAATAGTGTCCTATAGGGGTTTATATAGACCCCTATTAAACTGAGGGGGGTTAATTAGAGTCTCCTGAAGATCTATATAGACCCACACAAGTGATGGGGTTAATTTTAGGTGCCAGGGGCGTACTTATAGTACCTCCACGGCAGGGGTTAATTTTTTAGGACCACCGCAGCAAGGGCTTTCATCAGCCATGCTGGCAATCTCCATTACCACGGGTTTGACTAATTGATCCTGTTCACTGACGCACATACAACGTGTGACAGACTGGGTTAGGATTTAGCGTCTCCAGCCCGAAGCTTGCAGACCCTTCCAATTTAATATCACCATAACACAGGATATTTTACAGCCCACAGCCGCTGCGAGCCTCACATTGCACTTACTGGGCTCCAATTTAATAGGGCTATTAGAAACCCAGTAATCTTGAGAAATTGTGCTGCGATATTTTTTTACATAACTTTTACATTTTTGTATCAAAACCATTATCAATTTTTTTAAATTTAAAGCAAAATATTTTAGGCAGCTTTATAAGTTATGTTGTTTTATGCATAACATGTATGCTACTTGCCTCACATTGCATTCCTAGTCATTGAGAAAGCTGTTACAACAAAGAGAAACACAATGGTCCGCATTCAGTTGAGCTTTCAGCGGTTACTGTAGCCTGTAAGTGAGCTCACTATCTAATTTGCTATTCAATTGTCGTCTTTTTGCGGGCTCGGAACAGCTTATGAGTTACTGCCTTTAAAAAATGGCATCGGTTAAACCCGTAACTTGCACCCTCCAGAATCCTTTGATATGTCAAGGCCGCAAGACTTGCGATCTCAAAAATCACTAATCACTATTCAATTGCCAAAATCTCTCAACGCCGCAGCCTCAAGCAAGCTCGCAAATGCCAAATGGCGGCCCCAAGCTTACGGGTTCCAAATAGGACACTCAAAGAGTTTACAGACTATTTTATGACACTGCAAATGACAATATAAAGACACCAATAAACTTTAAAACATGGGGAAAGCAATGTAAGGCATTACAATTACATGAACAATAACTCCAAAATATCGGATCTTAAAAAAAATAAAATTATATTTTCCACATAGGTTGTAATGGGCATGCATATGCCAATATGAAAAGCCATGCTGCAACATGCTGAAAGCTATTAAAAACACACTACCTCATCAAATTGCAACACAAATACATGAAACTCGTGCCAAATTAACCCTTTCACACTCTCAGGGGCTCTATTGTGGACCCTAAAATATGAATACAATTACATATACATCTCACTCATAACATCTACATGTAGGAACATAAATAGTGGCCATATTTCCCCACCACATCCCATATGTCAAGTACCCGGGGAACATTTTAGTATTTGTTGTTCAGTCCTCCAGTCGTTTCAGACTCTCTGTGACCCTATGGACTGCTGCACATTTAGCTAGGTCTCGGCCTGTGCTGTGTTTGAATGCCAAAGATACTTCAGTGGGTGCCTGTTCCGTCTCTAGTGGACTGTGATTTGTCTGACCTCTCTTCTATCACCTGCCCACCTACACTGGCCCTATATGGTATAGCTCACAGCTTCATTCAGGTTCAAAAGCCCGCTCACCACCACCACTTAGCAATCCACACTAATGTAATTTGATGAATAGCAGAACAGAATGGGAGCTAACAAAATGGGAATGACTAGACATCTTGGCACATGGCCACTGGCAATGGCTTGGGACTTACCAGGATGGGTGTAGCGAATGATGGAAATTAGTTGGCTGTTGATCCATGTGCCTCTGCAAAGCCTCAATGTGTTTTTGCTGGATTCTCCCGAAAGCCAAGAATAGATTAGTGTGGTGTATGTTCCCCTGGTCCCCTTCAGCCTTGTTATGCGGTGGTGGTGAAGGAGCTTGTGTACTGCAAAGAAGCTGTGAGCAATACCATGTATGGTCAGTCTTGGTAGGCACATCATAGCAGAGAGGTCAGACAAATCACACTCCACCAGTGAAGGAACTGGCAAACCACTCCAGTATCAATTGTCATATTCCTATCAGGCCCTCAGGGGAATGTTCATACTCCACAGTATCACTAATTGGACTTAGCCTGTGTATTAACCCTTTGTTATTATTAAATGTGATATTCAGTATTATATGATATATAATGCTATTATGACTATTATCCTTTTTACGTCCATTGCATGTTAACTAGGGCTCACTGGTTTACATCTATAGGAATGTGACACTAATGTGATGCATGTGGATGTCCCATAACCCCGGCCATTGAAAACATTGACTGACGCGGTTAGAACGGTATAACAAAGCTTTATATTATACACAATCACTATGGTTAAGACTGTGCATTAATATCATGGGTGTAGTATGGGCGGATCCCGAGAGTGCAAGAGGCTAAGATTGGAAAAAAGGGGATACCTACAGGGGGTAATGTGATTAAGCATAATGCATAGCACCTACCAAGGTCACATGTGGTCACTACGCCACAGCAACCTGACTGACCTGAAAAAAAGGATCATCAGAAATCACTCCATTTAATTGAAGAAACCAATAATGTGCATATCACTTACAACTTGTCTGGATCTGCTCAATGAAACAGAAGATTCAACCTTTGGACTGTGTAATCCAATCCAGTTTCACACATACAGTGTGGTGACAGAGAAAAGAAAAAACAAACAAGTGGTCAACTACAAAAAGGCAGAGAAGGATAAATAAAATAATCAAAATGCATGCACAGTACATTGCTAAATACTGTACCAATATACCAATTCACCTGATTCACACCTGCAAGAATTGCTATTAGCTAGTAGTGATGTCGCGAACATAAAATTTTCGGTTCGCGAACCCCAAACAATAACCGTCGCAAATGTTCGCAAACTGGCGAACCTGGTTTGCGAACATCCTCCCCTGTGTCTCTTCCCCCCTCCATCATCATCATCCTCCCATGTCTCTTTCCCCCTCCATCATCATCCTCCCGTGTCTCTTTCCCTCCTCCCTCATCATCCTCCCGTGACTCTTTCCCTCCTCCCTCATCATCCTCCCCCCTCCCTCATCATCCTCCCCTGTGTCTCTTTCCCCCCTCCCTCATCATCTTCCCCCGTGTCTCTTCCCCCCTCCGTCATCATCATCCTCCTGTGTCTCTTTCCCCCCTTATCATCAACCTCCCCCTCCCTCATCATCTTCCCCTGTGTCTCTTTCCCCCCTCCCTCATCATCTTCCCCCGTGTCTCTTCCCCCCTCCGTCATCATCATCCTCCTGTGTCTCTTTCCCCCCTTATCATCATCCTCCACCCTCCCTCATCATCTTCCCCTGTGTCTCTTTCCCCCTTCCCTCATCATCTTCCCCTGTGTCTCTTCCCCCCCTCAACATTCCCCCCATCATCATCCTCCCCCCTCCCTCAACATTCCCCCCGTCATCATCCTCCCCCCTCCCTCATCATCCTCCCCTGTGTCTCTTTCCCCCCTCCCTCATCATCTTCCCCTGTGTCTCTTCCCCCCCTCATCATTCCCCCGTTATCATACCCCCCCCCCCCCCACACTAACCTTGCAGCTGCTCCTTGGCTCCTTCATGCATCTTCTGTCACCCGGCCCATGCTAATGACGAGACGCGCATATGACGTCACGTCATTAGCATTGGCCGGGTGACGGAAGACGTGCAGAGGAGCAGCTGCAGCAACAAGCTAAGTGAGGGGGGCGGTGATAAGGGAGGGGGCAAAGAGACACGAGAGGATGATGATAAGGGGGTAAAGAGACAGGGAGGATTATGAGGGAGGGGTAAAGAGACAAAGGAGGATGATGAGGGAGGGGGGAGGATGATGAGGAAGGGTCAAAGTTTTGCACAATGTTAATTAATAGGGGGCGAATCGAACATCGCATATGTTCGATGTTCGCTGCAAACGCGAACATGCTATGTTCGCCGGGAACAGTCCGCGGGCGAACAGTTCGGGACATCTCTATTAGCTAATTCTCTGGATAATCAGTAATATGGCCAAATAGCCATTAATATGTAGAGGACACAAAGGTCAGATTCACTGTGACCTAAATCAGACCCAAGAATCTGTTCTTATACCAATATTGAGGTCAATACCACATGCTTCTCTAGTGCATATAGCAATGCCATTGTGAGACGTTGCAAGTCCACCGCCATAGCGGTATTAGTCTACATTTAAGCTAACAACAATCATGTCTGAGATATCTGGCAATATTATGGGTTTAAAAGTGTGGGAGTTACATGTTAAGGGGGGCTGTCATTGAAGGATTGTCTACCTGAGAGGCACTGGGAAAATCTTAAACCTCATAAATTTCCTCCACAATGCTTGCAGATGCAGAAGATGCCTTCATGGACCTGAATTGTACCCTAAACAAAAAGAGAGAAAACAAAAAACATACAAACTCAGGTCTGAAAAAACATAGGGACTACAGCATCTCTTCTCAACAGCATTCCTCAGTGACTATCAATTGGTGACATGTTAAACAGAACCCTACTTTTCCACAGAGAAGAGGATCATGGACCATGTGAAGGGAGGTAGCCATCTGCATACAAAATCTTACCATCATACAGGCCAAGATCCAAGACTCTGTAGCCAGGCTAGATTAGGTTAACATTGTGACCAAAAGATTGTCACTGAGGAGTGCTGTTGAGAAGGCGCAAACATGTCCACAGCCCCTATGTCCTCCTCCACCTAGCCCCAGAGCCCACATCATCTGCGGATGGCTGCAGTCTCCTTGCTGATGGTGGTAGAAGATTGTTTGGAGGAAAAAGGGGCCAGGCTGCTGGTGTTCCGGGGATGCCTCAGGGGTAGAGGACAAGTCCGATGAGTAGCATCCTGGCCAGATAAGACTCAGTCATTAGATGATGCCTGCTTTCCTCCCTAGAGTGCCTTGCCAGGCTGCGCATAACCTCCTCGGGATTGGCAGAGATGCTGACCTGGATCCCCCGGAGACAGTCCAGTTGCTGGTGCATGAGGGCTAGCATCTCTGCCTGCGAAGCCTGGTTTGGTGGTGGTGGGGTGGAGGTCTTGGCTGCAGGGCTGGGTGAGGAGGTGGCCTGGATGAAGTGGGAGGGTCATGGGCCCAGCTGGAGCCAGGTGGTGGTGTCGGTGTGCCCGCTGTTGATGGCAGCCAGGTCAGTGCACTGCTGTGTGTGGAAGAAGGTGGTGGCTGGCTGCTGGGAAAGTTGGAGGGCCCCTGTGAGGAGGGGTATGTGGGGTGAAATCCTGGCAGTGTGGCCTGGAGGTCCGGTGTGTGACTCCAGACCATTGACGTAGTCCTAATAAGTCACAGCACTTCTTGAGTAGCTCCAGTTCATGCTGGGAGGTGCCTAAGCTTCTTCTTATCCACAGTTAAAGGGACAGTCTGAATTGCCATGTACAATCTCCCATAGTGCCCCTCCATTTCTAATTGAAAACAGGGCTCCATTCCAGGGACTTCAACCGGTCTCAGCCAGGCCACATACTGTTGCACCAAATAAATCTGCTGTTCCACCAGGTCGTCCAACCATTCCATCAGCTCATGCCCCAGCCACAATCCAAGGAACTTCTCCCATTGAGCTAGAAGGGTCACTCTCCTGGAGTCTTGGGAGGCCATCTTGCTGGATCTCTGCTGACCTTGCTTGTAGGTCACTTCACATGCCTTTGCTATGCCTCCAGACGATCTCTTGCCACAGATAGAGCAGGGTTCCCGTCTAGACTGCCCCTGTTTACCGCTGCTAAGATCCCACCGCTTCCGCCAGCTGTGACAATTCAGGGGGCTAGGGACCCGGTGCACACCCAAACCTACAGCTTCAGGAATCCGCCTAGATTTTCAGGGTTCTAGTGATCTTAAATTGCTAATCTTATCATAGCAGCAATCTTTTCCACTTCCTTGTGCAAAAATCTTATCTCACATATATCAACAACTTAATTTTAAATATCCTATTCTCTAAAAGCTCACCCAAACATTATTGTCATTTTCAGCCATGAACCATACTACCATTATGCTTTTACATCGGCTGCATTTATTGTTGAAGCTTAAAGATATTCATAATTTGTGAAACAATATCATAAGTAATTTAATTATCTTAAATAAATAGGTGAAAATTAGGTTTAAGAAAAGCAGAAAGAGATGGAGTGTGATGTCATTAGTGATTTCATAGCTGATATCAATTAATGTTTTTTTAATTAAAACTAATAAAAAAAAATGTGTACCAAAATATTGTCCTGTGGATCCGATTTTGGAATCCATGAATAAGCATCCAGGGTTGTACAGAAACACCTTTTATGCAGCCTTTTTTTAAAATTATTATTGCATCATTCTAATTTTAAAAATTCAATCTTTATTTGTACATTTAAAATGTTGTTAAAAATGCAACGATTAAAAAGTTCATGTTATACCCAAGGGCCCTCATTCAATTGCAAGTTGGCCAATTGAATATTGCTCTAAACAAGCACATAACATATTTTTTTAAAGAAGTTTTTAGTTAGTAAACATCCATCCAAAAGCAAGGTTTTCACTAACTAAAAACTTATTTAAAAAAGATATGCTATGTGCTTATTTAGAACCCTATACAATTGGCCAAATCGCAATTGAATGAGGCCCAAGGTGTTTAATCCTTTGGGCTTTTTGACGTCCAGCAAATTAATAAAGGTTTATTTAAGTTTTATTTTTGTTGTTATTATATTCTTTGCTTTGATCACAGTTTTTTTTTTATTTAATTACTTTATTATGCTCAAGTCAATAAAAGATTTGTTTTTTTCAATTTAACTGTATTTGTGTACTTTTGGTTATGTTTCCTTAGTCAAATCCTTATCAGGTACCCTGGATTTTAATTTACATAAGATTAAGATTTTTACATAAGATTAAGATAAGGTTTTATAATCCTTTTATCTGTTTATAGTTTTGTTTATTCATACAACACTTCACTTGAGTATATGCTTTAAGTGCCTTTGTGTTTCTTTTGTGTTAATCTTTTATCCTGTTTATTTATGTTTATTCGTAATTCTATTACTTAAAGTGCATTATAATTCAAATTGTGTTAATCAAAACTACCTATCTTAAAGTGCTTGTGCTATTGTGACTTAGTGCTAATTTCTTCTTATATTGTTGAATTACCCTTCTACGTATTGTATTGATCATATACCAAAAACAGCAAGAAGAGGAGATTGGGATAAACACCTACTGTGTCAAGAGGCAAAATGGATATTTCTATTGTATACAAAAAAAACACAGGGTTTAAATGAAGAATTTACAAATACAGCATTCATTTGAAAAAACCTCTTATGAAAAATACCTAGATTTAATATATGAAAAGGATACAAAAATGTTCAAAGTTTAACAGGAGAATCTATACAGTATATATAGTATTAATTTAAAATAATTACTAATAAAACAAAATACAAAATATAAAAAATAAACAAAAAAAAACTTTTATTCAAAGATATGAAAAATTAAAAGAAGTAATTAGAATACCATCATATCTATAAAAGTCATTAATACAATAATAAATATAAAACATAAATAAAATAAATATATATAAATAAATAAGTAAATAAATAATATATACAAACAAAAAATCAAATATAAATAAACAATAAAGAATATAGAAAAAGACAAAAAAAGAAGTATCCGGATTAGATAAAAAATAAATTAACATGGTATGCAAAATAATTATAATTTAAAATAAAAAAATATGTTTAGCAAACAAAGTTTTAATAAAATAATACAAAGGTATACTAATGCTACCAAGTTAAAAGTATTACTTTGAAAGTAATTTCCTTATTTAAAAACATTACACTTATTTAAAGAATATAAAGATAATATAGTAAAAAAGTAAGTCAAAAGCAACATTTGAAAATAAAGCATGACCAAAAACATTCAGGAACATAAAGAGTTAACTAATTGTCATAGAAACTATGGAACACAAAGAGTTAACTAATTGCCATGGAAACTATAAATACCTCCACAGAGAAGGCAGCACTGTGCCCCTGATGAGTGAGAGACTGATAGAGCCTCACAAAACGCGCTTCGGGAGATTGTGACGTCATCAGTAAGCGCAATCATAGCGCAGACCACGCCAACATAGCGTGGAGCATGATAGATACAGCTCTAAAGCTCCAGGTCCACTACTAACTTAAAAGAAAGATAGGAAGCCAATTCCTTCACCACAAAGTCACAATATAGTAACAATAGAGTAATATACAAGAATAAGAAAATAGAAAAGCAAGAAAAAGGAAAAAGGAGTAAAAGCATAATTAAAGCAAAAAAAAAACGGAAGAAAAAGGAGGACACAACCTCCTTCTAAAAAACAATAGACAGAAGCATTAATGAAACATACAGTTTAAAATATAGCATAAAATTAGGAGTGTATACATTATTAAAAAATAGCACAGCATTAGCACTATAAATGAATAAGTTAAAGTAGTGACTGTGACAGACTATCAGTCATGAGGTAAAAGGGTAATTCAACAATATAAGAAGAAATTAGCACTAAGTCACAATAGCACAAGCACTTTAAGATAAGAAGTTTTGAATAACACAATTTGAATTATAATGCACTTTAAGTAATAGAATTACGAATTAACATAAATAAACAGGATAAAAGATTAACACAAAAGAAACACAAAGGCACTTAAAGCATATACTCAAGTGAAGTGCTGTATGAATAAACACAACTATAAACAGATAAAAGGATTATAAAACCTTATCTTAATCTTATGTAAAAATCTTAATCTTATGTAAATTAAAATCCAGGGTACCTGATAAGGATTTGACTAAGGAAACATAACCAAAAATACACAAATACAGTTGAATTGAAAAACCAAATCTTTTATTGACTTGAGCATAATAAAGTAATTAAATAAAAAAGCTGTGATCAAAGCAAAGAATATAATAACAACAAAAATAAAACTTAAATAAACCTTTAATAATTTCGGGGACGTCAAAAAGCCCAAAGGATTAAACACCTTGGGCCTCATTCTATTAACGGCTGTAGGAGATGCGGGGCCGCAAGGACCGGCCACAGGCTATTTGCCTATTCTATTCCCTTCCGGCCGGGGGCTCCGGCAGGCTTGCGGCCGGCGCCTTGTTATCCCTTGCGGCCGCACGCGTTGCAGGAAAGCCTTTGATCTTAAAAGGCCGCAAGAGTTTCGGCCGCAAGAAAGCCCCGGTTGCTATTCTATTGCTCCGGGAACCCTCTCGGCAAGGCTAAAACCGAGCCACAGCTTACTTGCACCAAAAAGGTCCCGCAAGCACACAATTAAGCACATAATATAGCCATCCTGCACTCTGATGAGACGATAAAGTGATTGGAGGTGTTAGCATTAATAGCACAAAATTCCCCTACACTCGAATCTGAAAATAATTTTTATTTTTATTCATGTCAAATATCCGTGGACAAAGTCCTGACGGCTTGGAGCACCTCAGACCCGCCAAGGCTGCGGGACGGAAAATAAACCGTTAATGAAATATCCGATTTGGGCTGATGTGCAAGCTTGAGAGGGGGTTGCTATTAATCCTCATGTCCCCCATTATGATCCCTATCATTTACAGAGCTTTACAGTGCCATCTTGAATTTATATTTGCATTTAAAGTTTTCTGACCTTGCGGCCGGTTGCATGATATGCGGCCGGCCGTAAGGGGTATATCCTTGCGGCGCCGTCTTTTTGAATTGCAAGGTAAAGGTAGCTCTACATGGGGTTGTAAGACGGCCGCAAGGAATCGCAGCTTTGCGGCCATTTTACGGCTGATAATAGAATGAGGCCCCTTGGGTTTAACATGAACTTTTTAAGCGTTGCATTTTTAACAACATTTTAAATGTACAAATAAAGATTGAATTTTTAAAATTAGTATGTGGCAATAATAATTAAAATAAAGGCTGCATAAAAGGTGTTTCTGTACAGCCCTGGTTGGATGTTCAAGGATTCCTAAATAGGATCCACAGGACAATATTTTGGTACACATTTAAGTAATAACACCTAGGCCTAAAAAACAAACTAAGATCATTTTTTGAGTATTATAAGTAATCTAAACATCTGAACATAGTATGTAAAATGCACATTATAAACTTTTTTAAACGTAATTAAAACTAACAGGAAATGCAGAGAGTATATAGTCTATAGGTCTAACTTACTGACATAGGGCAAGCCTTTAAGAGAAGCTAAACTTCTGAATATGGTTTTGTGCTCTAAAACCTTTATTTGAAAAAGTATGCCAACTGTGACACATTATCAAACTTTCTTATGTAACAAAAAAATATATTTCCATGCCCCTTTAACTGTGGATAAGAACAGTTATTTTTCCAAAATCTTATTTAAATGATAATAAAAAATGTTTTTCCAATACTTGGAATTTTCTAATTTATGGTTGAATGGGTTGCAAAGCTTCCGGAAAAATTACTGGGTACCAGGAAGAGTTGCAGAAATGTTTTTTTTTTTACAAAAAAAAAAATAATAATGCATTTTTTAAAAGCTACCTCCAGGCAGGATCTGGTTTCAGTAGGAGTTGATTAGGGAGTGGGACTGCTGGAAGACGAGTGACTGAGTGATGGGCCTGGATAAAACCCACGTTGGGAAGCAGGGACCTGGGTTGTGCAAGTTTTAGATTCCCAGGTACTGTCCCTCTGCTATTTGGGAGAATTTAGTAGAGGGAAATGGGGTTGGTTAGGAGAGGAGAGTGATAAGTTGTGAGGCCCTGTGAGTTATGGTGAACTTGGCGGTTGAGTTTGTCTGCCCCCTAGCTGGCTGCCCCTCAGATTCCAATACCTATATTGAGTCTGAGCGGAGTCGACTAGGTGGCTTGGAGCGTTCCAGGTTGTATCCACTTTTGGGGCTGAATTTAGCTTCCATAACAATGTTAGCAATTTGCATCCCCTATTAGATTGCATGTGGGTTCACAAACAATAAGTAAGGTCAAGTACTGCCTAATTTGAGGTTAATCCCAAGATAATGCATCAAAGGGGTATCACTTGCAAAATATTGTTCACACTTGATCCTGCGCTATTGAAGCTTTGTGTTTCAATTGCTGTTTTGACAGCCTTGTTAATTAGACCTGTAGATTTCCAATTGAACACTATGGAACCTAACTTACAGCTTACTGTGAGTTCAAATCTAGTCAGGAACGTAGCCCGGCCGCTAGACAAGGAGCGAACTGGGTATTGATGTTGGCTACTGGAAGTACCTACTGGTCACCCTTAAAGTGGTACTAATCCCAACATATTTTTATTAGCCCAATGTAATAGCAATACCTCCAAACACACTCTAAATATAAAATGAAAAATTGGCCCAAAGCTCCCTAGACTCCCTAGGTTTAAATGACCTGGTGGAAAGGGATACTGGGGTCCAAGACATACAACCAGTGCTTGGGAAAAAGCAACACACAATAACACAGTCGAACGTAAGTACAAGTTCTGCATGGGGAGTGCAATTGTATCACAGAGCACACAAAAAAGAGAGAAAGAAATGTTGCAGCTTTTTTCTATTTTGGAGTGCATGAATATTTAGTGAGTTCATTAAAAATGGGAGTATTAATGCAGAGTATGTAAGTGTGTGCTTAAGAGAGTGTGCATAGAGATTGTGTGCATAAAGATTGAAAGTGAGTAAATGGACCAAATGAGAGAGTGTAAATGATAAAGTGGATGCACATATCATTGTGCTAAAGGAGAAAAGTATGCAAACTTTAAGCATGCTAAGGTCCCTTTATCAAATGTTAAGTATATACAAATTAAACTCCAACCAGAGCTGTGTTAAATCACACTTAAATGAATAATCAAAAGCATTTAATCAGGAGATTTAAAAATGTATGATAGCAACCCAAGTCATCATTCATTTCATCATATATGCAATGATTAATGACATCAGCTGCAATAGTATTGATCATATGAATCACAAATTACGTCATCCCAGACATCCCATAGTGCACATTAGTGTAGCAAAGTGCATGTGGGAGAAAGTGTGCCTATGGTTGAAAATTATTTTGTGTGAGTAAGCATGTTAGTGAATTTAAAGGAAGAAAAAATGCATGTGTGTTTTAATGTACAGTACATGAATTTATTGATTTGATTATGTGGTTGAAAATGAATGCCAGTACAAGATTTGATGTGTTCACATGTTTGAGTGAGAATGTGTGAGACTGAAAGTCAGATAGAGATAAATGTTGTGCTCATGGCCTTGATAAGACCATAAATTATAAGCTCCTTCTAAACCTTTATAACGGGTTGAAACATATTATTATGACCACCATCTTCTTTTGAAGTCAACAGTGCCTAGCCAATTAAATACAGTGCATGTCGTGAGTTAGCTTGGTGGGTAAGATGACAAGTAAGAATTCTGCACATCAATCATTGCTGTCATGGATAAAATATGCAATCTGACTGGGATAGTCATTGTCAGTATTTCTGGTTAAATTGTGCCTTGACTGGACAAACGGCACCATTGTGAATAAACAGCGGTGAAACTGCGGAGCACCATGTGCCAATGATGTCAGAGGTGAACATTGGCTAAGAAAGTAATGAGGGCCGAACAACATTCTACAATTGAGCAGGGGGCCACCAGACATGTGTCTAAAGCAACAGTGCAGGCAAACCTTCTGGGGCTCCGAATCACGGCTGGTAACTGCATCTATGCTGACAAGGGTTCATCATCAGAAACGGCTTCAGTTTTCACAACAGTACCAAAATTGAACCTCTGATGAGTTTTCTGCTCCATCGACTGGACAGACGTTGGCGTATAAAGTGCGAAACAAACATTCTGCAACCATTGGTGGCAGCAGCATTATGGTCCGGAGAATGTTTTTTTTGGCATGTTCTGTATCTACTCATGCCTCTGGAAGGTACTCTGAACTGATTGGGTTATCCATTCATCCTTTCAGAGCAAGTACACCGATAAATGTCGACTGTCTTCCCTGGAGCAGATGGGATCTTCCAAAAGTACATTGCCATAATTGCCCGAGAGTGGTTGGAAGAGCACTTGAAGACATCCAAGTACTCCCTTAGCCTCCAAATTCCCTGTTCTGAATTTCATCGATGGCCTGTGGGACAGCCTTGATCGCCATGTTTGCTGTATAGATCCTCCACCACGCACTATTCAGCAGCTGTCAGATGCACTGCCATCTGCGTGACTCTAATTACCCATGCCAACCTTTGAGCATCTTATTGACTCCCTATCATGGAGTCTAGCTGCTGTCCGTGAATAATTAAAAAGAAAATAATATAAAGAATTAGACTGGCTCCCAGGTAACGAGCCGCAATTAGAAGAACTCTCTTAAAGGGAGTGCTCCAAATCTCAGCTTGTTACATGCATAAAAGACAACTCTACACAAAAAAATAAACCAGATTCCAAACTCTCCACCATGTCCAAGACCAAAGAGCTGTCCAAGGATGTCAGGGACAAGATTGTAGACCAACACAAGGCTGAAATGGGCTACAAGACCATTAACAAGCAACTTGGTGAGAAGGTGACAACAATTGGTGTGATTATCCTATCCAGCGTATCCAGTCTCCAGACCTTAATCCCATATAAAACCTGGGGAGGGAGCTGTAGATTCTAGTTGCAAAACATCAGCCTCCAAACCTTAATGACTTGGAGAGGATCTACAAAGAGGAGTGGGACAAAATCCCTCCTGAGATGTGTGCAAACCTGGTGGCCAACTACAAGAAACGTCTGACCTCAGTGATTACCAACAAGAGTTTTGCCACCAAGTACTAAGTTGAAGGGGTTAAATGCTTATTTTCCTCATTGACCTGCAAATCAATTGATAACTTTTTTGACATGCGTTTTTCTTTTTTTTTCTTTTTTTATTCTGTCTCTCACTGTTAAAATACATCTACCATTAAAATTATAGACTGAACATTTCTTTGTCAATGGACAAACGTTCAAAATCAGCAGTAGATCAAATACTTTTTTCTCCCACTGTATATATATATATATATATATATATATAAATAAATAAATAAATAAATAGTAAATCTGTGTTCACACTTGAATGCCTAAAACAAGTTAAAAACCCTGCTTCCACCTCAGAATTCAGAGAAAAACAGTTATTACACTGCTTTCTGGGAAGTTGAGCTGGGACATGCAAGTTAATAATGTAACCTACAGACATGGGGAGTTCTGAGAGGGTCTGAGATGGTCTCATCCTGGGTATGGCTTGTAGCCTTTATTTGGCCCAGTTTTCTTTATTACCATCATATCTTCCAATTAGTAACTTTGAATAACAGTGAAAGCACACAGGGTTATTCCCAACCATTACATATATAGTTGTGGATCTTGCGATGTTGGTGACGTTTGCGATGTTGGTAACACACTTGCAGCCCTCGCAATGCGAAGCTAGCCATTGAAGCATGCAGGACTTAGGCTGCAATGGGCTCCGAAGGCGAGCCGTTGAAGCATATGGGAATAAGGCTTGTGAAGCGAGGCGAGCAGATAAAGCACGCAGTTGTTTCAAACACATAACCCGGAAACACTGAAAAACAACCAAAATAATAATAATTTAAAAAAAAACACACTTACACACAGCACAGAGGGAAAGCCAGGAAGCCCCATATGATAACAGAGAGCTGGAAAGTAGATAGCAGTACTTACTATCTGAACTTTGTGCAAAGACAGCTAAGCACAGGTCGTCTGGTTCTGGACACTCTACGACAGGACCAAGGCAAGAATCAGTCACAGCATCAGCATTCACGTTTATGCATTTTGTACAATTGAGAGAAAATGCTGAAAAAGTCAGAAATCTTTAATATAATGTTATCCTATCACACAAATATAATTTGTATTTATGACAGATAAAGATTAATGAATGAAGGAAGTTATGCAAGATATTTAAATTCAAGTGCAGAATAAATAACGATTAAGATAAAGTCTTATGTGCCTCAAATATTCAGTTTATATCAACTGAAAAAATATGCACGATAGTAAAATAATAAAAGACTGGTTTAAATGTTCCATTTATTTTTATTAAAGGCAACACATAATATAGTTTCACATAATGTAAATGGCTTTAATGCTCCAATAATATTAAAATTCCTTTAATTCATCTATATATATATATATATATTTACAAGAGACTGATTTTACATCCACTAATTTATTTCTTTAACAAATGTACATTTTTTTATCTTCTAATACATATAAAACAAATAGTGCTGCAATATTGTTTCATAAATCTATAAATGTACAAATACATTAAATTCATAAAGATAAAGATATATTGTAAATACCTCAAAATAAACCTGCACTAGATCTCAATACTGAATAGACCAAAAAGCCAGTCACAATAAGTGGCTAGTGGTGCTACTCCTACTATGATAATTATAACACACTTAAACTCTCTCAACTGAAAATAGTAGGTTTATTGTGTTTTGCTTCTATGTAAACTTCTGATCCAAAATATTGAGTCACCAAAACATTCCCATAATTAAAAAATAACTTTTATTATTCTCAATTAAAAACTATGAGGCCGATTCAATCTCGCAGTATATGGCCCGTATGTCTGCTGCCCTGCTGCGGGGTGGCAGTCTTCTACAATTCCTGTGCTATTCAATCGAACCAGCCCGCAAGTTACGAGCCGAAAGCCGAAACTGTAAACCATGCATTCATCTGTAGCATTTCATGGTGGGAATATGATCAATTAAGCAAGGCCGTAACTACTCATTTCGAAACAGCCAATAGAAAATGAGACCGTCATCATGATGTCAGTAAAACATGGAGGTTACATGTCAATGAATTAGCGTTTAGGATCCGGTATGCGATAGGACTCACAAAACTGCAAAATACAAAATAATAAAAATGAATGCCAATACTATTCTAGTCCATATGGGTGGCCTGATATGTATTAACTCATTGATTCCCAAGATCGTTATAACCGATTTGCAAGTTTGGGACTGTTGCACAATTAATTCTAATGTATTTTATCGCTTTACCCGTCATTTACAGTGCAGTATTGATTGTTATTAACATTTACAGTGCTACAGACAGGGGTTAAACCCCCTTGAGGGGCCTCTCTAGCACTCATAGGGTTTACTTCTACATTTGCTGCTTACGGGTGTGAAAACATTTGCAGGCTTGGGGAATGGTAGCCATTGAATAGAGATTTGTGATTTTAGCGATTGTAATTCTGGTTGACGGGAAAGATCAAAGGCTTCTGGAGCCTGTAAGTTCCAGGTTTAACAACCACAAAGTTGTCAAGCCCTAAATACATAAACCTTTTGGACGCCAACTGAATAGCAAATTAACTTACGGCCTCACTTACAGGCAGCAGTAACTTAAGATTGCTCAATTGCTCTATGTTACTAAAATAATCCTGAGTATTGGCATGTGACTATATCTCCCAATATGAATTAAAAATAATAATGGGGAAGGGGAGAGATTAGCATGCAGTCCTCTCATGCAGTAAATGCATGGTGTTGGGCTAACTCAAACATATAGGCTAATGGAACATGACTCCTCCCAGGAAGTGGATAGCTGATGGCGGGGGAGCTGTATGAGCAAACCAGCCACAAGACTGGCATGCCGCAGAACACCTGAAATAGCTCTTTGGAGCACATAGCAGAATCAGAACACTAAAGCACCAGGGAACAAAGATATGAACTGGAGGAAGGAACCGACAATACGAATATCATAAGTACATTAGAGATCCGGTGGAGCAGAGAGTATTCCTCGCGAGAAGTGCTTATTCTCTCGCAGAATGAGGTGGATACATTCAGCACATAATACAGGTACTCTCCAGTTGGGAGAGGATCAAACAAAGTCTGCAAAGCAAAAAAAAAGCTAACACTGGGTCTTTAACAATACACTCAAACAACAGAGGTGAGGTAAGCTCCTTTCCTTTTCTTTTTGCACCCTCACCTAAAGGAATATACAAGTAACACAGAGATACATTATCCCAGAAATTGTGCATTTAACCCCCTTGGAGATGGTACTGTGCTGAAGTCTGTAGACTAATGCAAAGCTGAGGCAGCAGCAAAAACAATTACCCCCTGACATCAATATAACGTACACTAAAAGATTTGGAGAAAATTATAAGAAGAGAAAATATCCAATATAGATGGGGTTTGCCTGTAAAATTGATTGTGTCTAAAAACAATGAAAAAATAATCATTAATTCCCCCTGATGAAGGAGAAAAAAAGCTGAAATAATGGGAAATCCCATTCGAGGACAAAATTCATAGCAGAAGAATCCTAATTACAGCTTAGTGAATGGAAAAAAGATAAAAATATAATTAAACTATTAGCTCTGTCCTCTCCTATTCTCTACCGTTAGCCCCTCCCCCACTTTTTTCCCCCTCACAAATGGCTTTAGAGATAATTCCTTCCCTTTTTTGTGGGGGGTTGGGGGAGGGAATAGATAGAGAGATGTGGGCGAAGGAGAGATAAGAGGGGAGAAAGAGAGGGAAGGGGAGGAAAAGACAAAGAAAAGGGGAAATCTAAAACCAAGTATCAAAATATATATTTAAAGATATATATATATATATATATATATATATATATATATATATATATATATATATATATATATATAGAGCAAAGGGTAGCTCAAGGTCAGCTATTCAGCAATATTATAACATCCATCTAAGCCTCGGGCATGTAATGACGGAGCTCCGATTTCCAATATCTCACTACTTAATAATACTGAGTAATGCAATGACATTGAGCTTGTTTGGATGCATCAGTCACTCTGCCACTTTATAAATCTCCCCAAAGTTCTGGGATAACCTTAGGGATACACCCTAGGAAGTGGCATAGTATTCATTCCAGATATAAGGGAGTTTATTTCCTTTTACTAGATATAAACTATTCAATTTCTTCAGATAATATCCTTTCACTACCGCACTTTAATAGAACCTATTGTTTTTTATTCTATTTATATACGCATTAGCACTTTTTTTGCATTTTCAGCAGTTTTCCATGTAGCACTTTATACCTTCTATAGTGATATATTTATGTATTTGGCATCAACTCCTTATATATTATCTGGATTTACTATACTATACCCAAGCGACTTTGAATTGAATATCCTGCCTCTGCTTATTTTAATAAATATTTTTTTAAATTAACTTATTAAAGGCTAAGTTTTAATCTCATACTACTTTTTAGCTCTTTTTTTGAGTTAATATTGGTGTGCACAACATAGGGGATACTGTTTTTTTTTTTACTGTACATTATATATATATATATATATATATAAATATATATATATATATATATATATATACAGTATTATGTCTTTTCATGTGACACCACTGAAGAAAAGACACTCTGCTACAATGTAAAGTAGTAAGTGTACAGCCTGTATAACAGTGTAAATTTGCTGTCCCCTCAAAATAACTCAACACACAGCCATTAATTTCTAAACCGTTGGCAACAAAAGTGAGTACACCCCTATGTGGAAATGTTCAAATGGCATCTCTGGATGGCCATTTTGTACAGGAAAGTGGCCTATTAGGCCTATATAATATTACATGTTGTATTTATGTATGTATTAATTGTACTCTTTCTTTCTATTGTAGGTGTGCCGACCAGTGGACATTTTTGGATTGGGCCCTTGTCTGGGACGAAGCAAAGCAAACCATCATCTCTGGAGGGACATTGAGGCAAGGTAATAGGTATAGTTTACTATTTATTTATTGCTGGGTGTGGATTTTTATTGTAATGGTGATGTATTTATTTAGGTTGTATTTTTTTTTTTTCTGTAGTTTTTTTTTTTTTCTGTAGTGTTCTTTTTTTATTTTATGTAGTGTACTTTTTTTGCAGTGTTCTTTTTTTATTTTCAGTAATCTATTTTTTTAATTTTGTGTAATTAGTGTTTTTTTTATTTTTGTAACAAGTGGGGTACTAGGCATTTTATTAGGGGGTTAGGTAGGTAGTGTAGGGGTTAATAGGATAGGGTAGAGGTGGGGTTAATAGGATTGGGTAGAGTGATGGTTGATAGGATAGGGTAGAGGGGGGTAATATGATAGGGGTTTACTGGGTCCAGTTAGGGTTAAATAGGTCCAGTTAGGGTTAAATAGATCTAGATAGGTTTAGATGGTTAGTGATTAGGATAATTAGGTATGGCGAGGATTAAATAGGGTTAATTACTTATATGGAGTTAATTAGTTAAAGGGGGTTTATTAGTTAGAGGGGGTTAATTAGAGGGGGTTTATAAGTTAGAGGAGGGGTTAATTACTTAGTGTGGGTTTATTAGTTAAAAGGGAGGTTAATTACTTAGATTGGGTTAATTTAGATGTATTAGTTTATTGTGATGGCTCATAGTGTAGTGTAGGGTAGTGCTTGGACTTGGTGTCATTAGGGTCCTGGAGGACACTCATGGCACTTATAGTGTTATTTTGAGGGTAATTATTGTCCCATAAGGGTCCATATAGACCCTTATGGGACCGATGGGGTTAATTTGGGGCTCATGGCAGTCTGCATAGACCACCATTAGTGTTGGGGCTAATTAGAGGCTCATGGGGCTCTGTATATGGTCAATTTTAATTGTAGCGCAGGTCTTTTAAGGACCTTTAAGGTCCTTTCAGGACCCACTGCAGCAAATTTGAAATTTTGAAATGCTGCGGGGTCCCGATCTGGACCCTGCAGAATAGGGGGGTTAATATTAGTTGCCACGGGGGTACAGTAAGTACCACCGCTGGGGTTAGTCATTTTTGTGCTGCGGGCCCTTTAAGGACTTGTGGTGGGAAATTAGAATTTTTAAATGCTGCAGGGATCCCGATGGGGACCCCTGCAGCAAAGTTTAATTTGGGGACCCTGTGGGGTCCCGATGGGGACCCCACAGCAGGGTTTCATATAGGTATCCTGCGGGAGCACCCGCAGGTTTCATTGCTGTCATGATGATGATCTCATTTCCTATTGGCTCATTGTAAGCAGAAGCTACAGGCTTGCATTTGCTAGCTCTGGTCTGCTTACTTTGGAAACCAGGGTTTCTGATTTTGGATCTCGGGCAGCGTGTTTCGGCCCTGGGCAATTGAACCGCAGACATGCAGCGAGTTGTGGGCTTGAAAATGAATGGGGCCCATAGTTTTTATTTGTGAATAATAAAAGTTGTATTTTAATTATGGGAATATTTTGGATCAGAAATTTACATAGAAGCCAAAGAGTGCCCAATAAACCTACTAATTTTCAGCTAAGAGAGTTTAAATATATATTGTAACAATTACAACAAATAGTGGTCCTTATTACACTTCTGTTTCAATAACTGTCCTTTAAATTAAGTTTTAAATTTATCATAAAGTTTTTTCAATTTTTACATTTAAGTTAAAACATAAAGGCCAAATAATAGTGATGTTGCGAACATAAAATTTTCGCGAACCGCGAACCGCCATAGACTTCAATGGACAGGCGGATTTTAAAACCAACAGGAACTCTTTCTGGCCACAATAGTGATGGAAAAGTTGTTTTAAGGGGACTAACACCTGGACTGTGGCATGCCTGAGGGGGATCCATGTCAAAACTCCCACGGAAAATGACATAGTTGATGCAGAGTCTGGTTTTAATCCATAAAGGGCATAAAAAACCTAACATCCCCATCCATCATCATCCTCCCCTGTATCTCTTTACCCTCTCCCTCATCATCCTCCCCTGTGTCTCTTTCCCCCCTTCCTCATCATCCTCTCCTGTGTCTCATTCCCCCTCCCTCATCATCCTCCCACCTCCCTCATCATCCTCCCCTGTATCTCTTTACCCCCTCCCTCATCATCCTTCCCTGTGTCTCTTCCCCCTCCATCATCATCCTCCCCTGTGTCTCTCCCCCCCCTTCCTCATCATCCTCCCCTGTGTCTCATCCCCCCTCCCTCATCATCCTCCCACCTCCCTCATCATCCTCCCCTGTATCTCTTTACCCCCTCCCTCATCATCCTTTCCTGTGTCTCTTCCCCCTCCATCATCATCCTCTCCTGTGTCTCTTTCCCCCCTCCCTCATCATCCTCCACTGTGTCTCTTCCCCCACTACCTTATCATCCTCCCCTGTGTCTCTTTCCCACCTCCCTCATCATCCCCCCCCTCCCTTGATGATTAGGGGGGGAAGAGACACAGGGATAAGTGTGAGGGGTGTTAGGGTAAGGGGTGTTAGGGATATGGGTGAGGGGGTTAGGTGTTAGGGTGAGGGGTGTTAGGGCTAAGTGTGAGGGGTGTTAGGGATAAGTGTAAGTGGTGTTAGGGTGAGGCATGTTAAGAATAAGTGTGAGGGGTGTTAGGTCTTAGGGATAAGTGTGAGATTGTGAGGGTTAGGTGTTAGGTTGATGGGTGTAATGGATAAGTGTGAGGGGTGTTAGGGTTAGGGTAAGGGGTGTTAGGGATAAGTGTGAGGGGTGTTAAAGGTTAGGGTGAGGGGTGTTAGGGATAAGTGTGAGGGGTGTTAGGGTTAGGGTGAGGGGTGTTAGGGATAAGTGTGAGGGGTGTTAGGGTTAGGGTGAGGGGTGTTAGGGATAAGTGTGAGGGGTGTTAGGGTTAGGTGTTAGGGTGAGGGGTGTTAGGGATAAGTGTGAGGGATGTTAGGGTTAGGGTGAGTGGTGTTAGGGATAAGTGTGAGGGGTGTTAGGGTTAGGGTGAGGGGTGTTAGGGATAAGTGTGAGGGGTGTTAGGGTTAGGGTGAGGGGTGTTAGGGATAAGTGTGAGGGGTGTTAGGGTTAGGTGTTAGGGTGAGGGGTGTTAGGAATAAGTGTGAGGGGTGTTAGGGTTAGGGTGAGGGGTGTTAGGGATAAGTGTGAGGGGTGTTAGGGTGAGGCATGTTAGGAATAAGTGTGAGAGGTGTTAGGGTTAGGTGTTAGGGAGAGGGGTGTTAGGGATAAGTGTGAGGGGTGTTAGGGTTAGGGTAAGGGGTGTTAGGGATAAGTGTGAGGGGTGTTAGGGTTAGGGTGAGGGGTGTTAGGGATAAGTGTGAGGGGTGTTAGGGTTAGGTGTTAGGGTGAGGGGTGTGAAGGATAAGTGTAAGGGGTGTTAGGGTAAGGCATGTTAGGAATAAGTGTGAGGGGTGTAAGGTCTTAGGGATAAGTGTGAGGGGTGTTAGGGTTAGGTGTTAGGTTGATGGGTGTTATGGATAAGTGTGAGGGGTGTTAGGATTGAGTGCTAAGGTGAGGGGAGGATGATGATAAGGGGGGGAAGAGACACAGGGGTGTCCTTGCAGCAGCGATCAAAAGAGTCCTTCAGGACTGTATTGCACACTGTGTACAGTAGCCTAGCTATGGTTTTCCCTATTGATGCAGAATCACCTACACTCAGCCTCCTCTCAGTAAGACTGCAAGTTAGTTATGATTCCAAAATGGCTGCTGTCCATGAGGTAGAAGGCTCTGGAAGGGAGAGTATGCTGCTGATTGGCTGGAATGTGTCTGCTGACTGTGACATGCAGGGTCAAAGTTTGCTCAATGATAAAGTATAGGGGGCACGTCGAATATTGCATATGTTCGCAGTTTGCCGCGAACGCGAACATGCTATGTTCGCCGGGAACAGTTCACCTTCGAACTATTTGCGACATCTCTACCAAATAATAATAGGTGGTGATTTTAATATTACTATTAATAATAGCGATAAATCTAATGTTATCAAATTTTCAAATTCAAATAAAAAAAATATATATTTTTCAAAAAAGCTTTAGATAGATTACATTATCTGATATTCTAAATGTTGAACTTAAACCAGACCCAGTCCATTGTCTATTAGGTCTTCTTTAAAATTTCCCTTCTTATCCTTCAAAAATGTTATTACATTTTTTGCTGCAACACATATTGTTGTTACTTCTAGATGGAAAACAACAAAATGTAGCTTTTTCTATTCTAATACAAATAATTATTTTCATTCCTATAATCAAGAAATTGTTTATTACTTCAGAAGATAAAATGGAAAAATGGAAAAAATACTGTATATAGTCGAGTATAAGCGGACCAGAGTATAAGCCGAGGCACCTATTTTACCACAAAATACTGGGTAAAATGAAGGCCTCGAGTATAAGCCGAGGGTGGGAAATGTGCTGCCCCCTGTGTCCCCCCTTTCTCTCCCGTGTCTCTTCTCCCCTCTCCCTTCCATGTGTCTCTTCCCCCCTCCCTTATCACCCTCCTCAACCCCCCTCTTCATTCTCAACCTCCCTCCTCAACCCCACTCCTCATCCTCAACCTCCCTCCTCATCGTCAACCTCCCTCCTCATCCTCAACCCCCTCATCCTCAACCCCCTCATCCTCAACCCCCTCATCCTCAACCCCCCCATCCTCAACCTCAACCTCTCTCCTCATTCTCAACCTCCCTCCTCATCCTCAACCCCCTCCTCAACCTCCCTCCTCATCCTCAACCTCCCTCCTCAACCTCAACCTCCCTTCTCATCCTCAACCCCCTTCTCATACTCCCTCCTCAACCCCCTCCTCATCCTCACTCCTAGGGGGAGTGACTCGAGTATAAGCCGAGGGGGCCCTTTTTAGCATAAAAAAAAGGGCTGAAAAACGTGGCTTATACTCGAGTATATACGGTAGTTGGTCCTTATGTTTGAATTTAACTCAAGTCAATCATTTATGTCCTTCTCTTAATTATTTTGAAGAATTCCATGACTTTATTTATTAAGAATTGACTTAACTACTAAACTACTAAAACATACTTTTTATTAAATTAATTGTTTTAAAATGATCAAATAGGAAAATATGAGGATTAAAAAATAAAATGTGTGAGCATACAACAGTTTTATAGAACACTTATAACGTATTTAATTATCGAAAGTTCTGTCAGTTTCCTCTATTGAAGTTGTCAGTTATAAAATGTTCAAACTACTTAGTATCATTTATAAATCTGGATGCTTCATTATCAAGGTATGAAACAGGAATAAATAAAAAGGAAACATTGGATGTAAAGTGACAATTTACCAGAAATTATTTATTTTAACCACTTAGTTATAATGAAAGACACATGGAAGATGTTTTTGTTTCCTGAGTTTATTATAACAGAACCTGGAATTTAAAGGATCTCTGTGGGCAATTTTTAGTGTATACATTTTTGAATAAATAAACTTAATAACAGATAAAAACAAGGTCTTCACTAACTAAAAACTTCTGTAAAAAAAATATGCTATATGCTTAAAAAGAGCCATATTCAATTTGCCCAATGGCAATTTAATAAGGCTGATAGTCCCTATGAAAGCGCAGTTCCTCAAAATAGTATATTTTACATGTATGTCCACAGTGGTCATTTAATGTGGAGTAAGTATTAATATTAAAAGCAAAAACATTCAATGTATTTTATAACAGAAACTACAAAGTAAATATAGTGGACATTTAAGAAATAGACATATTAACTTTGATTATAATTGTAATAAATTACTTAAAATATTATCACTACAGGTAATATGCTATAAGTAAGAAAATGGCCTTGCTTGGGTCACTCACTGCATTTCACTGTTTAGCCAATGCAGAGATTACTCGTTCTGTTTGTCAATAAATGTGTAGATCACTTCTCTATCTCAAGGAACCTTTGTGAATGTAGACTATTTCCTTGAATGTTGGTCGTTAATATGTCAATGTTATTTATTTAGTTTTTCAAAGGCTCCACTTAATAAGATATTGTATGGAATGAGAGAATAAGATCAGGTTGCCACTGAATTATTAAATAACAAGAGACTTACCTGTGGGCATAAAAGCACAAATTAAGCAACTGACAAAGGCTTCAGCTTTCATGGTATGTATTTGTGTCCTCCAGCAATTTTCCCTCTGATTTTTATTATTTTTGCTGTTAAAAGGCAGCAACAAGATGTGTATCCACAAGCAGCAAGAGAGATAAAGAGCAGGTGTACAAGAGGCTGCTGTAATAGATGTTCTCTAAGGGATATCCACAAATATCTTATTATACAAGAAACCGTTATACAAGTTTTCACTTATACAAGAAAGAGAATGAACATATGTATCCAATATCAGCATATTTCCTTTCTTTTTTCACTTTACAAGCAATTTTCATACAATATATTATGCTCATGTAAGGCAGAATTACGGTATACATTTTAACACGGTTTACATTATTATGGAACATGGGGAATTTTTCTTTATGCATTTATAAGAAAGTATTATTATCTTTATTTGTAACACGCCAATATATTCCATGATCTTGCCTAAATTAAAGGACCACTTTAGCTTTGGAAAGACCTCACATTTCTGTGAAGAATATAAAAAAAAATAGCCACATTAGCAGCTATGTAAGCCACAAGCATAAATGTATTTAAAAGAGCAGTTTTAGTTTAGCTAACTCTGGGCCTCATTCTGATCGGGGCCATAAATCAGCCGCAAGTCTGCGATTCCCTGCAATCGGGCTACAGCCCCGCGTAGCGCTACGCCTAAACTGCTATTCAATTGGCCGGCGCAGCAAGGAGGTCCCCTTTGCGGACGATCGCATACCATGCTATCGGCAGTAAGCACTTGCGTGCTTGAACTGGATCGCGGCCGCAAGCCTGTAACTTGTTATTCAAGCCCCTCGGACTTTAGATGGAAATGAAAGATGAAATCAAGTATTGTATTGTGGCGATGTGCCAGCTTGAGAATGTTGTGCCTTTAACCCTCATGTCACCCATTGTGTATCCCATAATTGACAGTGCTGGACAGTGCTGTCTTGAATTTATATTTGCATTTGTCTGAGTTACGGGCTTGGAGGTCATTCAAGCCCGTAGGACCAAAAAAGGTCTTACTTTCAAATTGGAGCACTTTATAAGCAAATAAAAAAGCCATCCTGTACTTTTATTAAAAGAGAAATTGATGATAGGTCTTAGAATTAATGGCACAACATACATTTCCGTCATAAAATCCTACGGGCTTCAACCTCCAAGCATGGAGGTTGGATACAAAAGTCCTAGGGGCTTGGAGGTTTAAGCCGTAGGACTAAAATTTAACATGAAATAAACTATTTTTATTTACTGATTTGAGAGTAGGGGAATGCTGTGCTATTAATTCGGAGACCTAAAATTACTTTCACTTCTAAAAAAGTTTAGGATGGCATTTTTATGTGCTTAATTAGTGCTATGTTTTTTAAGTAAGAACGTTGCGATACCTCTTTGGTGTAAGTAAGCTGTGGTTCGATTTTAGTGATTTACGGGCTTGACGGTAGGGTTATCAGGGCAATTGAATAGCGAATTGGCATTTCTTGTGGCCGCAACTCTTGCGGCAACGCAAGATAACATGCGTTGATGGAAGTAAGCGGAGATTAAGCAAATCGCAAGGGATCATAGATCAGGGTTCGTATCCCGATTGGAGGCAGCAAATTGAATAGATTAGTAGCTTGCGGCCTCCCTTTGTGGCTACTTATGCCACAAATATAGGTTTTGAATGAGGCCCTCTGCCTTTATCATAGGTGCTTCTATATTGGGCTGCTATTTAAATTGTAGCCTGAGGAAGAGGTGTATCTTACTGGGATTTGCTCTATTTAGTCCCATTGTCATGTGGCTATTAACAGTGGTAATTATTCAATAGAACTGAATAAAGAAATTATCTGATTCCATGCTTCCTCCCATTTACCAGGGGTCTAATATAGGAACAAAATAATATGTCTGCAGTCAGTAATGCAACATTGAATACAACAGTTAAAGGCTGTAATTTTAAACTATTTAACATTTGATAAATATTACAAACATTGTCCATTAATAGTGAGCAATAGTTTATAAAATGTATTTATAATTAATGAGGATATTGCTTAGTCCACTCCTTGTCAGAATTATTAATGGGAACATAAAGGTTTGTGTATCTTAGTAGGTATGTAAAATATTTGTATTACTTTTATGTAGTTTGTTTTATGAAGACGTTCTTTAATGTGCTGTTTAGTGCCTAAAACCATACAAATAGTCCCTGTATGGGTCTGCCCTCTGCAGTATATATGGAAATAGACCTCATAGTGCTGGGTGTCTAGTGTAGTGCACTAGCCTAAAAAGGGCCATGTCTCAGCAAACATGCTTCAATATGCTACTACTATGTGGCCCGTGACAGGGTAGTATACAATACTACACATCCAGCCCTACAGAGTCTGGCAGACTGAAATAGGAACTATTTGAAAGTTTTTAAACAGTAAAAAGGTGGTTGTTAGCACGTCTTAATAAAACAAAGTACATAAAAGCAAATAAATGCATATGCATTACATATAAAGTAAAATCAAGAAACCTTCTATATCCCTTTAAGATATACAGTTATTATTATAGTTTATTTATAATGCGCCGACATATTCTGTAGCGCTGTACATATATTAGGTTCAAACAGTGATAAATAGAGATTAACATTTATCAAAGGAAGGACGGCCCTGTCTTTTAGCTAGGAATCCAATGTCCATGGTGAATTCCCAAAGTACTTAGGATAGAAGCTCGCAGACTTAGTGATCATACTCAGTTATTACTATTGTTTTTGCTTGGCCAGGCTTCCATTAAACTTCCTATAATTCAACATGTCAGAAGAGGTGGAGCACACATTCATATGAAGCTATATTTCTTAAAAAATATTGATTAATTGATTTTCTCTCAAAAAATACAAATGCTTCTAAACTGTGTTCTTCTAAATGCATGGCAGCAAATTTCCAACTAAAGTATGAATTTAAGCATGATTAACAATCAGCAAAGTAATATAGGACAGATATATGATACTTGAGAATAAGAACTCAAATTGCCAGTGTTTTGATATTTTTAGAAGGATCTAAAAGAATCAGCTCAACAAATGGTGAAAATAGTTTTGTAAATATCTGCTTTGCAGCTCTTGGAATACTAGGATTTGTCCTTCTGAGTGGTTAATGAAGACCTTCCATTATTAGGACCCCACATATGCAGTACCATAATCACATGCCCTCATTATCTATACTCTTATCTATTAGCTCTCCGGAAAAGTAACCACCCCTCTTACGCACAAATTCAACCAATGTATCACTGTAACAGGGACTGAGGCAGAGGCATCAAAATTATTTATTTTCAAGTTGTTTTTTAAAAACAATTGTGTTCCCATTTGAATGTCTTAAAATAAGTTGACATTTATTTTTCCTGCTCAGGTTTCCCAAAAATACAGTTAATGCACTGCCTTCTGGGAAACTTATCGGGGACAAGCAAATGATCCCATGCATTGTCACTCTTAAATCCAAAAACACTTTATGTATGGTTCCTTTTAGGCATATGATCACTGTATAACACAGCTTTAAGCATAGTGTAGAAGAAAAACATATCCACAAACCGACATTCTACTCCAAAACCCAGTCATGATATCAGAACACAGAGATCTCAGATTTTCTTCAGTTTATTTGGACACGCACCTGGATCAGCAATAGAATAGCATTCACAATGTCTGCCGCTGACACCAAATATTTACATTTCAAGAATTACAAGAAAAAATATATAAAATGTCAATGAAACTGATAAACATGATAGTAGGTAATGGAAGTAAAGAAAAAATAAAAAATAAATAATACAAATTAAAAAGCAATTATAATAGTCTATATCTGTGGAAAAAAATACAAGTCCTTAGCACAAAGCTACAGTCAAATGTTAAAAGTCTGTTGAATGAGAGCTTTGCAATCAGTGATTAGAGATGTCGCGAATAGTTCGCCGGCGGACTGTTTCTGGCGAACATAGCATGTTCGCGTTCGCGGCGAATTGCGAACATATGCATATGTTCGATCCGCCCCCTATACTTTGTCCTTGAGCAAACCTTGACCCTGCAACTCACAGTCAGCAGATACATTCCAGCCAATCAGCATCATACCCTGCCTTCCAGACCATTTAACCTCATGGACAGCAGCCATTTTGGAATCATAACTAACTTGCAGTCTTACTGAGAGGAGGCTGAGTGTAGGTGATACTGCATCAATAGGGAAAACCATAGCTAGGCTACTGTACACAGTGTGCAATACAGTCCTGATGGACTCTTTTGATCTCTGCTGCGAGGACACCCCCCTTATCATCATCCTCCCCTCACCTTAGCACCCAACCCTAACACTCCTCACACTTATCCATAACAACCATCAACCTAACACCTAACCCTAACACAGCTCAACTCTTATCCCTTAGACCTAACATCCTTCACACTTATTCCTAACATACCTCACCCTAACACCCCTTACACTTATCCTTAACACCCCTCACCCTAACACCTAACCCTAACACCCCTCACACTTATCCCTAACACCCCTAACACCCCTCACACTTATCCCTAACACCTAACCCTAACATCCCTCACCCTAACACCTAAGCCTAACACCCCTTACACTTATCCCTAACACCCCTCACCCTAACACCTAACCCTAACACCCCTCACACTTATCCCTAACACCCCTCACCCTAACACCCCTCACACTTATCCCTAACACCCCTCATGCTAACCCTAACACTCCTCACACTTATCCCTAACACCCCTTACCCTAACCCTAACACCCCTCACACTTATCCCTAACACCTAACCTTAACATCACTCACCCTAACACCTAACCCTAACACCCCTTACAGTTATCCCTAACACCCCTCACCCTAACCCTAACACCCCTCACACTTATCCCTAACACCCCTCACCCTAACACCTAACCCTAACACCCCTCACACTTATCCCTAACACCCTTCACCCTAACCCTAACACCCCTCACACTTATCCCTAACACCCCTCACCCTAACCCTAACACCCCTCACACTTATCCCTAACACCCCTCACCCTAACACCTAACCCTAACACCCCTCACCCTTATCTCTAACACCCCTCACCCTAACCCTAACACCCCTCACACTTATCCCTAACACCCCTCACCCTAATCCTAACACCCCTCACACTTATCCCTAACACCTAACCCTAACATCCCTCACCCTAACACCTAACCCTAAAACCCCTTACACTTATCCCTAACACCCCTCACCCTAACACCTAACCCTAACACCCCTCACACTTATCCCTAACACCCTTCACCCTAACCCTAACACCCCTCACACTTATCCCTAACACCCCTCACCCTAACCCTAACACCCCTCAGACTTATCCCTAACACCCCTCACCCTAACACCTAACCCTAACACCCCTCACCCTTATCTCTAACACCCCTCACCCTAACCCTAACACCCCTCACACTTATCCCTAACACCCCTCACCCTAATCCTAACACCCCTCACACTTATCCCTAACACCTAACCCTAACATCCCTCACCCTAACACCTAACCCTAACACCCCTCACACTTATCCGTAACACCCCTCACCCTAACCCTAACACCCCTTACACTTATCCCTAACACCCCTCACCCTAACCCTAACACCCCTCACACTTATCCCTAACACCCCTCACCCTAACACCTAACCCTAACACCCCTCACACTTATCCCTAACAACCCTCACACTTATCCCTAACAACCCTTACCCTATCCCTAACACCCCTCACACTTATCCCTAACACCCCTTACCCTAACCCTAACACCCCTCACACTTATCCCTAGCACCTAACCCTAACATCCCTCACCCTAACACCTAACCCTAACACCCCTTACACTTATCCCTACCACCCCACACCCTAACCCTAACACCCCTCACACTTATCCCTAACATACCTCACCCTAACTCTCAACCCTAACACCCCTCACACTTATCCCTAACACCCCTCACCCTAACCCTAACACCCCTCACCCTAACCCTAACACCCCTCACACTTATCCCTAACACCCCTTACCCTAACCCTAACACCCCTCACACTTATCCCTAACACCCCTTACCGTAACCCTAACGCCCCTCACACTTATCCATAACACCATCAACCTAACACCTAACCCTAACATTCTCACACTTATCCCTAAGACCTAACACCCCTCACACTTATTCCTAACATGCCTCACCCTAACACCCCTTACACTTATCCCTAACACCCCTCACCCAAACACCCCTCACACTTAGCCCTAACACCCCTCACCCTAACACCTAACCCCCTCACCCTTATCCCTAACACCCCTTACCCTAACACCCCTCAAACTTATCCCTGTGTCTCTCCCCCCCCCTTATCATCAAGGGAGGGGGGAGGATGATGAGGGAGGGGGAAGAGACACAGGGGAGGATGATGAGGGAGGGGGGAAACAGACACAGGGGAGGATGATGAGGGAGGGGGTAAAGAGATTCAGGGGAGGGTGATGAGGAAGGGGGGAAAGAGACACAGGGGAGGATGATGATGGAGGGGGGGAAGAGACACAGGGGAAGATGATGAGGGAGGGGGAAAAGAGACACAGGGGAGGATGATGAGGGAGGGGGGAAAGAGACACAGGAGAGGATGATGATGGAGGGGGGAAGAGACACAGGGGAGGATGATGAGGGAGGGGGTAAAGAGATACAGGGGAGGATGATGATGGAGGGGGATGTTAGGTTATTTATGCCCTTTATGGATTAAAACCAGACTCTGCATCACTATGTGGGAGTTTTGACATGGATCCCCCTCCGGCATGCCACAGTCCATGTGTTAGTCCCCTTAAAACAACTTTTCCATCATTATTGTGGCCAGAAAGAGTCCCTGTGGGTTTTAAAATCCGCCTGCCCATTGAAGTCTATGGCGGTTCGCCGGTTCGCAAACATTTGCGGCGGTTCGCGTTCACGGTTCGCGAACCGAAAATTTTATGTTCGCGACATCACTATCAGTGATTATAAAGTACAAGCGAAAATAAAAGATCAAATCCTGATGAAAAAGAACAATAAGTCCATAAAAAAAACCAATACATCTGGATAAAAATAAATCCAGATAAAAATAAGAAAACACCTGTTTCACCAAGTCCATATAACAAGGAAAGAGTTCAATGGGGTGGATGAAAACATCCACATATGCTGGTATATTTTACCATGAGATAGTCCAGATTGTAGTGCAATAGATATAAAAGTCTAGGTATATAAAGAAAACAATAGTTAGTGTGGACAACATGGCCTCACTTAATTTTTATAAAACACCACCCAATCAATTACCAATAACTAGACCATAGGACCAATTTCCCTTTCATACTCATTGTCTTATTCACAGTAGGCATTTAGTGGATATATGTAATGCAATAACCAATGCATTTTGCATTGATATTACTAACAATCCAGAGTTTATGCAAGTTAACAACTTCTTTCCCTAGTTGTTTTCCCTTATCAGATGTTAGTACGTACTAGATCCTAGCAAGTTGATAGAAAAGGGTGCAGAAGTGTTAGAAGCAGTAAAGGACAGTAAAAAGAAAGACAGGCATAGGAAGGAGTAGCAAAAGTAAAAATGACAAAACAATGAAAACATATGCTCAGACAAACTTCATACAAACCCAGTCTTACACATTACACTTAGCCAGGCCCCTCTTTGTCCATACGATAAATAGGTGGAACACTTGTTTCTGGATGGTAAGATGCTCTGGTCAAAGCAACAGGCTATCATGTGCAGATCTTCAGGCACTGGACAAGGTGTATGTGACTTTCTCAAAGATATTTCAGTGTACGACCTTGGACTAGGACAGAAGCTTCTTCATAAAACAGAACTTTGGCCAGTATTAAGTATAATGTTTTAAAAACAATTATAGCATGTTGCTTCAATGAACTTAACATAATTTACACATTATATAATCTTTAAACAGTTTGAAATGTAATAAATCCTAGATAATCAGCAAATTCTCTATCCTTTTTTTTTTTTTAACACAGTTATTTATTAATTACTATATTTACTTGTAACAACATTTTTTCAAATAAGAACCCTTAAAAAATATTTAACATAAGTAGGAACCGGATTTAAATAAAACCTTTAGTAATGATTATCCAAAATGGCTGACAGCATATAAACACAAATATTAATCAGAAATTGATGACCTTTCAGATTATATTCTCCATAAACAAATTTATCACACTGTCCATCAGAAAAAATGGACAATCGTTAAACAGAAATGTAATTTTACGATCTGGACATTGGTACTCTATGACCCTCATTCAATTTGGGGCCGTTACTCGAGTGCAAACAGCCGATTTCCTGTGATTAATTTGCATGCTCTAGTAGCAGTACTTTTACTATGCTATTCAATTGCCAGGGCCCGCAAGTTTGTCCTCGGTCGCGATAATTGGAAGCCACGCCATCGGAAGTATCATTTGCAGGCCCCTGCAGCATTTACCAATTAAAATTTGCATCCGCTGACACGCAGTTAAAGGGACCGGGGCACACAAATGCGCAATCACTGCCGCGGGGGTACTTTAATATCCCCCCAGCATCTATCATTAACCCCCCAGTCCCATCGGGACCCCTGGAGGATCCCCACATTAACCCTTGCTGCAGGGGTCCCAATTAAAAAACTTCCTTGAGGAGCTCCCCGACACAAATGAAGGTTCTTCGGAACTCATTGCGACCCTCTCCCCACTCTCTAAACCCCTGTGTCTGTTTCCCCCCTCTCCCTTCCATGTGTCGGTTTCCCCCTTTCTTCCTCCCCCCTGCCCTTTTCTTCCTTATTTCCCTCCCAGTGTCTCTTTTAAACCCTCTCTCAATGCTGTGTCTCTTTCCACCCTGTCCCCTCTCTCCCTCTTCTGTGTCTTTCTCCTCTCTCTCACTGCTGAAGTCTTGCGTGCTTCGCGATGATCGCCGTTGTTTATTTTTTCCAAAGTCTTGCAGGGCTTGCGATGAGCAGCTAAGTGTTACTGCCTTCGGCCTGATTTTGAGTCTTTTTCCAAACCAAAACGGGTTTATGGCCACCATTTTTTTCTTCGCTTAGCCGATTTTCGATCTCCTAAAAACGCCAATTAAAGCTCAAATTAGGTTGCAACCTCACTGACAGGGTCGCTGCCTCTCCCCCTGTCCTGTGTGTGAGGTTGTAAGTTATTTTGGCGTTTTTGGGCGGTATTCTGATGGCTTCAGAGCTAAGGGTTGAAAAAATGGCGGCTGCTAAAGTTGTATTTTTTTTAAAGTGTTGCGTGCCTATCGCTCATTGTGTGCCAGGCAATAAGTGCATTCGTCGCTCATTGCCAGCTGTTTTCAAAGTCTTGTGGGCCTTGCCCTGAGCACCAAAGGCCTACGGCCTTTAGCTCTCATCTTGGGCCTGGCAATGAGTGCGCTAGGCTCTCATTGACAGCCTTTTTCAAAGCCTTGCAGGCCTCGCGCTGAGCGCCAAAGGCCTACGGCCTTCAGCTCTCATCATGGGCCTGGCAATGAGAGCCTTTGGTGTTCATTGACAGCCTTTTTCAAAGTCTTGCTGAGCGCCTCATTGCAGCAAAGTAGAGCGGGCCTCGCTATGAGCGCATAATCAAGCCCTTAACTTTTAAGATTGCATGACCTACATTTGTAACCTACCACAACTATTATATGTGATATATATATATATATATATATATATATATATATATATTGGTTCACAGTACACTGGGTAAGTTCCATAGAGCATTCACATCTAATGCCAGCAGGGGCATAGGAACTGGGAAGGGAGAACAAATTCCCATGATATGTTATAACTAGGGGTCAGCGGCTATAAGATTGCCTCAGATACAATGTGCATGTATCTACACTACTCTTTGTATGCCACACTCAGCCTCACAAGAAGCTGCAGCAACTGCCTGCATCTCCACTTCTCCTTTCGTTTTCCCCTTTGTCTTTCTCTCTCTTCCCAATCTCTTTTTTCTTTCTCTCTTGTCTTTCTTTCCCTCCCCATCTTTTTCTCTCCTTTTTTTGTCCTTTCTGTTTCTTTCTCTGCCTCAATCTCTCCACTCGACTTCCACTTCCCTTCTCTATCTCCCTCTCTCCCTGTCTAACCCCGCTAATCTCCCTTTCTATCTCTTTCCCGACATCTGTCTCTCACTCTTCTTCTCCTCCATATGTCTCTTACACTCACTCTCTTCCTCTCCTCCATTCATCTGTCTCTCTCTCCTCTCTCTCTACCTTAAGGCACCACTGCCTCTAACCCCTCTTTTTTAACCTTAGTCTCTTTTTCTTAACCCTCTGTCCTTTTCTCTGCCTCTTTCTCTCTCTCCCTCTTTCTCTCTCTAACTCCCATTGCTTCTATCCCCTTCTTTGGTTCTCTCCCCAATCTTTCATTTTCCATTTTGTCTCTTATTCTCCCTTTCTGTTGCCTTCTCTCCTTTCAGTCTCCCTCTCTCTGTCTGTGTCTTTCCCCTGTAGCTTTCTTCTCTTCCTCTATCTGCCCATTGTCTATGACTTTATGTCCTCTTTTATATTTGTATCTCCCTAATGTTTCTGTTATTCACCCCTCTGTCTCATTCTTCCGTCTGGATCACACTATCTTGTCTCTGTTTCTCTATCCCTTTTTTATGTCTCCCTTATGTTTCTATTTCATTTCCTTCCGTACAACCACATCTCCCTTTCTCACCCGTATATCTCGCATTTTACATCTTTAAATCTCTCTCTGCAAACCAAGTTTTAATATTTACCCATCACTCTGTGATCCTCTGTCTCATCCTATTATTCATCTGTCTCTCTTTTACTGTCTGGTTTGTTTCCTCTCCCTCTCTCACGTGTGTTTCTGTATCTTCCTTTTCTGCCTCTGATTTTATGAGCCCATGCTTAATATATTCGTTAGTATTTTCTTGGGTAACTTGTAGACTTACTAGTGCAGCAACGTCTCTGCAATTAGTTTATCACTGACATAATTAAAGTATCTTATAATATAAAGAGCAGTTTGTAATGCTGGGTGGGGCTATGATGTCATCATGGGGTGGGGCAATCATGTTATTGAGGGGTGGAGCTGTGACATCATTGAGGGGTGTGCATTGACCAGAAAGACTCTCATACTCACCAGGTGAAGCAGAGGGCGGACAGGGGCACAGAGGAGGGACAGGGGCACAGAAGAGGGACAGGGGCACAGAGGAGGGACAGGGACACAGAGGAGGGACAGAGCACAGAGGGAGGATAGAGGCAAAGAGGAGGGACAGGGGGCAGCAGAGGGACAGGCAGAAGAGAGGTAACAAGGGGACAGGGGCACAGAGGCGGGACAGAGACATAGAGAGGGGGCAGGAGCAAAGAGGGGGAATAGGGGCAAAGAGGGTGGACAGAGCCGCATATGGAGATGGGCAAAAAGGGAAGGAGAGCAGGGGCGCAGAGGAGGGACAGGGGTACAGAGGAGGGGCAGGGGCAAAGAGGTGCAAAATGGGCAAAGAGGGGTGAGAGGGGGGACAGTGGCACAGAGGAGGGACAGGAGCAAAGAAGGGGAGGGACACAGAGGATGACAGGGGAACAGAGAGAGGATAGGGAAACAGAGGAAGGACAGGGGGACTGATCGTCATATATCTATATTCCACATAAAATCCAATCAGACAATTTTCTAGTCTCAATATAGTTATAGCAATATAAAAGTAAGAAATTGTTTGGCATAATGGCAGTTACCTACAGTCACTGTTGCCGTATATCGCATATAGCGATTTTCATTTCCAGTACACTGCATTGGGTATCGGGGAACACATTCAGTAGTATTAGAAGAATGACAGCTTCCACATTCTAGTCCATTTTTAGCTGGCATGTCAAATAGCACTAATTAGGAATAAGATATATTTTTAGAAAAAGTTATTTTTAGGCTAGAAATGAGAAAGTAACTTTCAATGTGGAATAAAAGTTTATTGAATGTAAGAAAACATTATATTATTACTATGATGTTTAGAATTGAAACAGTTGTAAGGTATAATTTTTTGAAAGGAACATTCTAGCAAATTAAAAAAATTCAAAAAATCATGTTCATTTTAAAAACACGTATACTTAAATCTTTAAGTTAGTGCTTAACAGTGGTTCTATATTGATTTGAGAAAAAGAAGATTAGGAAGAGCTAGATAAAAAAATATGAGGTTCATTTATATAATCTTTATTATTTTTTCAAATTCCCTAATAAACATTATATAAATTCATAATTTTTTATCTAGCTCTTCCTAATCTTTTTTTTTCCAGTAGCTTATCTAGTTAGAGTTTTTAAAGTATTTAAACTAGTTTTCCAAGCAAATAGTAAGTAGATACTAACATATATATGTTAAAAAAGACAGAAAATAAACTTCTGACAAAGTTATTAGAAACTGCGTCTAGCACTCTCCCATAGGGCACTCTTTTTTTTGTGTTCGTATGAACACCCAGACATGGGTCAATTGTTAACTGGGTCTAGAGGCATGAGTAGAATATCACAGCGTAGTCATTTGTGCAGGGAAACTGATCACTGGTTTGTCTTAAAACAAATTAGAAGTCAAGAGCTGCTTGGGAACATTCACCATCAGTATGGTGGCATCAGCACATGTCTTCGGCCACCTTCTTCTACTGAGGGAGAACTATCTCAGAGCAGCAAGTAGTGAGTTCAATGCTAATATGGTAGAGTGTAAGAGAGACAACGGAGAAGGAGAAGAATTTAGCTAACACTATTCTGGATTAATGCAGGATTGCAAGAAATCTAGAGTTTGAGGGGCTAAAAGTAGCACCTTTGTTTGGGACTACTGGTAGACTTATATCGGTGCATATGTATTATGCCTATGTTTATGAAAGTTATTTTAAACTGGCTAGATTTTGCAAAATAGTCTGCTCAGAATTTTTTTTTAAAAGTAAATCTGAATTGTGGAATGATAATGGAAATCCTCAAATCACTCCTCCAAAAGGACAACAATACTTAGCACTGAAGAGAACCAGTATTTCCTCATCCTTAAAATAAATGGCAACTTTCTGCAGAAATTGTATGTAATATGAACATTATTATTATCATTAACAATAATAATCTTATTTATAAATTCCAAGGAATTTTTAGAGCTATTTACAAAATAGAATAAAGTACAGTGGGTACAATTAGTAATTTACAAAGCTAACCAATCAGAATGCACACATTTCAATTTGATTCTAAATGACAAAATATAATTCACGTATATTTCAGACAATTGGAATCCTCAACAAAAAAAAATAGTCTATAAGGCAAAGGTGCAGAAGAGCTCATTTGGATAACGTTTTTTTTTATAAAGAGGCGAGTTTAGTTGGTGCACAATTTCCATGGGGCTAAGATGAGGAACAAGAGTATCTATTATAATCACTGGAGGGCATCAAAATGATAGGTAATTTATACCACCTGCCCATTAAATGTGTATTTTTTTATTTCATGTAGTATATTTTTCATGTATTTAGTTTTAGGGATTAGGGGGGTCCTTTTGTACTCCCAAGCCAGGTTAGGGTCCATTGGGTCCCTTATGGACACCTGTCCATAGAAACCCTCATAGTATACAGATGAATATTATGTACCTTGGGGGGTCCATACAGATCCCCATGGTTACACTTTAGATTAACATTGGGGTCCCTAGAAACCTTACTGGTAACAGGTTACTATTTGGTGTTATGCTTATACTTTATTTGGGTTATACCCGGGTTTATAGAGGGTAGCAAATATTAAGGAAAAATTCCAAGGAATACCCGGCTCATAAGAGGTACAGGGTATTGAGGGGATATCCCAGGGGAAACCCAGGTCCATATAAGTAATGGCATTAACCTTCATAATATCAGGTTTGAGCCATCCAGGCTTCTCTGAGTCATGTTTATGCCTTTACTTCAGCCAAATCAGATATCATTACAAGAGGCATGTGTTTGCAATTTTTTTATTTGTTATAGGACAGGTATTCCAAACTTAGGTTATTATCCAAACTTAGGTTATTAGGTACATTTCGAGTACTCCGATAGATTTCTCAGAGGTTGTGTGTGTGTGTAATGTGATAGCACAGTAGTAATTTATGAATTAATTTTACTCATTTCTTTTCTTAAGGAAGCCATGTAATGGAGGCCTTAGATTTTTTTTAGATTTTAGCTGGGGATTTGAAATGTTTTTAGAGAGAGTATATGTGTGAGTATATAGTTCTTCAGGTATTTTAAAAGCAATTATATATATATGCTTTTAGGCTACATGATGTAAGGGAAGTGAATTGATTCAAAGGGGCTTATTTTAAATTGAATCATTTTACAGTTAAATCTCGAATATATTAAAATTTCCTTTCAAAGGGTTTTGTACTGTGTGACTGTAAAGTGAAACCAGATGTCTTTTTACAGACTTTTAGTGAGTACATGTGGGATGAATGCTTCATAAAAGTAAATAGAAATTTACTGGAACTTAACGCTTTAGATTAGTGATGCTTTTATAAAACAATATAATGGTGGAGTTTTTGTATCAAGCAAAAATAGACATGATAAAAGACAAAACTTGTAAGGACTTAATAGAAGCAGATGCAAGAGTCAGACATCTTCAATTACACTAATTTCACATGCCAGCAAGGTAATGCTTAAGACCTTGCAAGCCCAGCTCCAATAATATATGGACTTAAAACTAGTAAACGTGCAAGACAAGTTTTGCAGAGGTAGAGTCACAAGAGATCAAACTGCCAGTATTCATTATATATTAGAGTAAGGGAGTTCCAGAAAAAAACATTTACCTCTGCTTCATAGACTATTGTAAAGCCTTTGACTGTGTGGATCACAACAAAATATAGCAAGTTCTTAAAGAAATGTGGATTCCATCTCAACTGCCTCCTAGGGGATCTGTAAATAGAACAAGAATCCACTGTCAGAACCGGACATTGAACAACAGAATGATTGAAGATTGGGAAAGGAGTGAAGCAAGGTTGTATATTGTCACCTTATTTATTCAATTTATATGCTGAATTCATCATGCGTAACCCGTACTGGAAGAATCCAAAGCAAGAACTAATATTGCTTGGAGAAATATCAAAAACGCCAGATACGTGGATGATACTACTTTAAGTGAGGAGGAACTAAAGGAACTTATTAATGAGGGTGAAAGAAGAGAATGCAAATGCTGGCCTGATGCTCAATGTTGAAAAGACAAAAATCATGGGAAACTACAAGATTAGTCAATGAAAAATAAATGGGAAAGAAGTGGAAAATGTTATTTTCCTGGGCTCCAAGATCTCTTCAGATGGTGACTGCAACCATAAAGTTATATACTACAGGAAATCAAACCAAAATGTTAATTGGAAATTATGATCATGAGGTTATATTTTGGCCATATCATGGGAAGACAGGATTCCCTAGAAAAGACTCTGATGGTGGGAAAAAAATGAAGACACACAAAGAAGGGAACGGCAGATTCGGAGATCGATAGATGCAGTCATTGAAGCAATGAACATGATCTTCATAGAGCAATAGTTGACAGATGTGCCTGGTATGCTGCGGTCCATAGAGTCACAGTGAGTTAGACATAACTTAACAACTAAACAACAACAACTGTAGAAGGTGACGCAATATGATTAAGTGGGTAATGGGAAAAAGCTGAATAAAAGCATATTTATACAATTTAGATGGAAATAAAGCTATTTGTTTAATTGTTATTTAAAGATAGACAGTTTAGCTGCTAAAGATAAAACTGTCCAATTTAAAAGAAACAAATTGTTTCATATGATCAGAAAACAAAATATTTTTCATACCTTTTTTTAAAGAATATGACAATTTATTGTTTTAAAAAAATAGTAAAATAATAACAAATCACAAGAAATAGTGATAATGTGTTAGAAAACCCAAGTCCATATTAAGTCCTTTATTTTTAGTGTTGAAGAATGTGATTGTTTTATTTCAAATACTTTTTTCTCTTTTATATTTTTTAAATTTCCACTGAGTATTTTGATTTTTAGCTTTTGGATGGAGTGATCATTCTGTTTAAAATGTTGTCCAATTGGGGTACAATAATTGTCTTAATTGTGCTTTTTTATTGAATGTCTATTTAAACTCATTCTTAAGTGCGTTTTTTTACTGGTTCCCCCCAGTGTAACAACCTATTTTGTATAAAGTACATTGTATTATATAAATCACATTGAAGGATGTGCATGTACAGTATATGATCCTTTGATGGTATAGGTTTTGTTATGTGTGGCTGTATCATCATTACAAATGTATTGACATAATTTACAGCCACTTTTCTTACAAGGTTTAGTTGTTCTATTGCCAATCTTCTGCTGGTGAGTTTTGTCTCAGGTTTGGTGGTTCTTTAGATGCAAGGGTGAGTGGTTTGGGGAATATATTTTTTAATTGTGCATCTTTAATTAGTTATTATTTTTCTCTTAAACTGGGTGGTATTTGGTCACTAGAGGTATATGAAGCAGTTTCTTTTGTTTTGTATTTGAACAAATGTTCACTGGTTATTTTGATGGCAGTGGTTATTTTCTGGGTAATAATATGGGGTTTGTAACCCTTCTGTCTGAAAGATTCAGAGAGTGTTTTTACATTTTTGACACGGTCTCCAGTCTTTGAGCTTATGCAGTGGTACCTAATAGCTGGTGGGAGGGGTGCAAACTGGAAGTGTGTAGGTAGCTGCATCTGTCTGTGGGTTTCCTATATACAGATGAGTGGAGAGTGCCGTTGGTGCTGAATATGCTACTGTCCAGGAAGTTCACCTGTTCTGTAGAGAAATCCATTGTAAGTTTCATAGATGGATGTAAGGTGTTTAATGAACTGTAAAAGTATATGTATGGTTTGAAAATGGATATAGATGAGAATGTTTCTTCCAGATTGGCCATGAATAGATTGGTGCATTGTGGAGCCATTTGGTACCCATAGCAGTCCCGATCATTTGTAGTTAGGTATCTTTGTTAAAACTGAAATACTTGTGGGAAAGGATGGATTATATTAGTTTAGAAATAACATCAGTGCCATATTTATGGTTTTGCAAGTGTTGAAAAAAATGTAAAAGAGCACAACACTGTAATGTACACTTAAAAATATGTTGAAACACATATATAATCTTTATGTAATCATCTATATATTTGTGGACCAAGGCCATAGGTCACGTTTGTGGCTTTGGTCATGCAATGTTAAATATTGTGGCGCTCGCAAAATCGCTCATTGCAGGCCTCGCAATGAGCGCCACAGGCGCTCATGGCAAGGCCCGTGGGACTTAGGCTGCAATGAGTGCAGTTGCTGGGTTGCAATGAGTGCCACAGGCCGGAAGGACTTAGGACCAAAGGACACTGTTGCAAAGCTGGTCTAAATCACGAAATTAACGGTAAAACCACCGAACTCGAAAGACCACCAAAAAATGCCAAATAATTAAAAAAAATACCTTACACACTCACACACAGCACAAGGAAGAGCCAGGGAGCCTGTGAGTGAGGTTGCAAGTTAATTTGAGGTATATTTGGCATTTTTTGGCGATCAAGAATCGGCTAAGCGAGAAAAAAAATGGCGGCCGAAAAAACTTAACTGGATGAAAACGAGGCTGAAACCAGTAAAAACGATCCCGAAGCCAGTAACACTTAGCTGAAGCCAGTAAAAATTAACCTGAAGCCAGTAATACTTATCCGAACCACGCAAGCAATGGCACTAATTGCGAGACAAGCAAAAATTCAGCAGAGACACAGAGGAGAAAGACACAGGGGAAGAAGAGGGTGGAAAGAGACACAGGGCTTAGAGACGGAGGAAACGAGGCACAGGGGCGGGGAAATAAGGAAAAACAAATGACACAGGTCATGGAGAGGAGGGGGAGGGACATAGGAGGACACAGGGGTCACAGAGTGTGGAAAGGCTCACAATGAGCACCAAAGCCAAGCAATAAGGCGCTCATCGCAAGGATTGAAGTGAGCGCAGAATGTCATCATTGCGAAGCACAAAAGTTGTGGGTTGCAGAGCCGCTCATTGCGGGGCTCGCAATGAGCTCATCGCTAGGCCCATACAGTAGAGGGAGGGAAAGGCTTGCAATGACTGCCGAAGGTGCAGCATTCCCAGCTTTAAAATTGTATTCCCGTCATTTTTGATGGGCAGGTAACTAGTATATAATAATATATACTTGTATTATATATAATAAATGTATTATTGCCAACAACTGTGACATACTGAAGCAGAGCATGATCCCCTCCCTTCGGAGACTAGGCCGCAGGGCAGTATTCCCGCATGATAACGACTTCAAACTCCATAACTTCCTTGCTAAAGAAGCTGAAGGTAAAGGGGATGGACTGGCCAAGCATGTCACCAGACCTAAACCCTATTGAGCATCTGTGGGGCATCCTCAAATGGAAGGTGGGGCTAAATACAGGGATATTCTTGAGCAAAACCTGTACCACTCTGTGCGTGATTTGAGGCTAGGATCGAGGTTCACCTTCCAGCAGGACAATGACACCAAACACACTGATAAAGCAACACTTGAGTGTTTTAAGGGGAAACATGTAAATGTGTTGGAATGGCCTAGTCAAATCCCAGACCTCAATCCAATAGAAATTCTGTGGTCAGACTTAAAGATTGCTGTTCACAAGCGCAAACCATCCAACTTGAAGGATCTGGAGCAGCTTTGCAAGGAGGAATGGGCAAAAATCCCAGTGGTAAGATGTGGCAAGCTCATAGAGACTTTTCCAAAGTGACTTGGAGCTGTGATTGCAACAAAAGGTGGCTCTACAAAGTATTGACTTTAGGGCGTTGAATAGTTATGCACATTGACTTTTTCTGTTATTTTTTCCTATTTGTTGCTTGCTTCACAATAATAAAAAAAAACATCTTCAAAGTTGTGGGCATGTTGTGTAAATTAAATGATGGAAATCCTCAAACAATCCATGTTAATTCCTTGTAATGAGTCAACAAAACTCGAAAAAATGCCAAGGGGGTGAATACTTTTGCAAGGTATTGTATGGCTTTAGGAAGCTTCTAGTACAGAAAGTGGTTTGGGAAGTGAAATAATTTTATCCCATGTGTAAGTGGCGCATCAGGAAATTATCCATAAGCATCCAGATTGGTTCATGTGATACAGAGTGTGCAATTGGAATAAAGGCAAGTTTTGGCAGCTTTGTAATATAATTTGAAATTGAGGCATGATAGACCTCATTTAGATTTGTGTCTGAATATAGTGAATATAGCAATTCTCAGGGCTTTATTGCACCAAATAATTTTAAAGGTTTTTTTTTAGAATTTGTCTAACACTGTAGAGTTTATTTAATTGTGTAAGGATCTAAATATATTTAGTAGGTGTGGTAAAATGTGGTAAAATGTTCATCTTTACTTATAGAAACTAACCATGAAATTTTGACAATCTTTGCATGACACCTGTTATAGTTGGCTTTATAGAGATATTTAATTTTGGAAGTGATATTAATTCCTACGTATTGTATATATATTTTCCTGCCATCTGAAATTGAAGTTAAGTTGAAGTTGTTTTAATTCAGAGGGGCATAGGGTCAAGTTCAGTGCTTGCGTCTGCGTTACAAAGCTATTGAATTGAACCATGCTGCAAGCTGTTAAGTGTTGGGCCGAGACCCGATCGTCCGTAACGATCCAAATTTGTAACCACGTAGTTTTACGAAGGCCTAACAGCTAATCGAAAGTGGGGAGCCACAATTAGCACAGCAGGAAGGGGTTTTAAAGGGCGAGAAAGACGTAAATCGTTGACTGTGCTGTTGCTGAGCAAGTGAACACACAGGTCTAGGTGTTGGTGGGTTTGTTAGCATTAGAGTGAGAGCAAGAGAGAGAGTGAGAGAAGTTCTGTGAAATTTTGACCTCTAATATCTATTAACCCTTAATTTACAACACACATAATTACTGATATCACATAATTCACACACATAGATTAATACGTACACACTGGCTATACATAGCGGTAGGCCACAGCACATCTACACCCCCCATACTCCCACCTACCTCCCCCCATACAATTACTATACTACACATAATACTCACATTCTTGTTTTAACACATACACCTCCACGTATATATCATATTTATTTATCCTTATTTTCATTTCATAAATCATAGGAGGGTAGAGGAGGAGAAGAGGAAAGTGAGTAGAGAGAGGAGAGGAGGAGAGAGGGAAACACAGGAGGGGGAGAGTGAGGAGAGTAAGGAGACGTAGAGGTATAGCGAGAGGGAGAACCAGGCTAGGGAGGTCAGGTGGAGGAGAACAGGAGGGGGGAAGAGATGTGCTACCAGATGTAGGCACACAATGTGTAGGGGCCGAGGGTCAGGGGCCTGATCCCGGGGGCGGGGTAGTGGGGATGAGGGGCGGGCCCCAGGGAGAGGACAGGGAGGCCAGGGACCCCACGCACAGTTGGGAGGGCAACATGCTGTAGCGTAGTAAAGGGCCTCCAATTATACCCCAGAGCAGATGGGCATCCTCCTCAGGGAAATCCGTACCCACTATTGGATCATACATGGTGGAAGAGATGTGAGGGTTAGCCAGAAGGCAGAGGCTTGGAGTCAGATTGCTTCAGCTGTTGCACCATTAGGGGTGGCAAATAGGGACGTACGGTCTTTAAAACACAGATATGTTGATAGCTGGCTGAAGATGAAGAGGAAGATGTCAGAGGAGGCAAGAGCTACACGTGCAACCAGTGGTGGACCGCCAGCCAACATCACTTATTGTAGATTGGAGCAGACCCCAAGGGAGTAGGTTGAGCCAGCTGCAGTGGTGGGCCTACAAGGACAGGTGGACACGGGTGTGCCGAGAACCAAGCAGAGTAAGTATTATATCACACCACACACATTAGTGTATGAACTTGTGAGGGGGCGATGGTGTGGCCAAATATATATATATATATATCATGATGTTTCTATGTATGTATACATAACCTTTACTCTGGGTGGTGTATACAATGAGCTGTATCTAGAATTATTCTGGCTCTCACACCCCTGCCCACAAGCATAGATAACTGACATAAAATAGCAAAAATATCATTTTCATAATTTGTATCAGTGAAATGTCTGGCCAATACCTGCATTTCAAACTGATTCTGAGTACAATTTGCTATTATATCAAGATTGATTTGACATTCAAAAGAGAGTACATGTCTAGGTGTGCGCACTGCGGCATATGTGGATACTCTGTAGGACTGCATGTGCGTGTCATATACTGTAATCATTGCTGGGAACATGTCACAGATTGGTCAGTCTCACACACTGCACAGCAGATCCAGCAGAGCACGTGTCTGATGCACATGCAGATGGCACACCACACCTGCAGTACACATATTCATATGAGCCATGATCCACAATGCTTATTATGCAGCCCGTGGTTCATCTGTGTAACACAAGCACCATAGTCTATTACAGGTGACCATGATGTCAAGGATATTGAAACACATAGCTGTCAATTGTGTAGGGAAAGAAACTAAAATATGCATTTTCTTCCATTTCAGTACCTAGGAGGACAATGCCGACTAGTGGAATAGGCTCCACTGGAGGTGGGAGTGGTTGACGAAGCAGCTCAGAACATTTCAGAGGGCCTGGGACCATCCACACAAGCTGGCCATTCACGTTCAACGTCATATCAGGAATGGGAATCACTGCCCGGACCCACAACAGCATCATCCAGCTATGCCAAGATGTTCCAGCCCCTTCCATGTCCTGGCCCCAGCCATCATCACAGCTGCCACCTGTTCCAACAACATTGCGGCCATGGCAGTCCACAACCACTCCCACACAATGGGGTCCCCCAACATGGCCTCCCACACAATGGGCTACCCCAATATGGCGACCCACACAATGGGCTCCCCCAACATGGCACAACACCCCAGCCCTCCTGCTGACACCTCATGCCCTGCCTCTATCACCTTGGGCCTTGCTGCCATGACCTCAGGCACTCATGCCGTCACCTCAGGCACTCATGCAGTCACCTCTGGGCCTGCTGCCATTGCCTCCGCCCCTGCTGCCATCGGCTCCGGCCTTAATGCAGACACCTCCAGCCACAATGATGACACCTCCAGCCCTAATGCCAACACCTCAGGCCCCAATGTCTACACCTTGGGCCCAATGCCATCACCTTTGACCCTAATGCCATAAACATGAGCCACAATGCCATCAACACCACCACCCCTGACATTGTAGGGAATCATGGCCTTTTTCACCAGGGAGGACATGGCACGCAAGAAGCAACATAATGAGAGTCTCCAGTTGCTCAGAAGACAGTGTAGGCTCACACACACACTCCTGGTGAGCACCAGATCGCTCCATTCTGAGGTGAGGAGGCCCAACCGAAGGATGGAGAGATATAAGGAACGGGCGATTCTGGACAGACAGCAAATCATCCAAGTAGCCGAATGCCAGCTCATACCTCTCCAGCCTTCGGTTGCACAGCTACAACCCGAGACGTTGGCCTCCTCATCTCAGACCTCACCACCATCTCAACCTGATCCCCAGCCACCCAACGTTGTGGCACCCCATGCTCCTACACCACCAAGACGGGAAGAGTGAGGCGGGGAGCGGGCACGGAAGGTGGGGGCCTAATGCTGCGGAAAAGGAGGTTTTAGGACCATCCAGAAATTCCTCCTCTTGATCACTCCTCACTGAATACTGATTGGTATAGATGTTGACATACTATTGGCTGGCTACAGAGTGTGTGCATGTCTGGTTATTTTAAACATTTCAACAATATATGTTCAATGTGGATAGACTGTGAGATTAGGTTTTGTAGATAAACAGAATATTGTTATGATTGATATCTTGTTCTTCTCTCTGTAGGTGTTAATAGCTTCATGACCATAAAGGCATGTTCTTCATCTTCGAGCAGTACAATACCATCATGTGAGTGAACACACAACCTAGTTCCCAACATGCATTCAATCAGTTTCATTCACCACTGCAGATGGATCTGAAATGCAATATATGACTACATATCTCTTCACTAATGAACATGACTGCTGTGAGTTTTAGTTATAATGAATAGCGTCCCAGCTTTAGACTTGTACGGTCCCATTAGGATCTGCTAATCCAAAGCAGTAGTTATACATGTGTTTTGGTTGCATTTCATCCTGTTAACAGTATGAAAGCGGATTAATGTATTTCATGTCATTCAAACAAAATGGATGATTTCCCTGGGTTGACATCAGGATCAATGTGCATGTGTTTAGGGGTAATGTGAACAGTGTAATCTGTCTGGCCTTTAAACCAACCATATACCAGTGAGATGTGATATCAGCATGGCACAACTATTGCATGTAGATAGTGATAGTACTTTTTGCTGAGAGATTGAGTTCACAGTGAAGCATGCCTTGTTGTATTACACATCCTCAACATATTCCGGGAAGGCTGATTGAACAGGACAGCATCAATATGGTTATTACTGCTCATAGATGATGTTCATGTTAATTGGTTTATTATAGTGTCCAGAGCAAAAACAATGTACTATAATAACAGCTTATGATTGTTCTAACACATTTTATTTATGTTTTACAGATTCCTATCATCTATTTGGGAATCAGCAGTAATGTATGAAAACACAATGTGTGTGAAATTGATTAATATCACATGATCCATGATTTCTAGTTTAATATGGCACATGGAACCCATATGGTTACTGTATGCGCATTAATGGTTATTTCTATGAAATTGAGTGTTATATGATGTTTCTATGTCACACCTGATTATGGTTACTGTGGTGTCCTGTCCACATGTGACCCTAGTATATGCTATGCTTCCTCCGTATGATGTACAGGTAACCCTTTAGGTGTCCTTTGATTGCTCACAGCTTATTGCTCTTCCGGTATCCGCCCACACCGCACCCATGGTATTAATGCACAGTCTTGTCCATTTTGATTGTGCTCTGTGTATGAAATGAAGCTTTGATTTACCATTCTTACCATGTCAGTGTGTTTTCAATGGTTGGGGTTATGGGACATCCACATACATCACATATGTGTCACACTCCTATATCTATAAAGTAATGAGTCCTAGTTACTATGCAATGGTTTAATACATATAATAATAATAATAATAATAATAATAATAATCATATGATAAGATAATATATCATATATAATAATAAAGTGTTAATGAACATGACAGGTCCAATTTTTGATAGTGTGGAGTAGCAATATTCCCCTGAAGGCCTGATTGGAATATGACAGGTACTATTGTGATTTGATTGATAGCAAAACACTTAATGGGATGTCAGCCAATGATAATGGGTATACATCTGGCCACATGGCCCCCAGCAATGGCGTGGAACTTTCCAGGATGGGCATAGTGGAGGTTACCCCTGATGGAGGTGAGTTGGCTGTTAATCCACGTCCCTCTGCACAGCCTCCATGTGTTTTTGCAGCCCTTCCTGATGGGTTAGAGTTGATTATTGTGGTGTATGTTCCCTTGGTCCTTTGTGGATTGCTAAGTGGTGGTGGGGAAGTGGCTTGTGTACCTGAATTAAGCTGTGAGCTATACCATGTAGGGCCAGTGTAGGTGGGCACATCATAGCAGAGAGGTTTGACAAATCAAAGTCCACTAGAGAAGGTACTGGCAACCCACTCCAGTATCTTTGGCAGGCAAACCTTGTAGAACAGCACAGGCAGAGACCTAGCTAAATGTGCTGCAGTGCATAGGGTCACAGAGAGTCGGACATGACTGAAGGACTGAAAAACAAATAATAAAATGTTTCCCTGGTACTTGATATATCTGATGTGGCAGTGTAATTTGGCTACTATGTGTTTCCCCAATGTAGATGAGAGAGATGTATATGCAGTCATACATATATTCCAGGGTCCACATTAGAGCCTCTGTGAGTGAGGAAGGGTTAATATGGCATCAATTTCATGTTTTTGTGTTGCAAACTCTATCTCTAACTTTATTAATAAAAAAGCGACGCTATAAAATCATGATTGCCAAATTCATACTGCCGATTGGTATACTGCCCTAATAGTGTATGTGGTCATATGTTTTAAATATAAAGCACCACCAAGAATTATTATACTCAATGATCTTTTCCACAGTCTGGAAGATATATTGTCCACCAATGGAGAGAAGTCCCTACACCAGTACATATTAGACTTTGTTCTATCTCAGCCTGTGTCTGACTCACACTCCTCTCTTATCTGTCTTTCCTCCTATAGAGGTCTAATAATATATTGTAATTGTCATCCAGACTAATAGTAACTATGTACCCCATGCATACATCTACAAACAGGGTGCAAGGCTAGCTATTACTCCCCACATTATATCCTACCTAGGCAATATCTGGCCTTCCTGTATGCCGCCGCGCACGTTTATGACATCACTAGAACGCGACCAGGCGGCTACGGCAAGCTATGCTGGACAAAAACGGAACTCTAACGTTCGTTTCGCATTGTATATGCTTCTACGGAGAGTCGTAACGGTCTCAAGCCCCAAGACTTAAATATCTTTCCAAGGACCACCCATATCTACAGTGGATTAACCCCTATCCTTGCCACAGGGTAAAAACTTAGCCACATGTACAGACAAAACATTTTAAGTTGTTCAAAAGAGATCCAAAGTCTCGTCACATAAATGATAATCGGGCTGCTAAAAGGAAAAAGCATATGTATATTCAGTAATCATACTATACTTACTTGAAAGTGTCTACACAGATGAAATTTTAATATATTCTAGCAATACAAATGACCAAATTATTTAAATCCACACCTAAAATCTAATGACTATCACATATATAGTTGTGAGCGTACGGGTCGTTGCTCACGCTAGCGGGCTCGCGCAGCGAGCCGCGGCCCTCGCGTAGCGAGGTCACTGGGCAAGGGCCTCAGTTGCTGGCATGGAGCGCCGGTATAAGCAGAAAGTGCCTGAAATGTTACTTAATTACCACAAGTCGGAAAGAATGCAGCACTACCAAAATAAATTAAAAAGTATGCTTTACACAGCGTTTAAGGGTGATGTCACAGCACAACGGCAATCTAACAGCGGAAGAGGTGAACATAATCCTCCTCCTCCCACGACCACGCCGGCAAGGAGAGGACGCTTTACAGACGTGTTGTTGATGGAGGACATGCAAGGTTTTTTAAGTCCTATGCATCGCCACAGCGCTTCGGGGTCCACCCTCAGAGAACGACTCGACCATCAGATAACAGACTACCTCGCCATAACTACAGATATCGACAATATGAGGAGCGATGAACCCCTTGACTACTGGGTGTGCACGCTTGCCCTGTGGCCTGAGCTATCCCAATTTGCCATAGAACTTCTGTCCTGCCCCGCTTCAAGTGTCCTGTCAGAAAGGACCTTTAGTGCAGCAGGAGGTTTTGTCACTGATAAGAGAAGTCGCCTAGGTCAAAAAAGTCTAGATTACCTCACCTTTATTAAGATGAATGAGGGATGGATCCCGAAGGGACTGACAGTGGGCGATACATTTGATTAAAAAAGGCCTGATAGATGAGCTGCCTTGAGCTAATAATGGTCCACAAACTAACATCAATTTTTCTGGTCGCTGCAACAATACCTAATTTTTGCATTTAAATTTTTTTATTGTCAGAAGGCGTACAGCATGTAATGAAAAATAAAGCATTTTTGAAACATCTTGCATAACAGTTGTGCAAAAATACATATTTACAATAAAGACATTTTGTGAAAGTTAGCTGGTTATTCCTTCTTATTTTTACTTTTTAGGTTAATAATTTTTCTTATTTTTTACTGTGATTGCAATTTAAGAGATACCTAAAACATGGTAAAACAGACAATAGTAAAGAGTATATCTGCAGGGAACACCAAAGTCCTATTAGCTATCATCCCTCCAGCAGTATTAGCTTATTATTTACAATATCTAACCTGGGCAATCACCCTTGGGTTACCCTAGGGTAGGCTTCAGTAAGCGACCTCTCCTTTCCTGGGATGATTTTGCCGCTTGCTTCTGAAGGGTCTCCAGGGCTCCCCCACTCCGGTCCTTCCCCCAGTGTCGCTTCAACCAGTAACAAATGTTTTAAATTTGTAAAGCGACCCAATGATCTCCCTTGATAGAGGTTTATCTTTACAAATTTTGAAGAACCAATTTAAGACCGGTGTCCCCTGTTTCTGGGTCAGGGAGTGTGTGAAATGCCTCAGCCTACAGTAATTGTAATGTTCTGACAGAGGTAGCTCATGCTTGTCCCTCAGTTCCTCATAGGTGAGCATCTGGCCCTTTACTAACCAGTCTCCCAGTCTATCTAGTTTCCTTGACCTCCACCAGTGTTGTGATGTTGTGCTCATGTGTTTCGGGGCCTGAGGGTGGTCAACAATTGGGGTCATTTGGGTGGATCCAGGGAACAAACATGTGTGTTTCTTGGCCCATTTCCAGTATGATAGTGAGTGTCTGATTAGGGGGTTTGGCGAGTTTATAAGGCTCTGAGGCAATTCTGATAGCCAAGCCACCTTGTCCCAGGTTAAGGGCCTTAAAGTGTGGTTCTCTAAATACACCCAGGCCGGTTGATGACATATAGAATGTGCTATTGGGAGGAAAGATAGGTGACGGAAAAGGTATTAACCTGAAAGGAATAAATAGTACAACTTAATACACCACTCCTATATGGTGGCACCTAGGATTGCATGCGCAGTGCCCCAAATTCAAAGTAGGAGGTCCGACCAAGCATCTTTTTCCATCTCCCTGTTCCAAAAATCCATGCCATATACACGTCCACTAATAGTGAACATAACAGGGATTAAACCGATAGGAATAGTACTACTTAACAGTACACACCTTATAATAACGCAGACAGAGGCAACGCAGAGAGAGGAGTCTGAAGAAGAGGAGTCAGAGGAGGAAGGTGGCTTTGAGGAGGTGGAAGACCAAACACAGCAGGCATCCCAGGGGGCTTGTTGTCGCCATTCGGGGACCCTTGGTGGCTGGGTGGAGGAAGAGACCTCCAATGACATCAGTGAGGACAAGGAAGGGGACATGGCTAGCTTGGTATCCAACCTTTTGCAAATGGAGAGTTTGCGGTTGTGCAAAGGGACTGTTTGCGGTTGTTTGCGGTGCATTAAACGGCGAGATTGGTCTGTTACTTTTAAGCGGGTGTAACCCTTACACTACCTGATCGATACAACATCATACCTGATGTTTTAAAGCATGTTATTCCAAACAATTTAGGAATGTTAGGTGATTTATGCCCTTTATGGCTTAAAACCAGACTCTGCATCAACTATGTAATTTTCCGTGGGAGTTTTGCCATGGATCCCCCTCCGGCAGGCCACAGTCCAGGTGTAAGTCCCCTTGAAACAACTTTCCCATCACTATTGTGGCCAGAAAGAGTCCCTGTGGGTTTTGAAATTCGCCTGCCCATTAAAGTCTATGGCGGTTTGCTGATGTTCGTCTGTTCGCGAACCGAAAATTTGATGTTTGCGACATCACTACTAGCCACTTGCCCTTCAAAAATGACGGTAATAAAATTTGAAGCCTGGCAATGCTGTTTGCCACACGATGTGAGGCTCTCCCCCCTCTAACTTTATGTATACTTTACGGGCTTCACCGCTCTTGCAGGCTTCATCCAACCAACCACTTTCATGACTTGTAATGACCACCTTCTGCACTCATCGTGAGCCCCGCGAACAAGGCTATAACAACACTGAATAAAAAATTGAAGGTCTGAATTTGTTATAGGGACATGAATGCCTGACGGTATTGATTATCAATACAATAGATTCCCTATTTAGTGTTAACTTAAGAACTTTGTATTCTCATGTCTAGATAGGAGACTCCCTGTGTTGCTAACTAAGGGCATAAAAGAAGGATAAGAGTCCATATGTTCTGGTGTGGGGACTTCTCTTCATAGGTGGACAATATATCTTCCAGACTGTAGAAAAGATTATTGAGAGTATAATAATTCTTGGTGGTGCTTTATATTTAAAACATATGACCACATACACTATTAGGGCAGTATACCAATCGGCAGTATAAATTTGGCTATCATGATTTTATAGCGTTGCTTTTTTATTAATAAAGTTAGTTTTTTTAAATATTATCTAATAAAGGTTATTTTTATCCTGTAATAATTATGTTAAACATGGAATTTCCACTATATTTTTGTTTTTCTAAGCCTAAATACCTCTCAACCCACTTATTGGTTATTAATCAAACAGTGGCTCTTTTCTTTTTCTCTCTTTAATAATTGATTATATTTGCCCTTGAACCTTCAGACCATTGAGTTGATAGAAATTTCGGATTAAGTATAAACCCTAACTATATATTAGGGAGTTGGGTGGATAATGTCCTCTTTATCAGCGATTAGTTTGTCTGATATAACTCTTTGGACCAGCAAATCATTTTTTTGCTGGTTAATTACATATGGGTTCATATGAATGTATCTGACAATTTTCTTTCTAATATCCTTTAAGATAAAGGCCCCTTTGGCACTTTGAAAGTCCTTATATCTTCAGTAGGATAAGTTAAACTGAGCCACAGTCATTCTGCTTGGGGGATGTCATTGATGGAATGGCAATCTGATAGCTGCTTTTTATAAAGTCACTCACATTATTTCGTAGCACTGATTGAAGATTAAGTGGATGACTTCATGAACCTGAATTTTGCCTAAAGAAAAAAGAAAAAACATCACAGCCACCTGCAAAACAAAACATCACCTTCACTTGGGCCATGAACCAATACACTGTAGCCAGGCTAGATCATGTTAGTCTGGACCAATAGATTGAGACTTAGTCCTAGGTGCAGCCCATATCTCCCCCCTGCTTTGCCATAGGGCCCCCACCCTCGTGCTACTGCGCCAACTCTCTGGTTGAGAGGGGGGTGGGGGATGGAGGAGGAGACTCTCCCTCTGGATGCAGCTGCACAGGTGGTGGAGGCATGGAGGGATGCAAGGACGGGCCAGGCTGCGGGTGAGCAGGGGTGGCCTCAGGGATAGAGGAGGCGGTGCTGGAAACCAGACTAGGCTGGGCAATATCCAGGCTTAGCTGGCTTAACCACCACCTGTAGCAGCCTGGGCAGATAGGATTCCACCTGATTGTTATGTGTCCTTGCATCCCTCTGTATGCTCCTGAGGCTGCAACATACAAATGCGTGGTGGAAGGTGATGCTGGCCTCAATCCCATGCATGGAGTCACAACATTCTCTGAGCAGGGTCAGCATCACCCACATGTTGGCTTCCTGTGCTGGGGCATGGGGATTAAGGTCAGTCATGGCCAAGCAGGTCTGTGGGAGGAGGAGGTGGTGGAGGCCCAGTGGTGGTGGCCCAGTAGGAGATGCTGAGGGCTGGATGCTGGTGGCGGGCATGGTGGTGTGGGTGGCCAGGATGTGCTGGTGGTGGGAGGAGAAGCTGATGGTAGTGGTGCTGGCATGGCCCTTGTGTTAGTCCAGTATGAGGGCCCAGGTGGCAAATGGATCTGTGGGAGGAGAGGGCCTGTGGGGCGCATGGTTCCAGAAGTCCCCCCTGACAACAGGAACAGTGAATCCTCCTGCACCTCATCCCCCAGGCCCTGGGCTCCTCCCCTTGGCTCCTCCTCAAGACAAGGATCCTGGTGGGCATGGGGCACTACCGGGAACCCTGTGGCTCTGACTGAACTGAGGCCTCCTGAAATGGACCCAGACCTGCTGAAAGCTTAATGAGAGAAGAATGGTATATGGTTAACACCAATGTCTGATCATATGATTGATGTGTGTTCCTATCTGCCATGAAGTTATCCTGAACCTGGATGGGTCACTTGGTAGCTAATATTTGAAGTTACCCTTTGCTTGAGCTGATCGTTGTCTTGTTATTGTTGTTGTGTTCTGGCGCATATACATACTCTGCATGAGTTTCTGAGCATTGTGTCATACAAACCAATCAGTGAGCATCTCTAAGCAACATGCTGCTGAGTGGTGTTCCCTGCTGGTTAATCAACACTGCATATCCATCCCTACAGAGTCTGTATCTGCATATGCTGCAGTGGCCATATCCATAACCTATCAATATGGGTTTACTACCTTATATCTATCTACTAACCTTATATCTATCTGCTATTTGCTGTGTGTATTCCTAACAAATATAATGCTATACAACTTTGAATGTAGGGCCCCTGGATTGTATCCAGGGAGCTGACATGTGACGGATATTGTTGCATAGCACAAAGTTATCTATGTGTGTACCTTGTACATGCAATGTTATTGTACTTTGTTGTATGTGATACGCGGAGGCTAAAGCCGGTGTCTCCGTCAGGCATGGATCTCCTGGGACAGTCTCGGATTCCATCATGGCTTTCAGTTACCCCCCCCCCCCCCCCACTGCCCGTAGCAGACAGTCACTTCAGGGCCACCACTTGTAGATGCTGCTCATCTGACCTCCTTATCCATCATCTTTCTGACCTCACATCACTATGACAATAACACACCTGTGTCCCTGTGCTGCTACCTTCTTCTAGGCCTGGCTCCTGGGTCCGGCCTTGACTTTCCTTCCCCCTGTGATAATGTGGGCACAGATAGCATTGATGAGTACCACCAAGTCTTGAAGACGGAAGTGAGAGGAGGTAATGAGAGAGGAGGAGAGAAGAAGGTCATAAGCATGATGAAGAGTGTGGGTGGGAATGTATTTTGGGGTGAAAGCAGAGATGTGGGAGGGTGCACTATTGTGGAGGGCTTTATATGTTAGGATCATGATTTTGAATTCTATTCTGAGGGCTATGGGAAGCCAGTAGAGTGCGTGAAAGAGAGGTGCTGCAGACACTGATTGTTTAAGATGATAGATGAGTCTAGCGGATGCATTCAAAATGGATTGAAGTGAAGACAGAAGGGTGATAGGAAGGCCAGCAAGGAGAGAGTTGCAGTAATCGAGGCGAGATATGATAAGAGAGTGAAGATTTTGTGAGTGATTGAATGTGAGGAATTAAAGAGAGGGAAGGGTACAGTAGGAACCCAAGACAGTTGGCCTGGCAGGCGGGAGTGATGATGGCATTGTCAACAGTGAGAGATAAGTGAGGAGTGGGAGCTGAGGAAGAGGGTGGAAAGATAAGGAGCTCTGTCTTAGACATGTTGAGTTTGAGTTGACTGGCAGACATCTATGAGGATATTCTCAGGAGGCAGTTGGCAACATGAGCTAACAGAGAGGGGGAAAGTTCAGGTGAAGAGATGTAGATTTTGGGTGCAAATTGGGTTAATTACTTAGAGGGGGGTTCATTTAGATTTATTAGTTTATAAGGGGTGGATAATAGTGTACTGTAGTGCTTAGACTTGAGGACCCTCCTGAAGATCCTCATGGCACTTATAGTGTTAATATCAGGGTTAATAATTGTCCCATAAGGGTCTATATACTATATAGACCATTATGGGACTGAAGGGGTCAATTAGAGGCTTGTGATAGGGTTAATTTTTTGTTCTGCAGCTGGACTTATGGTACCCCCGAGGCAGGGGTTAATTATCATTGTAGCACGGGTCCTTTAAGGACCTTTAATGTCCTTCAAGGACCCGCAAGGCAGGACATTTGAATTTGACATGCTGTGGGAGCCAGATCGGGACCCCCGCAGCAACGGTTAGTGTAGGGAATCTGAGGAGGTCCAGATGGGGACCCCGGCAGCATAAGGGGGGTTAATTTTAGGTGTCGCAGGGTACTTAAACTACCCTCACGGCAGGGTTTAGCTATTTGTGTGCTTTAAGGACCTACGGCTACAATTAACCAAAGCTGCACTTGCGTTCAAACCCGTAAATGGCAAATGTACCCCAAAACATTACAGGTTCAAAATAGGACTCACAAGGGTTTCCCCTCTGCTCCTAACCCCCCCCCCCCTCACTCCTAAAATAAACCACATTGCCCATTGGGACCCCCACAACAAGGGATAATGTGGGGACTCTGCAGGGGTGAGGAGCAGAGGGGAAGCCATAGAGAGTCCTATTTTGAACCTGTACCGTTTGGGCTACATTTGCCATTTACGGGTTTGAACGCAAGTGCAGCATTGGGGAATTGTAGCAATTGAATTAGTTTACAGGCTCCTTTACCGGCTCCAGTAATTTACAATTTCTCAATTGAATGAGACCCTAGGAGAGGAAGTGGTGGTCTAAATATTTTTTTGACAGTTTTCACAAAATTTGTGTTATATTTATTTCCGGTGTCGTGAAATGTTTGCATTTTTTTCCATAGGAAACTTTGCTCACTTCTATATTATTTTAATTGTTTTTTTATAGGCAGGTAATTATTTCTAGAATGTAGGAAAAAAATTACATTTGTTCACAAAAACTGGTGAATGTTTCCTAGGACCTATAGAATTTCTGCTGCAAAGCCTCTCATTCTCTCTTTACCTCTTTTTCTCTTTTTCTCTCTCTCACCAACAATATCAGTCAACTTACCTGAAATATTCACTCATCAGTCTCTTTGAACCTACTGAAAACATTATCTACCAGCAGCCTTATTAAATTGCGATTCGGTAAATTTAAAAGGGCTCTGTTTAAGCACACAGCATATTTTTTTTACAGAAGTTGTTAGTTAGTGAAGACCTTACTTTTGGATAGAAGATCACTAACTAAAAACTTCAGTAAAAAAAATATGCTGTGTGCTTATATAGAGCCCTTTTAAATTTACTGAATTACAATTTAATAAGGCTGCTAATTTGCTTTCCATTCTTGGCAAACCAATTTATTACATATTTTTATATATATATATATATATATATATATATATATATATATATATATATATATATATAAAACATAAAACATGATCTCACTTTTTTTTTTACATTCACATTTGGTGAATTAATTTAAACACAATGTAATTTAACATATTTTATTTATGTTATAGCTGATGTCATTAGTCATATTGTGTCTAAAGGGGCCCATGGGGAAACTAACTGTTGAATAATTAGTTTAGCTAATATTCCTAGCCTGGGCTCTTTAGTTTTCCCATGTACGCAAGTCTCTATGTTTTTTAATGAAGAGCATTACCAGTTTTGAAAGTATATAAAAATGTTAGTTTTTTTAATCACTTTGCCTTGTCCAGCTACACAGAAATCCTGCGTCTGTGTTCTACAACTGCATTCCTACTCTCCACAGATCATAAAGCAAGCCTCCTTTCAGGGGAATCTTTTGCACCAATACACAGAAAGTTGCAGAGGAAAGGACTTAACTGGTGGGATTAATTCATTCATTGGCCAGCCCAGCTGGTCCCTCCTGGAGACAGTGATAATTTTCATACAATGAATTCTGATTCTACACAAATCAAAAAAAAACAAACTATTATCACATTTTGACTAGAAATGTTAAGGAACACATAATATATCCTCCAATTTAGGAACATTGAAAACCAATTGAGAACTACTCATGACTAATCATGCAGCCTCATTCAATTGAGGCATCGTAAGTTACTTAATGTTGGACTTAAGTTTGCAGGGCTGCTGTGGGTCCGAGTTAAGGTGCTATTCAATTGGCTGGGCCCACAAGTTAGTGGCCGATTGCGAAAATCGGAAACCATTACCTTCGGAACATGGAGGTTGGATGTCAAAGTCCTACGGGCTTGGAGGTTGAAGCCTGTAGGACTTAACATTGATTGCCGTGCTCGATATAACACGAAAATTAAACATGAAATAAAGTATTGGAGAATGTTGTGCTATTAATTCTAAGACCTAACATCACTTTCACTCTTCATAAAAGTAAAGTTTTGATTTTTTATTTGCTTTTAAAGTGCTTTAGCTTGTCATTAGGCACATTGCGAGACCTCCTTGGTACCAGTAACTTGTGGTTAAATATTTGCCATATGCTGGCTTGAAGGAGTGGTTAGCGAGGGGGAATCAGATCAATTGAATAGTGATTTGCGATTTTACCGTTTGTAAATCTTGCAACCGTGAAGGATCAAAGACTTGGAGGGCATTAACTTGCAATTTTACTAATCGCAATGGATCGCAGCTCGCAGAACGGAAGGCAATTGAATAGCAACATAACTTGCAACCTCCATTTTGCGAGCCCGGATCTCAAAACCAAAGCAATTGAATAAGGCTCATGGTCTTTCTACATCCACTCATAGGGTCAGGGTATGTATCCAATCATGTGAACTACATTTGTCTAAACAAATAAGAATTTGTCAAACTTTAAGAATTTAATAAGTGTCAAAATTTATGGAATAAAATAGCAAAGAGTAAACATAGGAGCCCAACACTTGAGATAAAAAGAGAGAGGGAAACATGAGAACAGTAGCTCAAGGAGATGTAAAAGTTTATTTTACTTTGTACATTCCTTAAGTATAAGAAAATGTAAGCCAATTAACACTTCATATAAAAAAAATGGGTTGTAGCTTGAGATGGCATTTGTACCCCTTCTGGGTGTCACATATATAGTTGTCAGCAATGCGGGTTTTTGCTAACGCTTGCAGGCTGGCATAACGAGCCCGCCGCAACTGCGGCCCTTGCAAATCGAGGGCCGCAGTTGCTGGCAAGGAGCGCCAAAGGCGCTCCTTGCGCTGGTGGAGATGAGCGCCACAGGCCCCCCTACGACTTTTGGACCGCAAATGTGGACCCTCGCAGAGCGAGGGCCGCATTTGCGGAGGTGGAGGCTCTATGGTCGCCTCACAACCGCTTACAAACCACTACACAAGCGGGACTTGGAAAAAAATATATAAACACGCAATGACTAACTACGGACTTACTCAAAAATATACCAGCCGCGGGACTTATAAAAAAAAAATGCGTATTTACACAAAATCTATTACGACCCGCGGGACTTAGAAAAAATCCATTACGGACTCGCAAAAATACGACCTTAACGGACAACATTAAAAAGCACAAAAATACACACAAAAATAAAATAAAAACCTTACCCACACCAAGGGGGGACACCCAGAACCTCTGCAACACTGCTTAAACCTCAAATTCGGTCAAATTAAAAAAGTATAGCCACTCAAAATCTCCTAAGCGAGAGAAAAAAGGGCCGCCAAAGAAAAGGAAAACGAGGCTACATGACCCCTAAAGCCGCTAAATACCACAAAGCAGATAGGGCTTTTACAAAAACTTGTACAACCTACAACATACACCATCAGAAAGGACGCTAAATCATACAAATCCTCCTATCACATACACATTCGCCGCCATTTTACACCACTAGCTTACAGAATGCGATAGCACCCAGCTGCACTAACGGCTTCCCCTCGCGCACGCAGCCTACTTACACTACACACTGCACACATTGCTGACACTTACACCTCACCTCCACAACACTGCAAACCTACATTGTACGCTGCAGGAACATGAAAACAGATTGTCAGCTCTTCAGCACAATGCTTCCTGCATGTATTACTTACAAATAGGTAAAGTATATTAATTTATTCATTTACTAATTATTTCATTAGCATCACAAAAAAGATATACACAAAAAAAAAAAAACACTATTGCAAGAAACGCAAAAGACATTCACTGCGCGCCTCACAACGAGTGCCAACGCTGCTCATACCACACAAACTACACCAGCGGACAGCCTTGCAATAAGCGCAAAAAGCAGATCAGCACCAACTTTACAATGACAGCAAAAGCGCCTCATACAACAACCAAGAGGCTCGTAATGAGCGCCGCCGAAGGCACTTAGCGCAAGCCTCGCAATCAGCACCGAGATCTCAGACCACCATAAAAAATTATGTCTGGCCCAAACAACATTCCTTGACTTACAATTCTATTGCCGTCATTTTTTGATGGGCAATTCGCTAGTATCAAATATTCTTGACAAACAGTGAAAGGTGCCCAACCTTGATACAACTGTGAAAGCAGAAGGGCATTTTTCTTTCTTTTCTAATATACCTCAATGATCACCAGTTTTTCATTCTATGTTCCCCAGAACTGGGAGGGGTTAAGTGATTGTACAATAGACAATACACTGCTCAATGTACTCAGTGTATGCTAATAAAATGTATATATCTGTGTGCAATTCAAATTTTAATGTGTAGCTTTATTATTATTATTCTAAAGAAAGCAGAATGTCAAGTACCAAAGTAGATCTCACAGGATTAATATTGATTAGAAAATAGTTTCATGTTGGTGAAATATGCAGCAAACTAGTAATGTTAGTAGCTTTAAGCTATAAACTAATTTTAGAAAAAATCTTAATTTTAGCATGCAGAAGTCTTGGCCTTTCAGTATTTGATACCTACCTCTTTTCCAAGCACATGCTCAGAGGGAGGCAGCTGCATGTTAACTGCAAAGATTGTTCCTGCAGAAATGCAAGCACTCCTTTTATACATACAACATTTACCAAAGAATCATGGGAACCTCTCGTCCTAGAAAAGGCATCAAAAATATTATTTTGATATAAAAAGTAGTTTTAACTTCTTCTCGTTGTCTAATTCTGCTCCTTTTCCAACATGTTTTCATCATACAATTGTCCTGTAAGCCATGTTCTTACTAGCTAGCATCAAAGTATATGTAAACAATTTAAAATAAAAGCAAAACTCATGTGTTACTTGATTACCATGACAATATTTATCTGTTCTATGCTTAGTCTGCTACATACTTATTAAAATGTATTGCATGCACATATTTACATGTACATCAATAAACACATGTTCTCTGCTATTTTCTCATTTTCAAAGTGAGTATATTATAATGAGCATGGCTAAAGAATGGTGTTCCAACATTGTACAATGGAAAACACATTATTCCTCCAACAACCAAGGCCTCCAATCCAATTGGGCATGTAACTGTGACAAAAGTCTCCCTCTGAAATAGACCAGTATGATGCAGGGGTTAATGTTAGGTGCTCAACACAGACTTACATATACTCATAGTTTAATGTGTATCTCTTGGCTGGAACAATGTGATGGGCTTTGGTAAGCATCAATGGGATGAGCTACACATGGGTTGCAATTTTAGGCCATTTACTAGCAATTAGGGGGCAGTCCTCATAGGGTTTAGTGTGAAGGGAGTCAACTTTATTTGTAAATCTGAAAAAAATTAGCCATACAATGGCGGACCAAGAAAGTTGCTGATAAAATGCCTTCCTAAAAAACAGCTAATATTTACAAAGTAAAATCTATTTAGTACTATAATAAGACAAAATCTGTGGTTTTCACTGATGTACTTTCATGTTTTACCTACATCCCTCCATTCTATATTCTAACTTTATAGAAAACTTTAAGATGCTAAGTATATGATTGTTTTTAATAGTTTGCAATCTACAGGTATTTTGTATACGAATACTAGCGGCTGGTCATGGAATGAATGCAACCCAGATTGTTAATGATTATGAAGTATAATGATATGTTGCATGCAATAGAACTGCTGAATAGAAGCAATACGTGGAAGACCAATGGGGGTGTGCTTTTGAAGACAAAGGTTTTTGAGGCTTGGTATCTTAACCTACATATTTTAATGATCCCCTCTCAATAGTTTTTATAAGAATTTATAACTTTATAGTCTTGTCATTAGCGATAACCATTAATGATCAGCAAAGAGAAAAATTTGTTTCCCAATGTTTGCATAGACAAATATAATACACAAAACTCTAAGGAGGGTAACAGTAAATGAAATGTGGATTATCATAATAGGCATGGATAATTATTACATGTTATAAAAGATTTTGGTCAGAATTAAAGGCATTAAGAGAGATAATGAGAAGTTGATGTTCACATTGTCGCTATCCCCAGTGCATGTAATATCCATCTTCATAATTTTTGACTTATACTTCACTAAACTATTGCCAGTAGTGCAGATATTGGCTGCAGCACAACCATGGAGAGACTCAGACAGGAACAAGTGCTCTGTAATGGGAAGAATAGCTTTTGTTAGACTTATGCTATGGGTCAGATATAAAGCTTAACTCACATGAAAATATAAAAATGATCTGCATACAGTGCATAGAATTAATAGTGATATGAGAAATGGCAAGCTAAAGTTCAGCCTTTCTAAATTATTGCAGAGCTAGACTTGTGTATATAACTTATATGAATAAGGTATCAGGTTGATGTAAGTGGAGGTGTCTGTGTGTCACACTGTAGATTGTGTGGGAGTAATTTTATGTTTGAGAGTATGAGCTTGTGCATCTTAAGGCTTAAAATGATAAGCTTCCTTAAAATTGTGCACTTTTGAGTTTTTGAAGGTTTTAAAGCAAGAGATAGTCGGAAAGAGGCAAATAGTTCTATAGCTCAAGAAAAGTCCTAAAGGCAGGAGTGAGGAGAGGTGACAAGAGAGGAGGAAAAAAGAAGGTGATTAGCAGAGCAAAGAGCATGGGGTAATATTTCAAGATGATGGCAGAGATATAAAAAGGTGCAATGTTTTTACAGTCTTTATATGTTAGGTCATAATTTTAAATGTTATTCTGGAGGCTTTGGGAAGCCAATGGTGTGTCTGACAGAGATGTGCTGGGTACACTCAGCATTGAGTATGATAGATAAGTTTAGCAGAGGCGTTTATTGATTACAGATGGCTTATGGGGGGGCCAGAAAGAAGTGAGTTCCAATATTAGAGGGGATAAGAAATGTAGTTGTGCCTTGTGTAAGATAGTGTCACAATTTGGTGTCGATTGTAAGAGAGGAATGAAAGAGAGGGCAAGTCCAATAGAACATCAAGACACCAGGCCTGAGAGGTGTTCGTAATGATAGTATTGTCAAAAGTGAGGGGAGTTTTAAAGTGGAAGATGTACTAGAGGATGGGAAGTTCAGGAACTCAGTCTTTAACACAATTAATTTTAGTTGACAGGCAGAGATCCAGGAGAATGTGGTTGAGAGTCAGTTGGGAAGGTGCTGAGAGGTTGATTTGAGTGTCATTTGCATATAGATGATACTGAAATCTAAAATGTTTATTTAAGGGTACTATGGTAAGGATGTATAAATAGAGAAGAGGATGGGGCCTAGTACTGCACTTAGGGGTATGCCAGAAGTCAGAGAGAGCTGCGAAGAAGAGGTGTCAGAGATGGAGCAAATGGTAGTCAACTGTATCAAAGAAAGACGGGAGATTCAGAATTAAAATACATTAGCAAACCCTTGACTTGGCAGTGAACAAATCATTAGTGACTTCAGTGAGAGGTGCTTATGTGGAGTGTTGTGGCCAGAAGCCAGTTTGGAAGTGTTCAAGAAGGAAGTTGGAGGAAATAAATGTTATTAGGAAGTTGTAGACGAATCGTTTAAGCCGTTTTGAAGACAAGGGAAGTAAAGAGATAGGGTGATAGATGCAGAAGCTGAGTCCGATATGGGTTTCTTAAGAACTGTTGAAATTATGGCATGTTTTAAATTTGTTGTAAACTTTTCAATATTTAGGGAGAGGTTGATTTAATGTGTGTGAGCTGGGATAAGTGTGGTAGAGAGGGGAATAATTAGCTGTGATGGAATAGGATCAAGTGAGCAATTTATAAGTTGGAAGGTAGAAAATAGAACAAAGACTTTATAGTGTCAAAGGAGTCCATAGTAGATATGGAATTGGGGAAGGGCAAAGGCTGGGTGTATTCTGTAGAGAACTTGTGTTAGAGTCATGTTGAGAGTAGGATTTGTTTTGGATGTTATCAATTTTATTAAGATTGCAGAACAAATTTTTACTGCAGGAAGTCTGCTGAAGTGCGATTACAGGAGCACCTATGGATGTAGCATATTTGCATAGTGTGCCATGTTTGTGGAGAGCCTGTGCTACCACTAAATAACTGTATTCGTGGGAAGTTTCATACCAGTCAAAATAGTCTTGACTGATTTAGCTGTACTCTTAAAACATCCAATCACAAATTTCTCTGCAAGTTACTGTTCCATTTATGACACTATTCAATTTTGTGACAACACAAAAACTACTGACAAAAGCAATTAGCTTCTACCTGCAACTCTGCTGTATTGGGCCACAGTGTCGTTCAGGTAAAGTTGGAGCTTGTCCCTAAACTCCGTTTTTTGCCGTTAAATCCCCAACATAAATGGGTTGCCACATAAAATCTATAAATTTGTCTTGTCACATCAATAATACGTTGTTTAATGGTATCAACATTAGTATCAACATAGCTAAAGAAATATAAGTTGTATACCTTAATATTTAGGTAATATTTACATGTTATCCATGGCATCACCTTCTAGAATGCTGCCTGGATCTCCAGTTCTGAGGCTTGTGTACTTCGATGAAGCGGTGAGCTATACCATGTAGGGTCAGCACAGATGGACAGGTCATGGCAGACAAATTACAGTCCACTGGAGAAGGAACTGGAAACCCACTCCAGTAATGTTGCTAAGAAAAATTTATGAACAGGTACAGCCAGAGACATAACGATATGGCACCAGAAGACAAGCCCCTGAGGTCAGAAGGTATCTACCACATTACTGAGGAAGAGCAGAGGGCAAGTACAAGTGGCACCAGATATAATTAAATGCTGGTCCAAAGCTAAAAGGAGACCCAGCTGTGGATGTGTCTGGAGAGGAAAGGAAAGTACTCTGCTGCAAAGAAGAATTCCGTATAGGAACCTGGAATGTTAGAACTATGAACCAACTCATACTAGATGAGGTCAAGAATGAAATTACAATTGATATCCTCAGATGTAGTGAACTTAAATTGACTGGAATGGGACATTTAACATCAGACAACCACCAGATCTTCTACTGTGGTCAAGAATGCTGCAGAATAAATAGAGAAGCTGTCCTAGTCAATCAAAGATTGACTAAAGCAATTCTAGATTACAACCCAGTACATAAATTCATGGCAAGCCATTTAACATCACAGTTACCCAAGTCTATGCTTTGACCATGGATGCTGAAGAGACTGAAGTTGTCCAGTTCTATGAAGACATTCAACACGTCATAGATATAATACTAAGAAAATATGTTACTATCATCATAAAAGAGTAGGGAACAAAAAGACAACTGGAATAACTGTCAAGTTTGGCCTTGGAGTACAAAATGAAGGAGGTCAGAGATTAGTAGAATTTTGTCAAGATAATTCTTTGGTCATAACACCCTTTTCCAACAGCCTCAGAGACGACTTCACACATGGACATCACCAGTTGGGCAATATAGAAATCAGATAGAGTATATATTTTGCGGCAAAAGATAGAGGAGCTCTGTACAATCAGCAAAAACAAGACCTGGAGCTGACTGTGGCTAAGACTACGAGCTTCTTATGGCTAAATTCAAAATTAAACTGAAAAAAAAGAGGGAAAATCATCAGACCAAGTAGAAACAAAATAAATAATATCCCTTGTAAATATGCAGTGGAGGTAAGGAATAGATTTAAGGGGCTAGACAGATTTAAGGGACCAGAGGATTGCAAAAAGAGACAAGGAGACATTATACAATGAGCGATGTAAAGAGATTGAAGAAGATCAATAGATCTCTTCAAGAAAATTGGAATCCTAAAAGGCACCTTTCATGGTAAATTGGGAGTGATAAAGGACAAAAATGGTAGGAACTTAACAGGAGAAGGTCAGATAAATAAGAGGTTGCAGGAATACATTGAAGATCTATACAGGAAGGATCCTAAAAGCAGTAATTACCTCAATAGTTTCTCCAATGAGCTGGAGCCAGACATCTTGGAGAGCAAAGTGAGATGGGCCCTAGGATGTCTTGCTAATAATGCTTCAGGGGGTAATGGAATCCCAATTGAACAATTCGAAATTCTACAGGATGATGCTGTGAAAGTGTTGCTTGCCTTATGCCAACACATTTGGAAATCTCAACAATGGCCAATAGGCTGGAAAAGGTTGGTCTACATCCCAATCCCAAAAAAGATAGCACCAAAGAGATTCACTCATTTCACATGCCAGCTTGTTAATGCTTAAGTTTCTACAAGCTCAACTCCAACAATATATGGACCGGGAACTACAAGATGTGCAAGCCGGGTTCCGCAGAGGAAGAGGCACAAGAGATCAAATTGCCAATGTCCGCTTGATAATAGAGAAAGCAAGAGAGTTCCAGAAAAGCATATACTTCTGCTTCATAGACTATTCTAAAACCTTTGACTGTGTGGATCACAATAAAATGTGTCATTTTCTTAAAGACATGGGATCCTCTCATCCTCCTCCTAAATAATATAATCAAATATATGGCAAACTTGGACAAGCTAGTAAAAAGTAAAGTTATACAACAAAGATCTGCATAGATCGAACTATGGCATTCCCAGTAGTAACATACAAATGTGAGAGCTGGACGATAAAGAAGTCTGAGCACCCTAGAATTGACTCCTTTGAATTGTGGTGTTGGAGAACACTGCTTAGAGTCCATTGGACAGCAAAAAGATCCAATAAATCAGTACTTCAGGAAATTGAACAAACTGTTCACTAGAAGGTATGATCATGAGGCCAAAGCAAAAATATTTTGGCCATAAAATGAGACGGCAGGATTTTCTAGAAAAGACTACGATACTGGGAAAGATTGAAGGCACAAAAGAAGGGAACGACAGAGGCGGAGATGGATATGAAGATGAAGTCACTGAAACAATGAACATAAACTTGATGGAGGAGTCCCTAGAATCAGGGAGAGTTGAATGTGACTGAACGACTAAACAACAGCAATCCATGGCATGTTATTAGAAAGCATTTTCCAGTTGTAAATTTACACTAGTGTTTTTAAGTATTTATCTGTCAATAAGTAATTTTGATCTACCCACCAAACCTGTCGGTTACCTATTTCAAGAGTTAGGTATTGATTATGATTACTGGTTTCTCACTACGGTGAGTATGCATTGTTTTATGCCTAAAAGTCATACATAAAAGAATCTGCAGATGCCAGGGAGGTAACACTTATTATCCTATAGAAATAGTTAAAAAAAGGCCTCGGTGATGGATCATAAATGCTGACTGACTTGTATGAACAATAAACTTCAAATTTAATGTAATTACATATTTTGTAATATGAATGCAATGGTAAAATACTTGTAATTACTTACAGATTTGAAACACATCGCATTTGGTACCTTATAGTTGAATTTGAAACTGTTTTAAAAGGCATTTTTAGATTTATGTTTATACAATGGGGTTGGTTAATAGGTAGAAAATGTAACTTGCTTTCTGGTACCAAGATATGTTTTCTGTAAGTGGATGCCAAGTATTAAGTGGGGAAGGGTTTTTACAAAAATCTTAATGGTTACCCCTTCATCATGCCTGCCCTTTGACATGGAGTGTGCAATGCAACTGAGTAGAGGTTGCTGGACACTTTTATTTAACATTCTCAATCCAACATTGTCAAGTAATCATCTTATATTATATTTGTAAATGGACTATCCATAAAATTTAAAACCCAGCACTTAAAAAAAATGTAAACTATCAAGGAGCTACTCCAGTAAGGAATTTCACTTGTTAAATTACTATTTCCTCCAGCATACATTTTTTTATGAGCACTTACTCTGTTTTTCACAAACATAATTCATTAATGAGAAATGACAAATTCAGACTTGTGTAGGCATCCGTTGGTTTTGACACACCAACAACTTTTATAACTTTTTATAACTATATTATTTATAACTATATTTTATAACTATATTAATTGAAGCAGTGTTAAGTTGTAATTTAACTTTGCTGTTGTTCAATAAAATAATATATAATTTGAACATTATACAATAAATCAAAAGTACAAATTTTGCACTATTCATCCTCAAAGACATGCAGATAAGTTATTACCTTGTTGAACTCGTGACTTATAATGGATGCAGTGATTTTCATCCCCTGTACATTCTACGGGCTCCCTATCAAGGCATCCAACAGCCATCCTGGAGAAGCAGGAGGGACAAGACAACCCGTTCTTCTTTGTACTCAAGACAGGCACTAATTTCAAATAAAAGGTAAATACTATAAGTAGTCTAAAACAAACTAAATAGTATTGTATTGTAATTGTAAATAACCAATATGAACAGAACATATATTGCATCAATTATGCAGGCCATATTACCTGGAGCGTGCTCATTTTGGAGAAGTGCGGTTATGAAATTGCAGCAATAACTTCCATGCCCTACAGAGCATGTTCCATATAATCTGGTCTACATTTTATATGATTGTGTTTGTCTCCTGGACAATGGTGTTCAGGACAATGAGGGAGGCAGTAGCCATTATTTGAGGGAAACTGTGTTTTTAAATTATATTTTCTGGCTAAAGCATCTCTCTGCTAATTTTTGCACATGCGATTCCTAAATATTAATAAATAATGAACTAAAAAAAAATGTTTTACTTGCAAAGCACTTTTTCATTCTTGAAAGTTTTGGTGAGTAATGACTTAATACTCATCTTAGGGCAAGCGTAATTTAAGGAATAGTAGTTTGGAGAATGTCCATATATGAGGTTCAGTGAAATATATAGAACTAGCGAATTGCCCGTCAAAAAATGACGGGCATTAAATTGTAAGCCACTTCCTGCATCGGGACCCAGTATATGCTAATGACGTGACGTCACATGAGCGCCACGTCATTAGCATTGGCCTGGTCAAGACGCAGGAAGGAGCGTGGAGGCCGGAGGAGCAGCTGCAGCGTGGAGGCCGGAGGAGCAGCTGCAGATGGAGGTAAGTGAGGGGAGAGGGGGAGGTATTTAGAGGGGTAAAGTGAGGAGGGTGGTTTAGAATGAGGAGGGGGGGTTGAGGATGATGAGGGGGGAGGGAAAGAGACACGGGGGGGGCTTATAAATAATCTAACGTATTCACTCTTACTTGGGCCTAAAACCAAAGCTGCAGGAAAAATACAAAACAAGCACCTCCAACATTTGCTACAGCTGAATCCCTCTGATATCACATACTAATTCTCTAATGTTGCTACAGCATTACCAAGTAAAAATCTTAGTAGATGAAGTCCTTCACATAAACCATAGTCAGCAGATATTGAGAAGAGTTTGTGTGTGGAACTGAGGGAGTGGGGTTCAGGTGATGTCATGGGTATAGGAACTGGAGGTGGGGGTTGAGGATGAGGATGGGGGGTTGAGGATGGGGGGGGGTTAAGGATGGGGGGTTGAGGCTGAGGAGGGGGGCTGAGGAGAGAGGTTTTGGAGGGGGGCTAATGAGAGAGCTTGAGGAGGGAGGCTTAGGATGAGGATCGGGGGGTTGAGGTTGAAGAAGGGAGTCGAGGAGGGAGGTTGAGGAGGGGGTTTAGAATGAGGAGGGGGTTGAGGATGAGGAGGGGAGTTGAGGATGAGGAGGGGGGTTGAGGAGGGAGGATGAGGAGAGAGGTTGAGGATGAGGAGGGAGGATGAGGAGGGAGGATGAGGAGGGAGGTTGAGGATGAGGAGGGGGGTTGAGGTTGAGGAGGGAGGTTGAGGAGGGGGTTGAGATGAGGAATGGGGTTGAGGAGGGGTTGAGGATGAGGAGGGGGTTGAGGATGAGGAGGGGGGTTGAGGAGGGAGGTTGAGAATGAGGAGGGGGTCTGAGGATGGTGATAAGGGGGGGAGAGACACAGGGAAGGGAGAGGGGTGAAGAGACACAGGGGAGGGAGAGGGGAGAAGAGACACAGGGGAGAGAGAGGGGGGACACAAGAAAAGGTTGCACAAGAGGGGGACACAGAGGGCACAAGAGGGACACAGGGGGCAGCACATTTCCCACCCTCGGCTTATACTCGAGTCACTCATTTTGCCCAGTATTTTGTGGTAAAATAGGTGTCTCGCCTTATACTCGGGTCAACTTATACTCGAGTATATACGGTAATTGGTTTTATTATTAAGTAAATGTATAAATAACATTGACATTAAATGAAAGTCTATCTTATTTCTAAACCTACCTTTTACCTCTAGCACCTGACTAACTTTGTGGTACTAATTTTAATACCCTCTGAATCATTTTATTATCTTTAACCTTTTAATCATTTGTATTCATAATTTTTTGTATCCTTAATAATTACACGCACAGGGGTGTGTAGACTTTTTATATCCACTGTATATATATACTGTTTATACTGCTACTCTGTATTATGTATGGGATTAATTGACCTGTAAAACTGACTGTTGCAGAGCAGGATGGTGCTGTGCACCTGGGATGTTCTGTTGGACATTTGCTCCCAAGGCAACTTAGAATGCACCTTGGCCTGATTGGTGGTTACTAAATGTGTTATATCACCCATAGGCATGTCTTTATTGGCTAACTAGGGACACCATATAAATATGTGAGATCACATATATAGTTGTTGATCTTGCGATGTTAGTGACTTTTGCGATGTTGGTCACGCAGTTGCGTCCCTCATTGCAATCAGGGGCGCCATCACACATGCGAGCCTCACGAAGCAGCCCAAGCGCGTAACTCTAAAAAGCTAAATTATAACACACAGCACAGGGGGAGACACAGGAAGCCTGGGAGTGAGGTTGCAAGTGAATTACATCCATACTTGATGTTTTTCGTCATTCGAAAATCGCCTAAACTTTCAAAATCGCCTAAGCGAGGAAAAAATGCCGGATGAAAAACGCAAATTTTCACAAACAGCAATGCCAGGCTCGCAAATCTTACAAATCTTACGCTTAAGACAGTAACACTTACACCAACAACGCCAGGCACGCAGGACTTTGAAAATAAAACCAACTGCAGTCACTGTGCGCAACGCAAACATTCAGCACACACACACAGAGGACAAAGACACAGGGAAGGGACAGGGGGGAGATGGTGGAAAGACACATGGCATTGAAATGCACTAAACTTGCAGGTTAGCGAAACCTGCAATGAGCGGCCCGTACAGTAGGCGAGAGGAAAGGCATGCAATGAGCACCAAAGGCGCTCATTGTAGGACTCCCGATGAGCACTGCGAGCGGGAGAGACTTGCAATGAACGCCGAAGGCGCTTATTACAAGGTCAACGATGAGCACAAAAGTCGCTTAGCGTGGGGCTCGAGATGAGCTCCGAAGGTGATCAGTGCAAAGGAGGAAACTTGAAGTACACGGGTGAGAGGCTTGCAATGAGTGCCAAAGGTGCTCAAAGGACCAAAAGCCTCACAGCATTGCCATCCTTACAATTTAAATACCATCATTTTTGACGGGCAAGTTCCTAGTTTCAATTTTTAAGTCAGTTATAGTTTTAACATAAACAATGTGTGGGCCTATTTACTTTGTACCTGTATCCTGAGTGGGAAATAATCCTGTTCTGAAACCACTAGTATCCTGCCTGCATCATCCTCTATACATATTTTTGGATGTGGTTCCTATCCTGAAGTTATCTTTTGTGCCAGAGGTAACAAGAACTACATGGTCCTGCTGTTTGAACCAGGTTCTTATTAAGCCGAGTTGAAGATGCAGGTCTTGAAAGCATCCTTTTATCAACAGTCTTCTGCTAAGAGGGTTACCCTGTAATTTAATGAGCACTCTGTTCCTGCTATTGAAAACCCTGGCAGATGCAGACGCCAAATTAGCATTGTGTAGGATAGAAACTTCCTGTTGTTATCCCATCTAAGGTAGTTGATTACCAGAATATGGTAAATCCCAAAACAACATAACAAAGGTAATATATTACAGGAGGGGAGTGCTGTACTTTAAATACAGTGCCCCTTTCGGGAATTTAATCATCTGTCGGATAAGCAAATGCTATCCTGGGGCTTGTTTAAGACAAACTTTTTAATAGATAAAATGGGCTGACTGGATAATTTTTTTTGGTTCAAATCTCTGTTCATTACTTTTAATTATTCACTCCATCCTCCCTTCAGTTCCAATAAATCATTAATATTTTGCTGCCCCTAGAACTAATAAGTTATTTTTAATCTTGTATATACAAAAAATATTTCTGGTTTTAATTGTAATGCAAAAATGTACCTGATTATTATATTACTACAACGAGTTAATATGCCATGAAATATAGTCAATGCAGACAATGAGCTTACCTATTCTAAACATTAAGGCCTCCATGCAATTGAGCAAATTGTAGTTACAAGAGCCCGTAAAAAACTATTCAATTGGCATCTTTTAGCTACCCGGTTTGCGGGTTAGAAGCCCAAAATCCCTGCGGTTGTCAAAATTGTAACTCCGACCCATCTAAGCCTTTGATCTTTCAAGCCTGTAAATGTTACAGTCGCAAAATGCTATTCAATTGCTACTATTCCCCAAGCCAGCAATTGCCTTCAAACCCCTCATTGTCAAATGTAGAAGAAAATCCTTTGAGTACCAGATAGGACTCGCAAGGGGGTTAAACACTTGATTGCAGCACTGTAAAAGCCAATAAAAAATCAATACTGCACTTTAATAGATAAACGACATAAGACATTATAATTAATTGCACAACAGTCTCAAACTCGCAAATCTCCAATAAAAATGATTTATTTTACGTTTTATTTCCGTGTTATATCAATCTTGGTAATCAAGGAATTAATACATATCAGGCCACCCACATGGACTAGAACAGTATCGTCATTAATTTTTATTAATTTTGTACATTGCCGGATTGCGAGCCCGATCGCATATCGGACTACTAAACTCTAACTGATTGACGTCTAACGCCATGTTTTACTGATGTCATGTTGACAGTGTCATTTAATATTGGCTGTTTCTAAAAATTGGTAGATACGGCCTTGCTTAATTGATCATGACCTGAGATGCTACTTGCGGGTGCATGGTTTACGGGTTAGCCTTTCGGCCATGTAGCTGCTGGCTTGTTCAATTGAATCAATCTGTAACTGTTGCAACTTTCATTTTGAAAATTGCAACAGTTACAGATCAATTAATTTGAACAAGCCCGCAATTGAATGGAGGCCTACATCTACAAATGTACTAAAAGTTATAAAATGATATAAAGGTGTAGATTGAGAACGATACTCTGTTATGTAGGTGGCTATGCTTCTGTCACAGGCATTTTTTGAGTAAGTATATTTTTAACAAATGCATTGAAATATTCATGCAGCTTACCCTCAGTGATTCTGAGCACCAATGCATTACTTTATATAACGTTGTGGAGGTATTGGCAGATACTTACTGGTGGGTGTGGGCGGTGTGCAGGCCTGAGAATCACAGCATGTTGTATTGAAGAAAATACTTTTTGTGGCGCTGTGAATAGTTCCAGCTCGGCTACACTCTGACGATTTCCCACATCTTTTTATAATCTCAGAATGCTCCTTATCTTCTGCGTAAAGGAAAACATTTCCACAAGTCATAATACTGAGCTTGATGAGATTGATCTACTATTGACTTCTATCACCTATAATAGTTAACAGATGTGAGTAACGCTGACATCATCAAGGCGCGTGCGAGTGCGCACAGACATAGAGAGCGCACACAGACAGCACACACAGCGCACACATAGAGCTAGAGCACAGACAAAGAGTGTGCATAGAGACAGCGCACAGACAGAGTGCACAGAGAGAGCACCGACAGAACACACAGATCGAGAGAGAGTGCACAGACAGAGAGAGCACACAGAGAGCACACATACAGAGTGAACAGACAGAGAGAGAGAGCACAGAGAGAGCACACAGACAGAGTGGACAGACAGAGAGAGAGAGGGAGGGGTACAGAGAGAGAGAGGTATAGAGCAAGAGCGCACACAGACAGAGTGCACACAGATGGCGCACAAAGAGAGTGAGAGATTGTGCATAGTTAGAGTGAGCTCACACAGACAGTGCACACAGAACAAGAGAGCGCACACAGACAGCACACATAGAGAGACAGTGGACAGACAGAAAGTGCACACAGAGATTGCATACAGAGAGTGAGAGAGCTCACAGACAGAGACAGCGCACACTGACAGCTCACACAGCGCACAGACAGAGAGAGCATGCAAAGACAGAGTGCAAAGACAAAGAGAGCACAGAAAGAGAGAGAGAGAGAGATCCACAGACAATGCACAGAGAGAGAGAGAGAGAGCACAGAGAAGGAGGGGTACAAAGAGAAAGAAGTACAGAAAGAGTGCACAAAGAGAGAGAGAGAGTGCACAGACAGAGAGTGAAAAGAGAAAAGAGTGCAGAGAGAGAGAGCACACAGAGAGAGAGAGAGTGCACAGAGAGAGAGAGAGAGTGCATGGAGAGAGAGGGCCACAGACAGTGCCCAAAGAGAGAGAGTGCACAGAGAGCACAGAGAGAGAGAAAGACAGCACAAGAAATGAAATATAGGGCAGAGAGAGAGGTCAGAGAGAAAGACAGGGGAGCAAAAGAGTATCTTGACTTTGTTTCATCATTTCCAGAGAGCTTAGCCTGAGGGTGTGCTTTTTATTAGTTTAGAGAGGGGTATAGGAAAAATAAAGGAAAAAAGTGAGGAGGATTTGTTACATAACTGGATCTTTCTGAATTTGACACTATTTGCCATACATGAATAAAAGCAGATATGTTTAAAAAACCTGTTCTAAATGCCCCTCTCACACAAAACGTTTCACCAAAGTGTCATGAATACTTCCAACAGGGGTGGAGCCTGGGTACAGAGGGCAATTTGTTTACACAGAGCCTTATTCAATTCGGGACTCACAACTCGATCGCAGACAGCCAAATGCATGCGATTGAGTTGTGGGCTCCATTTGGTCTCCGATTGCGATGCTACTCCTGATGCAGAAACAGCCAATGGAAACAGATTATTATCATGCCCAACCTCCAAGCCCATAACTGTTAAAGTGAAGGCCATTGGACTTTGGAATTCAACCTCCTTTTTTTAAGTCATACAGGCTTCAACCTCCAAGCCCGTTGGACTTTGAAAAATAGAGGTTGAATTAAAAACTAGGACTTTACATTGATTGCCATGATCGATATAACACAAAAATTGAACATGAAACAAAGTATTGGAGAATGTTGTGCTATTAGTTCTAAGACCTAATATCACTTTCACACTTAATGAAAGTACAGTATTGCTTTTTTATTTGCTTTTAAACTGCTCCGATTTGTCATTAAGCCCTTTCCGAAACCTCCTTGGTACCATTAACGAGTACTTCGAGTTTTGCCATTTGCGCGCTTGATGGAGTGGTTAGCAAGGGGGAATCGAAGCAATTGAATAATGATTTGCGATAAGTGTTTGGGACTCTTGTGGCCATGAAGGATCAAAAGCTTGGAGTGCATTAACTTGCAATTTAACAAATTGCAATTGGTCACAATAACTCGCAGCTCAGAGCCTGTAACTTGATCGGAGCCCGCAAACGGAAGGCAATTGAATAGCAAAATAACTTGCGACCTCCACTTGCGAGCCCAGATCTCAAACTGGGAGCAACTGAATGAGGGTCACAATCCATAGGGTTCACTTAACAAGCCTTAACAAGCCTAACAAAAATTAGACTGATTGTTTGATGGTCCCTAGGGTTATTCGATCATTTTTCTATAAAAATATTTTCTGCCCCACTGCCCTAATATATTCAGGCCACTGACAGTATAAGAGTGGCCTGAATATGTGAGGTATATCATTCAACACTACTTTTTAACTTTTCCCTGCTTAAATATGCTATTTTTTAGACTCATTGGGTCTCATTCAGTTGAGAAATTGTAGCTTACGCGAGCGCATAATGTAGCCCATAAACTAATTTCCAATTCAATTGGCGTCTTTTTGTGTGCGGTAAAACAATCTTTGGGCTGAAAATCCCTGCGGTTGTTACAACTGTAACTCACAACTCATCTAAGCCTGTGATCTTTCAAGCCTGGAAAAGTTACAATCCCAAATCTCTATTCATTTGCTACAATTCCTCAAGCCCGCAAAAATGTTCACACCCATAAATGTCAATGTAGAAGAAAATCCTACGGGTACCAGATAGGACTCACAAGGGTGTTTACCCCCTGTTCGTAGCATTGTAAATGCAATTAAAAAATCTATACTGCACTTTAAAAGAAAGGAAAAGCGTTGAAAGACATTAGAATTTATTGCACAAGTCTCAAGCTCGTAAATCTAAAAAAATACTTTTTTTGTATGTGTCATTTCAGTGTTATATCAATCCCAAGAAACATATCAGGCCACCCACATGGACTAGAAAATGTCCTTTATTCTATTTTATTATTTTGTGCATTGCAGGATTGCGGGTCTGAACACATATGAGACCACTAGACGCTAATTGACTGACATTTAACCTCCATGTTTTACTGACCTAATGATAATGGTCTAATTTTTTATTAGCTGTTTCTAAATGGGTAGTTAAGGCCTTTCTTAATTGATCATGTTCACGGTCTGAAATGCTACATACGATTGCATGGTTTACGGTTTCGGCTTTCAGCCCCTAACTTGCAGCCTTGTTCATAAGTAATTGTAGTAGAGTTCAAGCCTGCAGCAAGCCCGCCGACATACGGCCTGTATATAACGTGAGTTGCGGCCTTGCAATTCAATGAGGCCCATAGTTTTCAAACATATATATATATATGTGTGTGTGTGTTAGCATATCATGATATCATAACACACTAAAAAAGATTAAACATATTTTCATTGCGAAAGATTTGGCATCATTTTCTACTTACCATGTGTTTCATGTACATACATATATATGCAGACATCCTGATCTGGCAAACATGCAGAGCGCGTATCAGGGCATCTCTGTCCTACAAGACTGTGGCATTCATGACAATGCTGATAAGTATCTGTAAAAAAAAGATATGTCATCAGCTCTACACAAGCTCAGAGCTTGACTACAGAAAACAAAAGTTAAAAAATTACAACTAAAATAATAGAAAAGTAGTATTATTAAAAGAATAAAAAATATGTTACATAAAATGTAATATAAACTAAATATGTATTGGGGAGATAAAGGGTTCATTAACACATTACTCTCCTTGAAAACCCTCCAGAGACAATCCTTTATGCCCATGTGTATAACTTTCAGCCTTGGATAAGCATGCACATTGTTGTTACTTGAAGAAATCAATGCTCTTCTATCTCGATCCTCTCTTCAGGCAACAGAAAGGGCAAGGGTACCAAAATCTTTGTATTCTGATCAGTTACACTTTTAATGAATCAGAGGGCTCTGTTTTTTGACTGGCTAAAATAATAGTCAGTCAGCATAGAGCTTAATAATACCGGTACCATTCAGTGAATATTGGTACCATTCTGTGGATATTAAATGGGCGATTCAATGCAGAGATTTTTTCAGGATGGCTCTTCACACAACGAGTAGAGATAATCAAGGGTCTCTAATCAAAATAGAAGTGGGCCTATTTCTTCAAGCCACAAGGATGTGAGTGCTTATCTAGTGCTGAAGATTGAAGGCCAGGATTTAGAGGATCATCGTTGCAGGGTCATCATGTTGGGTCATGTTTTAATTAACCTTTTTTTACTCCCCGTACAGGTTTAGTTTATTTGTTTATGTAGTTTCTTTATATTATTTTAATAATAATATTTGTAATTATTTTATTTGTCAAAATTTTTATTATAATTATTTCTTTTTCATGCAGTTTACGAGCAGTGTCAGGGACTATGAAGGTCCTTGTGGATCCCCATGAGGAAGGTATTGACCATAGTGGGCTTATTTTAAGGGCCATGGAGTCCATAAGAACCCCAATGGTTATAGGTAGAGGTTTCATGGGAGAGTGCATGCAGCCTTAGAGTACAAAATGAAGCAGGTCAGAGATTAGTAGAATTCTAGCATGATAATACTCTGATCATAACAAATTCCATTCCAATTACATTACCAGATGGACATTATAGAAATAAGATTGACTATGTACTCTGTAGTCAAAGATGTAGGAGCTCTATACAGTCAGCAAAACAAGACCTGGAGCTGACTGCGGTTCAGTTCATGAGCTTATTATTGCAAAGTTCAGAACTAAACTGAAAAAAGAGGGAACAATCATCAGACCAAGTAGATGCAAAATAAATAATATCCCCTGTGAATATGCAGTGGAAGTAAAGGATATATTTAAATGAACTAGACATGAAATAAGGAATTTCTAAAGAGCTTTGGACAGAAGTTATTATTTATGTAGGAAACAGAAACAAATGTCATCCCCAAAAGAAAGAAAACTAAGAAGGAAAACTGGAAAAGAAGGTAAGAAGGAATGCAAAAGGTGTTGGATATAGGGAAGGATTTGTCTAACTGAATGCAGAATTCCACAGGATTGCAAGAAGAAAAAGGAAACATTCTATAATGAGCAATGCATATCAATAGAAGAGGATAACAGAGTGGAAAAGTCAAGCAATCTCTTAAAGAAAATTCGGGATCTCAAAGATATCTTTCAAGCCAACGTGGGCATGATAAAAGACAAACATTGTTGGGCAGGAATACACTAAAGGTCTACACAGTAAGGAACTTAACATCAGTGATGAGATCAATAGTCTATCCAAGGAGCTGGAGCCAGACATCTTGGTAAGTGAAGAGGGTTGGGCCCTAGGATGCCTTGGTGATAACAGGGCTGCAGGAGTTGACGGAATCCCAGCTGAACTATACAAAATCCTACAAGATGATGCTGTTAAAGTTTTGCTTGCCTTATGCCAACAAATTTGGAAAACTCATCAGTGGCCAATAGACTGGAAAAAATCTATCTACTTCCAAATCCCATAAAAAGGCAGTGCCAAATATTGCTCCAATTATGAAATCATTCAGTATAGTAAGGCGATCTCAATCTTCTTTTTTATTGATATGTGTAAAAACATTGAGCCTCATTCAATTCAGGGCTCACAACTCGATCACATGCAGCCAAATGCCTGCGAAAGAATTTTGTGCTCCATTAGGTTTGTGTTTGCAGTGCTATTCAATTGGCAGGGCCTTCAAGTTATGGCCCGATAGCGAATATCGGAAACCCTGCCATTGACAGTAGCATTTCCGGGCCTGAACATGATCATTAATTTATTCCAGCCCATAACCCCAGGCATAAACAGCCAATCGCATTGGAGCCCGTCACAGATTTGGGCTCCATATGTGATAAGACCCGCAAACCATTATATCAAGCCCCATGATGCAGGGATCCCGATCAGGACACCCTCAGGGTCCCCACATCAACCCGTTGCTGCAGGGGTCTCAATTGGGACCCCTGCCACATTTAAACATTAAAAATTCCCACTGCAGGTTCCTTAAAGGGCCGGCAACACACAAACGCACCACCCCGGTCACGGGGGTACTGTAAGTACCCCTGCAGCACATAACATTAACCCCCCTATGCTGCGGAGTCCCCATAGGGACCCGCAGAGAATCCCCACATTAATCCCTGCTGCGGGGTCCCGATCGGGACCCCGGCAGCATTTACAATTTCAAATGTCTCCCTGTGGGTCCTTAAAGGACCCGTGCTACAAATCTAATTAACCCCATCACTCATCAGGCTCTATACAGACCCCCATGAACCTCTAATTAACCCCATCACTCATGGTGCTCTATACAGAACCCCATGAGCCCCTATTTAACCCCATCAGTCCCATAAGGGTCTATATAGACCCTTATGGGACAATAATTAACCATCACATTAACACTATAAGTGCCATGAGGGTCCTCCAGGACCTTCATAACTCTATGTCTAAACATGTCTAAAAACCCTGTAACTTATTAACCCCCTCTAAGTAATTAACACCCTCTAACTAATTAACCCTATTTAACCCTCACTATACCTAATTAACCCTATCACTAACCACTTAACCCTACCTAGACCCAGTTACCTATATCTAGTCCTATTTAACCCTAACTGGACCTATTTAACCCTAGCTGGACCTAGTTAACCCCAACTCTACCCAGTAAAACCCTATACTAATAACCCCCTCTACCATATCACACATTACAGAAAATCAAAAAAACAATAATTACAAAATCAAAAAAAAAAACAACTAACTACAGAAAATAAAAATGCACTAAAGAAAATAAAAAGCTCTACAGAAAAAAAAATTACACATAAAATAAAAAAGAATTACACATAAAAAACACTATCAAAATAAAAAATAATCTTACAACCTGTCAAAAGGAAAGGGTTAATTAGTCTACTCACCTGTCCAAAATACCCCTTCAATGGTTTCCAGCGATGCACTGGTCTTCAGTTCTCTGGCCCACGCATGCCCCACAAAAAAATTCCAGATGTTCTAGAGGTACCCATGCATGCTCCAATATCAAAAACCCAAATTGCACCTTCTGATTCACTGAAATTGCTGTCAATCAGATTTCAGCCAATCAGAATGGAATACAGGGGTGTATCCCATTGTGATTGGCTGAAAGCATGTGCGCCTTCTGATTGCCTGATATAATGTCAATCATATTTCAGTCAATCAGAACGCCCAGATGCTTGGAGCCAATCATAATGGGATACACCGCACAGTAATGAATCCCATTATGATTGGCTGAAATCAATAGCACCTGCTGATTGGATGAAATCTGATAGACATTGAATTCAGCCAATCAGAAGGCACTATTGATTTAAGCCAAACAGCAGGAGCTATTGCTTTCATACAATCACAATGAGATTTTCATTCTGATTGGCTGAAATCTGATTGACAGTGATTTCAGCCAAACAGAAGGCGCAATTTGTTTTTTTTTTATATCAGAGCATGCGCGATACCTCCATTTGCAGCAGAAGACTCTGTCTGATTGTAGCAGTGTTTTTTTTTTTTTTTTAAATGTCAGGATTTTTTGGAGGGGCCGTGCCTGGGTCAGAGGACTGAAGACCAGGGCATCACTGGATGCCGCTGGAAGGGCAATTTGGCCAGGTAAGTAGACTATTAACCCTTTTTTTTATTACCGTTTGTAATTATATATTTATTGACTGTAATGTGTCTTTTTTTTAGGTTTGACAGGACGTCTGTACATTTTTGAGGGGGCCTTTCCTGCGACAGAAGACTGAAGACCAGGGCATCGCTGGACACCACTGGTGGGACATTTTAGCCATGTCAGTGGGCTAATTAACTCCTTCCTTTTGACAGGTTGTAAGTTTATTTTTTATTTTGATAGTGTTTTTTATGTGTAATTCTTTTTAATTTAATGTGTAATTTAATTTATTATTTTCTGTAGTGCTTTTTTATTTTCTCTAGTTAGTCGTTTGTTATTTTTTGTAATTAGAGGTGTATTTTATTTTCTGTAATGTGAGTTTTTAATTTTTTATACTTAGGTTAGGGATTAGGGATTTTATTACGGGTTAGGTAGGTAGTGTAGGGGTTAATAGGGTAGGGTAGGAGTTAATAGGGTAGGTAGATGTTAGATAGATAGTGTAGGGATTTTTAGGGTAGTGTAGGTGTTAATAGGGTAGGGTAGGGGGGCTTATTGGGATCGGATAGCGGGGGCTTAATAGGATAGGTGTTTACTCGGTACAGTTGGGGTTAACTAGGTCCAGTTAGGGTTAACTAGGTCCAGTTGTGGTTTATTGGGTCCAGTTAGGACTAAATAGGTCCAGTTAGGGTTTATTGGGTACAGTTAGGTTTAACTAGGTTCAGTTAGAGTTTATTGGGTACAATTAAGCTTAATAAGGTCCAGATAGGGTTTATTGGCTACAGTTCTGGTTAAATAGGTGCAGTTAGGGTTAAATAGGTACAGTTAGTGTTAACTAGGACTATATAGGGAAAAATGGGATTTATTATGCTTTACCGAAACATGGTGTGATAATTCTCATGACAGGACTGTTAATCTGGATGGTTATAACCTATTTAGGAAAGGTAGGGGCAATGGTAAAAGAGGAGGAGGAATTTGTCTGTATGTTAAGCCTGAATTTAAGCCTATAGTCAGAGAAGATATTTATGCTGGAACTATTAGTAATATTGCATGTTTGTGGGTAGAGTTAAATAGCGGAACATCAAATTCGAAAATAATATTAGTTGGAGCATGCTTTAAACCCCCAAATATAACTGAAAACAAGGATGAAATTATTATTACAGATTGGAAATGCAGCTACTGTAAGCATGGGCAAGTTCTAATAATTGGAGATTTTAATTGAAATAAACTGGATAAAAGAGACCAGCAGTTCAGCTAAGGGGAGCAGGTTCTTGAGTACACTCAGAGATCATAATACAGGGTATACAAGAGCCTACTAGAAATAAAGCTATCTTGGATTTAGTTATCACAAATAATATTGATATGGTATCACATGTCTCATTTTAACAGTCTAAGGGCAGCAATACAACATAGACTGGGACAAAGAACTGAAGGGTAAAAATACCCTTTAAATCCTTACTAAATATACATACACATCGGCATATACAATGTGGGAATAAAAGTAAAAGGAGTAAATTACATCCAATGTGGCTTAACAATGATTTAAAGATCAAGATACGGAGTAAAAAACAGGCATTTAAATTTAACAAACAAGATTGTCCAGAGACTGCTTTACGTGAGTACAAGGAATTCAACAACACTTGCAAAAGGGCTATTAGACTGGCATAAATAGAAAATGAAAAATTTGTTGCAAAAAAGAGTAAGACTAACCGTAAAATATTTTTTTTCAATATATTAAAGGAAAGAAGGCCAGGAAGGAAGCTATAGGAACATTTCAATGTGACACAGGCCATCTTATAATTAGTGATCTGGAAAAGGCAGATGAGCTAAACAGGTTTTTTTCTTCGCTATAAACAGGGAGGGTACCAGTGGTTGAGACACTGCAACGTAATGGGGCTACACTACCTTCACCAAATAATTGGTTAACACAGGAAGAAATCCAAAAGAGGTTGGAAAAAATAAATGTTAATAAAGCCCCAGGTCCTGATGGAATACATCCAATGACACAGAGGGAACTGGGTTCTGTAACAGCCAAACCATTATATTATTTTTTTCAAGATTCACTCAACACTGGATCACTACGACTGGCAAAAAGAAGAGGTGGTACCTAGGTTTAAAAAGGGAGCAAGAGCAAATATTGGCAATTATAGACCAGTGAGTCTCCCTTCTGAGTGGGAAAGCTTTTAATAAGGGACATTAAACAAGAATATGACTATTTGAACAGGATTATAAGTAGGAGTCAACGTGGATTTATGATGGATAGGTCATGTCAAACAAATCTAATTATTTGCTATGAGGAGGTCAGTAGGAACCTGGATCAAGGCAACTCAGTGAATGTAGTCTTTTTGGATTTTGCATAGGCTTTTGATACAGTGCCACATGGAAGACTATTGTGCAAACTAAGGGATACAGGAATTGCAGTAAATATCTGCTCATGGATCGAGAGCTGGCTAAAAAACAGGAAGCAAAGAGTTGTGGTAAATGGAACATACTCCGATTGGACTAATGTGTGAAGTGGGGTTGCTCAGGTATTAGGTCCTCTCCTTTTTAACATATTTATTAGTGACTTAGAGGTCTCTGGACTGGAAACTATTTCACTGGACTGTCCCCACAATCTACATGCATATTATCTTAAATTACATGGTAAATGAGTCTCAGAAGCAACTGGAAAGAATATTGAAATAAAACGATTAGTAAATAACTTTTAGAATAAAATATATATAAAATGGGAGAGTTAGAATTATTAGCGGTACATGCAAAATGGGACTTGATAGGCATTACTGAGACATGGTGGGATGAATCTCATGACTAATTTGGACGGTTATAACCTATTTAGGAAAGATTGGTGTAATAGTAGAAGAAGAGGAAGGATTTGTCTGTATGTTGAGCCTGATTTTAAGCCTATAGTCAGAGAAGATATTTATGGTGGAACTAGCGTTAATGTTGAATCCATGTGGTTTGAGTTGAATCGTGGAGGAAAAATTGGTAGGAGTATGATATAAATCCCCAAATATAATTGAAAGTGAGGAACTGGAATTATTGCTACAGATTGCAGCTAAGCATGGTCAAGTTCTAATAATGGGAGATTTAAGCTACCCTGAAATAAACTGGAAACCAGCAGTTAAGCTAAGGGGAGCACTCGGGAATCATTATTTGGCCCAGGTAATACTAGAACCTACCAGAAATGGGGCTATCTTGGATTTAGTCATCACAAATAATATTGATATAATATCAAATATTGAAATAGGGAAGCCCTTGGGGAATAGTGATCACAACACAGTCTCATTTGCGATTGAATTAAAAAACAAAAACTCTTAATTATAAAAAGGGCAAAATGTAATGGGCTATGTAACGTATAGACTGGGATAAAGAATTTACTGGTAAAAATATTGAAAATAAATTAACAACATTCAAATCATTACTAAATATACATACACATCGACATATACCGTGTGAAAATAAAAAGGAAAAGGAGTAAGTCATATCTCATGTGGCTTAACAATGATTTGAAGGTCGTGACAAGGAAAAAAAGCAGGCATTTAAATTATACAAGAAAATGGGAACCGAGACAGCTTTATGTGAATATAAAGAAATCAACAAGGCTTTCAAAAGAGCTATTAGACTGGCTAAAATAGAAAATGAAAAATTAGTTGCAAAGGAGAGTAAGACTAAACCTAAAATATGTTTTAAATATATTAATGGAAAGAAGATCAGGAAGGAAGCTATAGGAACACTACAATGTGAAACATGCCAACTGATAAATAGTGACCAGGAAAAGGCAGATGAACTAAATAGGTTCTTTTCTTCGGTATACACAAGGGATATACCAGTGGTTGCGAAACAGCAACAAAATGGTGCTACACTACCTTCACCAAATAATTGGTTAACACAGGAAGAAATCCAAAAGATGTTGGAAAAAATAAATGTTAATAAAGCCCCATGTCCTGATGGAATATATCCAAGGGTACCGAGGGAACTGGGTTCTGTAATAGCCAAACCATTATATATATTTTTTCAAGATTTACTCAGAGGGTCTCTACCAGATGACTGGAGAAAAGCAGAGGTGATATCTATATTTAAGAAGGGGGCACGAGAAAAGCTAGGGAATTTTAGACCTTTAAGCCTCACATTTGTAGTTGGGAAGCTTTTACAAGAGTTAATAAGGGATAGTATACACAAATATGTCTATTTGATCAGGATTATAAAGAGGAGTCAATACAGATTTATGAGGTATAGGTCATGTCATAGAAATGTAATTAGTTTCTGTAAGGAGGTCATTAGGAACAACAGGGCAACTCAGTGGATGTAGTTTTCTTTTGGACTTTGCAAAGGCGTTTGATACAGTGCCACATGGGACACTATTGTGTAAACTAAGGGATACAGGAATTGCAGTAAATATCTGCTCATGCATTGAGAGCTGGATAAAAAGACAGGAAGCAAAGGTTTGTTGTAAATAGAACATACTCAGATTGGACTAATGTGGTAAGTCCAGGTTCCACAGGGTTCAATATTAGGTCCTCTCCTTTTTTAACATAATGACTTAGATGTAGGACTGGAAAGTATTGTTTCCATTTTTACTGATGACACAAAGTTGTGCAAGGTAATTAAGTCATGAAAGGATGTACTTTCCCTCCAAAGGGATTTGCATAAATTAAGGGAATGCGCAATTAAATGGCAAATGACATTTAATACAAATATATGTAAAGTTATGCATTTGGGAAGGAAAAATAGCCATGAAATTTATAATCTTAATGGAGCAATTCTATGGATATCGGATATAGATGGATTTGGGAGTGCTTGTGGACAATCACCTAGGTAGCAGTGCTCAATGCCAAGCAGCATCTGCAAAGGCAAGTAAAATAATAGCATGTTTTAAGAAGGGTATAGAAGCAAGGGAAGCAAATATAATTCTGCCACTATACAAATCCCTAGTATGCCCTCATTTGGAATATGGAGTACAATTTAGGCACCACTTCATAAAAACTTAAAGCTGTAATCAATACAAAGAAGGGCAAAAAAAGGGGGGGAAATGGAGGGACTAAGCTACAAAGACTAACTAAACTAAACATATTTTCTCAAGAAAAAAGGCACCTAAGAGGGGATGTGATTACTTTATATAAATACATCCAGGGTCAATATTCAAGGATTTGTTAAATGTACTTTTAGACCCAAGATCAATTAATAATTAGCAATTAACAGGTAATAAATAATCAACATATTATAATGATCAGAAGAGATCTAAAAGGTTGAACTTGATGGACTAGAAGTATTTATTCAACCTCAATGACTACGTAACTATGTAAAGAAATACAAAAATGGTGGTAACCTCATTACCCTGTGCCAAAACACTTACAAAACTACTAAAATTGTGGCACTGTGATGATATCATCACATAGTGTGCTGTATGTCGGCCATGAGATCACCAAAAGAAAATCCTGGACAAGAGTGAATGGGCTATACAGATTCCCAATGGTTTCAAATGATGTAAATTGACTCAATGTATGCACAAAAATATGATAAAGGACCCCAAACTAAACAAGAAAACAAGAAAAATAGATAAAACGAAAAACCTAAATGAAAAGCGTAAGTGAACCTAAGATAAAATATACGATCTAGAGATAGTAGCTCAAAAAAAGTATGGAAATAGATAATATAGTTTATACTTTGAATATTTACAGAATGATACATGATATGAATGAAAATAAATGGACAAGCGTTACTAAACTTACATACATATCAGCATATACTAAATGGAAATAAAAGTAAAAGGAGTAAATCACATTCCATGTGGCTTAACAATTATTTAAATATCAAGGTAAGCAGTAAAACGTAGGCACTTAAGTCATACAAGAAAGGCTTACAGAAAATCTATTAGATTGGCTAAATTAGAAAATAAAAGGTTTAGTTGCAAAGGAGAATAAAACTACCCCTAAAAAATAGTTAAATATATTAATTGGAAGTGACCTAAGAAAGAAACTATAAGAACATTAAAATGTGAAACAGGGCAACTGATAAATACTGATCAAGAAAAGGCAGATGAGTTGTTATTGTATTCTCTTTAAACAAGGGAGGTACCAGTGGTTGGGTCAAAATGTGGTTACACTACCTTTACCTTATAATTTTTTTACGCAGAAATAAATATGGAAAAAATAAATGTTAATAAAGCACCAGGTCCTGATGGAATACATCCAACTGGATTCTATAATTACCCAATCGTAATATCTAAATTTTCAGTTATTTCTCTCCACAGGCTCAATATCAGATGAATGGGGAAAGATGAGAGAGCAGATGCCATATTTGAGAGGAGAAATCCAGGGAATAATAGACCTGTAAGCCTCACTTCTGTAAGGAGGATCTTTAAAAGGGTTCATAAGGGATAGTATACAGGAATATACCCATATGAACAAGATAATAAGTAGGCGTCAACACAGATTTAGGAAGGATAGGTCATGTCAAACAAATTTAATTAGTCTCTATGAGCAGGTAGGTAGGAACTTGGTTCAAGACAGTGTAGTCTTTTTTGCATTTTGTAAATGCTTTTGATACAGTTTCATATGGAAGGCTATTGTCTAAACTAATGGATATAGGAATCACAGTTATTTAGACTGTAAGTCTGCGAGTTTTAAATCTTATGTGCTCTAGTAAAAGCTCTGTGTACACTTGATTTTAAGCTTAAAGACAGGGCCCTCCATTCTTTTTTTTATTTTTAATACTGTTTTGACTTGATCTTACCCCTGTGTAGCGCTATGGAATATGTTTGCATGTTATAATATATATAATAATATCTTCTCATAGATTGAGAACTGCCTAAAACAAAGGAAGCAAAGGGTTGTTTTAAATGGAACATACTCAGATTGAACTAATGTGGCAAGTGGGTTCCTCAGAGTTCAGTATTAGGCCCTCTCCTTTTTAACATATTTATTAATGACTTAGAAATAGATGACATTAATATGTGCAAGGTAGTTAAATCATAAAATAGTGTACTTTCCCTCCAAAGGGACTTAACTAAATTAGAATAATGGACCACTAAGTAGCAGAAGTGATTTCATGCAAATAATTGTAAGTTATACATTTGGGAAGGAAAAATAATCATGCAATTTATAACCAAATGGGACAAAAGTAGGAGTATCAGCGGTAGAAAGAGATTTAGGAGTGCTGGTGGACAACCAGCTGTGCAACAGTACTCAAGGCCAAACAGAATCTGCTAAAGCAAGTCAAATATTAGCATGCATTAAGAGGGGTATAAAAGCAAAAGAAGCAAATACACAGTTATGCCAATAAATAAATCTCTAGTGCACCCTCATTTGGATTATGGAGTTCAATTTTGGGCACTATTTCATAAAAAGGAAATTTTAGAACTGAAAAAAGAAAAAAACAGAGAAGAGCAACAAAGTTAATAAGTTGACTGGATGGTCAAGTGAGGAAACACTATGAAGAAACATTAACCAAATCAAATGTATTCAAATGTATTTTCTAGGGAAAAAGAGAAATACGAGGTAATATCATTACTTTATATAAAACATCCAAGGCATATACAGTATAAGGCTTTGCCAAGTGAAAACTTTGTGACAAGGAATTTTGAACTGACAAGAGCATATCTTTTGACGTTAGAAGTAAAACAATGCCACCTTACACCTTCACAGTAAAGACCAAAGTAGGTTGTGACAGCAGATTTGATAGATAACTTTAAAAAGTGGGTGGATATATGTTTGAATAAAAAGGGCTAGGTGATAGGGGGAACCAGACATGAACTCCTTGCTCATTGTTCATTAGGGAGTTCAGCTACACCTCACTGACAAGGCCCAATGAAGGCCGAAACGTACGCCTGGCGTTTGCTGTTTCTCCTGGTTAGGGTAGAATTGCCTGGTATTTCGGGGCTGGGTCACTCTAGTGAGTGGGACCAGACTCATATACTACATGATGTTTCACCCAGAGTGTCATGTCATGTTGCTCTCAGAGTATCATAGAACTAACCTATAAAGTTTAGTTCGTTCTTTGATTGAGCACCTCTGACTTTGTTGATTTGAAGAATTAAAGCACACCTTCCTTATGTATTCACATACATGGGAACTAAGTTTATTGTTTCACACATTTTTACACAGTGCATGAACCAACTATTATTAGCCCCTTTGTCTAACCACGTGGTTTTGATTACCTTGATGGGCTTTTGCCCATCCTGTTCCCCCCTGTTCCTAGGTTCTTAAGAGTCTGATGAGAATATCTCACTGGCCACCCAGGAAAGGATTTGACACCACAGGGGGAATATTAACTAGCTTGGGCTAAGCTTTTATCCCACACGGGGACTTGGGGTTGGAGGGACTATTATTCTTGAAGCTAGATGGCAGTTCTGGAAAATCCAACACATCATAATAACATACTGTATAACCCATTTCTGTCCCCTATCGGCCCTCTCTGGCAAAACTGAAATACCACAGGGATTAATTAGCAATTGCCCTGCTTATCCTGTTTCCTTAGGCAGGAGTATGGCACAGGAAGGGTGTAAAAATAGCTTTAGAGGCAGAGTGTCTGAGATGGGACTTATGTAGCAAATTCACCATGTGGAATAACAAACTTTGAGTGATTCTAGTAAAATAACACACTAAATACTTATATGGCGGCATCATGGAAATATATTTCTTCCTCTTTTTCCTCATCATCAACACTTGTTTCACAAGCACAACGATGTAGTCATAGTAGCTAACTTTATGGTAACATTGTCGCTAAATAGTGAATTGTGAGGGATGCAGCAACTACTAACTTGTGAAATAAAACCCTATTACCAGTACTACTAACTATGCCTGAACAGGACCTCCGCTGCAGTTCTACATACAAGCCCTGCCATGGGGGTTACTCCAAGTACCCCCCCGGCACCTAAAATTAACCCCTTCTATGCTGGAGGTCCCCATCAGGACCGCCGAAGTGACCCCAAATTAACCCCTTGCAGCGGGGACCGCCAATCGGCATAGATCAGGCCACCTCTGCATTTAAAAAAAAATCAAATTCCCTGCCGCGGCTCCTTAAAGGGCCCGCGACACGCCATTAGCCAATCCCGGCTGCTGGGGTACTGTAAGTACCCCAGCTGCACCTAATATTACCCTCCCTCTATGCTGCGGGTCCCCATCGGGTCCCCCAAAGTGTTATATTAACACTTGCAGCAGCGGTCTCAACCAACATCGATCGTGACCCAGCTGCATTTAAAAATTCTAATTTTCCGCCCTGCGGGTCCTTAAAGGACCTGTCCAAAAAAAATGTAACCCCTAGGTTAACCCTACAAGTGCCATGAGGGTCCTCTATGCACTACACTACCTTAACCATACACTATTAACCCCTTAACTATAACACAATATACCCATTAACCCATACTTAACCCTATATAACCCTAACTGGGCCTATCTAACCCTTACTGGTCCTATTTAAACCTATCTGAACCTAATAACCCTAACTGGGCCAATTTAACCCCATCTACCCTTACTTACTTATGGGGGTCTATGCATACCCCCGTAAGCGTCCATCTAACCCCATATCTTTAGGGGGTCTATATAGACCCCTGTAAGCCTCTATTAAACCCAATCAGTCCCATAAGGATTTAGGAAGATAACCCTATTATTAACCTCATAAGTGCCATGAGGTCCTCCAGGACCTTCATGACACTAAGTACAAACACTACACTACACTACACTATTCTCCACCAATAAACCACACAATCTAAACTACCCCCCTCTATCCTAACCTATTAACCCCTACCAACCTAACACTACCTACCTAACATGCTATTAAACCCCCACCCACTAATCACACAAAATAAAAAAAGCTAAGGTACAAAAAAAAACTATTGTACCAAAAATAAAAAAAACCTATGTTACCAAAAATTAGAAAATACTTTACAACCCCCCCTCACTACAAAAAGAAAATCACAAACCCCCCAGTATAAAATAAAATAAAAAATTACACACATGCAAAGAAAAGGGAAACACAAATATACATAACATTACAGTAATAAATACATGATAAATATACCCCTAATAACAATACATTTCCCCCTATCTTTACACCCTATCTATACATTACTCCCTATCTATACATAATTCTCTATCTATACATAACCCCCTATCTGTACATTAACCCCTATTTAGACATTACCCCCTATCTAGACATTATCTCCTATCTAGACATAACCCCTATCTAGACATTACCCCCTATCTATACATAACCCCCTATCTATTATACATTACCCCCTAAATTTAAGCTAAAATAGAATAAATAAAACCACTTTCCTTTGCAGATGTCCATTCAGACTGCACACCCTAGGAAAAAAAGAAACATCAAATTATTACAGAATTAAACAGCACATATAATAAATAAACTTTATGAATACAGTATTAAACACACCTTCACCATGTCCCCGTCCACCTTCTTCTGTTCTCCGGCTCGCCCACTGGATAAAAGAAGCATCACATTAGTATGACGCATACACAAATACACACAACATAAATAAACAATAAACATTATAATTGTAAAACTTACTTGTCTACGATGCCCCCGGCCTTCTCCTCTTCTGCCCTGGCTGGGACCTTGAAGAATCTGCGCTCTAAAAAAAAAAAAAAAAAAAAAAAAAATTTGAGCTACGCACTTGTGGAGCTCCCCGATGCTAATGAAGCTTCCAGAGCCTGTTCGGGTAGAAAATTTGCAATGGCGCCATCTGATTGGCTGAAAAGTTTGTCTATCAAATTCCAGCCAATCAGAAGGCACCAAGATGTGAGCCAATCAGAATGGGATACACCCCTATATCACATTCTTATTGGCTGATGGATCTGTCAATCTTTTTTAAACCAATCAGAACGCACTGTTGCCTTCAGACAATCACAATGGGATACACCCCTATGGGGTGATTGGCTGAAGGCATCTGCGCCTTCTGATTAGCTGTTGTCACTGTCAATAACACTGCAGCCAATCAGAAGGTGCAGATGCCTTTAATCAGAAGGCGCCATTGACAATTTTCTACTGGAAGAGGCTCTGGGGGCCTCATTAGTGTCGGGGAGCTTCACGAGTGTGGAGCTCTGTTATTTATTTATTTTTAGACCGCTGATTCTTCAAGGGCCCAGCCGGGGCAGAAGGGGAGAAGGCCGGGGGCGTTGCGGACAGGTACGTTTTAAATTTATAATGTTTATTGCTTATTTATGTTGTGTGTATTTGTGTATGTGTTATACTAATGTGATGCTTTTTTCCAGAGGCCGAGCCGGATAAAAGAAGAAGATGGACTGAGACATGGTGGAAAGGTAGGTTCAATACTGTATTCAGAAAGTTTATTTATTATATGTAATGTTTAATTCTGTAATAATTGGATGTTTCTTTTTTTCCTAGCAGGTGCGATCTGAAGGGACATATGCAAAGGTAAGTGGTTTTATTTATTCTATTTTAGCTTAGATTTAGGGGGTAATGTATAGATAGGGGATATGTATAGATAGGGGGTAATGTCTAGGAAGGGGGTCATGTATAGATAGAGGTTACGTATAGATAGGGGGTAATGTATAGATAGGGGGTAATGTCTAGATAGGGGGTAATGTATTGTAGTTAGGGGTATATTTATAATGTCTTTATTACTGTACTGTTATGTACATTTGTGTTTGAATTTTCTTTGTAGGTGTGTAATTATGTTGTTATTTTTTGTAGTGGGGTTTGGGATGTTATTGTTTTATTTTTGTAGTGAGGGGGGTTGTAATGTCCTTTTTTTTGTACCTTAGGTTTTTTCTTTTTGGTAACATAGGTTTTTTATTTTTTGCACCTTAGGTTTTTTTATTTTGTGCAATTAGAGGGGGGGGGGGTTAATAGAGGATTAGGTAGGTAGTGCTAGGTAGGTAGGGGTTAATTTGTTAGGGTAGAGGGGTGTTAGTTTAGATTTAGTGGTTTATTGGGAGGAGAATAGTGTACTGTAGTGTAGTGTTTGTACTTAGTGTCATGGGGCTCCTGGAGGACCCTCATGGCACTTATGTGGTTAATAATAGGCTTCTCAATGTCCTATGAGGGTCTTCATAGACCCTTATGGGACTGATTGGGTTAATTAGAGGCTTACAGGGGTCTGTATAGACCCCCATAAGTGAAGGGGTTAAATAGTGCTAGATGGGGTTACATAGGCTTACATTGGGTTAAATAGGGCTAGAAGGGCTTAAATAGGCCCTGTTAGGGTTATTAGGTTCAGATAGGTTTAAATAGTCCCAGGTATGGTTAGATAGGCCCAGTTAGGGTTAGATAGGGTTTAGTATGGGTTAATGGGGTATAGTTAAGGTTAAATGGGGTATAGTTAGGGTTAATAGTGTAGTGTAGTGCTTAGACACGTATAGGCTTTAGGATCCCTTGCGGGCACTTTTTTGTGCCCATAGGGATTCTTCCGAGGTGCAAGGTTCACCCCATAGATTTATGGCTGTGTGTTACTACAATGCTCTCTCTGAGCTTATTCTCTGATTTTTTGGGTGTCATCTCGCAAAGGAGGCTGGGAGGGACATATTGTGGAATCAGTCCTCGCAAACAGCAAAAAAATGTCTTTTGCAAGGATCGAGGGAACTACAAGGGCGAATTTAATGAGGCTGTTGGTCTGCTAGATAGGTTGCCGGAAGAGTTATGGACAGAAGTTTGTGACATTATCCAGGAAGTGGCAACAGAAAATATCCCAAAATAATGTTAAGAATGTAAAACGGTTGTTTGCTGAGGATTTAGGAAGCTAAATAAAAAATGAAGTGAAAGACATCGGTTATAGTGAAAGGAAATGCTCAATGAAATGCAAAATTCCAGAGGATAAGAATAAATAATAATAATAATGAGCAATACAAACGGAAAGAAGTGGAAGAAGATAACAGAAGGGGAAAGACAAAAGATCGCTTTTCAAAAATGATAAAACAAAACAGAGATCTAAGAGAAACAAACAAAATTTAGAAGGTAGAAATACATTGAAAATCTAATATCACTGTTATCACTAGTTATCATGTAAAGTGAAACTAAATGGGACACTTTTTTAGCACTGCCTTAAATGGGAGATGATAGTATCAAAGATGAATTGTTTAAACCTTGCAAGATAAAATGTCAAGGTGTTGGATGGAATATTCGAGCAAATCTGGAAAATGTAGTGTTGGTAGTGATGTCGCGAACATCAAATTTTTGGTTCGCGAACCGCGGGCGCGAATTCCATCAAATGAACGGACGAACATCGGCGAACCGCCATAGACTTCAATGGGCAGGCGAATTTCAAAACCCACAGGGACTCTTTCTGGCCAGAATAGTGATGGGAAAGTTGTTTCAAGGGAACTGACACCTGGACTGTGGCATGCCGGAGGGGGATCCATGGCAAAACTCCCACGGAAAATTACATAGTTGATGCAGAGTCTGGTTTTAAGCCATAAAGGGCATAAATCACCTAACATTCCTAAATTGTTTTGAATAACATGCTTTAAAACATCAGGTATGATGTTGTATAGATCAGGTAGTGTAAGGGTTACACCCGCTTCACACTAACAGACCAATATCCCTGTTTAATGCACCGCAAACAACCGCAAACAGTCCCTTTGCACAACCGCAAACTCCCCATTTGCACAAGGTTGGATACGACGCTAGCCATGTCCCGTTCTTTGTCCTCAATGATGTCATTGAAGGTCTCTTCCTCCACCCAGCCACCAAGGGTCCCCGAAAGGTGACAACAAGCCCCCTGGGACGCCTGCTGTGTTTGGTCTTCCACCTCCTCAAAGCCACCTTCCTCCTCTGACTCCTCTTCTTCAGACTCCTCTCTCTGCTTGCCTCTGTCTGCGTTATTATAAGGTGTGTACTGTTAAGTAGTACTATTCCTATCGGTTTAATACCTGTTACGTCATCTATCAGGGGACGTGTATATGGCATGGATTGTTGGAACATGGAGATGGAAAAAGATGCTTGGTCGGTCCTCCCACTTCAAATTTGGGGCACTGCGTGTGCAATCTAAGGTGCCACCAGATAGGAGTGGTGTATTAAGTTGTACTACTCATTCCTATCAGTTTAATACCTGTTACGTCACCTATCAGGGGACGTGTATATGGCATGGATTTTTGGAACAGGGAGATGGAAAAAGATGCTTGGTCGGTCCTCCCACTTCGAATTTGGGGCACTGCGCGTGCAATCTAAGGTGCCACCAGATAGGAGTGGTGTATTAAGTTATACTATTCATTCCTATCAGTGTAATACCTGTTACGTCACCTATCAGGGGATGTGTATATGGAATGGATTTTTGGAACAGGGAGATGGAAAAAGATGCTTGGTCGGTCCTCCCACTTCAAATTTGGGGCACTGCGCGTGCAATCTAAGGTGCCACCAGATAGGAGTGGTGTATTAAGTTGTACTATTCATTCCTATCAGTTTAATACCTGTTACGTCACCTATCTTTCCTCCCAATAGCACATTCTATATGTCATCAACCGGCCTGTGTGTATTTAGAGAACCACACTTTAAGGCCCTTAACCTAGGACAATGTGGCTTGGCTATCAGAATTGCCTCAGAGCCTAAAAAACTTGCCAAACCCCCTAATCAGACACTTACTATCATACTGGAAATGGGCCAAGAAACACACGGGTTTGTTCCCTGGATCCACCCAAATGACCCCAATTCATGACCACCCTCAGGCCCCAAAACACATGAGCACAACATCACAACACTGGTGGAGGTCAAGAAAACTAGATAGACTGGGAGACTGGTTAGTAAAGGGCCAGATGCTCACCTATGAGGAACTGAGGGACAAGCATGAGCTACCGCTGTCAGAACATTACAATTACTGTAGGCTGAGGCATTTCACACACTCCCTGACCCAGAAAAGGGGACACCAGTCTTAAATTGTTTCTCCAAAATTTGTAAAGATAAACCTCTATCAAGGGGGATCATTGAGTCGCTTCACAATTATAAAATATTTGTTACTGGTTGAAGCGACACTGGGGGAAGGACCGGAGTGGGGGAGCCCTGGAGACCCTTCAGAAGCAACCGGCGGCAAAATCATCCCAGGAAAGGAGAGGTCGCTTACTGAAGCCTGCCCTAGGGTAACCCAAGGGTGATTGCCCAGGTTAGATATTGTAAATAATAAGCTAATACTGCTGGAGGGATGATAGCTAATAGGACTTTGGTGTTTCCTGCAGATATACTCTTTACTATTGTCTGTTTTACCATGTTTTAGGTATCTCTTAAATTGCAATCACAGTAAAAAATAAGAAAAATGATTAACCTAAAAAGTAAAAATAAGAAGGATTAGCCAGCTTACTTTAACAAAATGTCTTTATTGTAAATATGTATTTTTGCACAACTGTTATGCAAGGCTGATCAAAAATGCTTTATTTTTTATTACATGCTGTACGCCTTCTGACAATAAACGAATTTAAATGCAAAAATTAGGTATTGTTGCAGCAACCAGAAAAATTGATGTTAGTTTGCCAGGCAGAAAGTGCCCTAAAACATTGCGTCTTGAACCCTAGTTGGTGGCGGATAAGTCACGCAAGTCATCCGGCATTCAGGGATAAAATACAGCAGCGTGTGGACCATTATTAGCTCAAGGCAGCTCATCTATCAGGCCTTTTTTAATCGAATGTATCGCCCACTGTCAGTCCCTTCGGGATCCATCCCTCATTCATATTAATAAAGGTGAGGTAATCTAGACTTTTTTGACCTAGGCGACTTCTCATCAGTGACAAAACCTCCTGCTGCACTGAAGGTCCTTTCTGACAGGACACTTGAAGCGAGGCAGGACAGAAGTTCTATGGCAAATTGGGATAGCTCAGGCCACAGGGCAAGCGTGCACACCCAGTAGTCAATGGCTTCATCGCTCCTCATAGTGTCGATATCTGTAGTTATGGCGAGGTAGTCTGTTACCTGACGGTCGAGTCGTTCTCTGAGGGTGGACCCCGAAGGGCTGTGGCGATGCATAGGACTTAAAAAGCTCTGCATGTCCTCCATCAACAACACGTCTGTAAAGCGTCCTCTCCTTGCCGGCGTGGTCGTGGGAGGAGGAGGTATATGTTCACCTCTTCCGCTGTTAGATTGCCATTGTGCTGTGACATCACCCTTAAATGCTGTGTAAAGCATACTTTTTAATTTATTTTGGAAGTGCTGCATCCTTTCCGACTTGTGGTAATTCGGTAACATTTCAGGCACTTTCTGCTTATACCGGGGGTCTAGTAGCGTGGACACCCAGTACAGGTCGTTCTCCTTCATCCTTTTTATACCAGGGTCCCTCAACAGGCACGACAGCATGAAAGACCCCATTTGCACAAGGTTGGATGCCGAGCTAGTCATGTCCCGTTCCTCTTCCTCGGTGATCTCACTGAAGGTATGTTCTTCCCCCCAGCCACGTACAACACCACGGGTACCAGATAGGTGATAATGAGCACCCTGGGATGCCTGTTGTGGTTGGTCTTCCTCCTCCCCCTCAAAGTCACATACCTCCTCTGAATCCTCTTCCTCACAATCCTCTTCCAGCATTGACGCAGGTCCAGCAAGCGATGTTGATAAGGCTGTTTCTGGTGGTGATGGTGACCACAACTCTTCCTCTTCACGCTCATCTACGGCCTGATCCAGCACTCTTCGCAGGGCACGCTCCAGGAAGAAAACAAATGGTATGATGTCGCTGATGGTGCCCTGAGTGCGACTGACCAGGTTTGTCACCTCCTCAAAAGGACGCATAAGCCTACAGGCATTGTGCATGAGCGTCCAGTAACGTGGCAAAAAAATCCCCAGCTCCACAGAGGCTGTTGAATTCCAACGTGTCGGGATGTCTAAAATCAAGCGCCTCGCTGGCATGTTTTTTCGCCGCTGGATATCTGTAAAGTGCGCCATGGCCGTGTAGAAACGCCTGAAATGGGCACACACCTTCCTGGCCTGCTTCAGGATGTCCTGTAAGCCTGGGTGCTTATGCACAAAGCGTTGTACAATCAGATTACACACATGTGCCATGCACGGCACATGTGTCAACTTGCCCAAATTCAATGCCGCCAACAAATTTCTTCCGTTGCCACAAACCACTTTGCCGATCTCCAGTTGGTGCAGAGTCAGCCACTGATCCACCTGTGCATTCAGGGCGGACAGGAGTGCTGGTCCGGTGTGACTCTCTGCTTTCAGGGAAGTCAACCCCAAGACGGCGTGACACTGCTGTATCCGGGATGTGGAATAGTACCTGTGGAGCTGGGGGGGTGCCGTTGATGTGGAGCAAGACATAGCAGCAGCAGAAGAGGACTCAGCCGAGGAGGTTATGGAAGAGGATGGAGTAGGAGGAGTAGAGGAGGTGGCAGCAGGCCTCCCTGCAAGTCGTGGCGGTGTCACCAACTCCTCTGCAGAGCCACGTATTCCATGCTTGGCAGCCGTCACCAGGTTTAACCAATGCGCAGTGTAGGTGATATACCTGCCCTGACTATGCTTTGCAGACCAGGTATCCGTGGTCAGATGGCCCCTTGCCCCAACACTGTGTGCCAGAGATGCCATTACTTCCTTTTGCACAATCGAGTACAGGTTGGGGATTGCCTTTTGTGCAAAGAAATTTCGGCCGGGTACCTTCCACTGAGGTGTCCCAATAGCTAAACATTTTTGGAACACCTCAGACTCCACCAGCTTGCATGGTAAAAGCTGTCGGGCTAAGAGTTCAGACAAGCCAGCTATCAGTTGCCGGGCAAGGGGGTGACTTTGTGACATTGGGTTCTTACGCTCAAATATGTCCTTGACAGACAACTGACTGTGGGCAGATGAGCAGGGACTGCTCAGGGCGAGACACGGAGTGGCGGATGGTTGAGAGGGGACAAGCAGGGCAGCAGTGGTTGAGGTGGCTGAAGATGCTGGACCAGGAGGAGGATGGCGGCTTTGACTTTGTGTGCTGCTTGTACTCATGTGTTGATCCCATAGGCGTTTGTGATGTGACATCATGTGCCTTCGCAAAGAAGTTGTACCTAGGTGGGTGTTGGACTTCCCACGACTTTTCTTTTCGCACAGGTTGCAAATGGCATCGCTGTTGTAACAGGCAGACACGAAAAAATTGCCACACTGCTGAGCTCTGCAATGACGGCATTCTGGTGGTGGCAACAGCATGCGTTGACTGGCGTGCTGTCTGGCTGACCCCGGGTGCCGATGCATGCTGTCTAACTGTGCCACTAGCTACTTTCGACGACCTCCCGCTGCTTCCAACTCGTCTCCTCCTCCCCTCTGTCTCCCCATCTGAACTTTCCTGCTGTTCTTCTTCTCTTATAGCGGGCACCCACGTGACATCCACGGACGCATCGTCATCATCAACGGTTTCACTTAAAGGAAGCAGCACCGGGTACAACATCATCATCATCATCAGACTGTACGTCCATATTTGTAATGCTGCCTGACTGGGACATATCCCTGTTATCAACATCCTCTGGCACTAATGTTTGTGCATCACTCATTTCTTCTAACGGATCTGTAAATAACTCTGCTGACGGATCAAGTGAAGCGGCTGTGGTGCTAGTGTTGGTGGTGGCGGCAGGCGGGCGAGTGGTAACTGAAGAGGTGCCCGAAGCTAAGCTGGAGGATGATGCGTCTAGGTTCCGAGTGGAAGCTGTAGAAGATTGGGTGTCCTGTGTTTGCCAGTCAACCATGTCCTCAGAAATTTTCAAGTTCAGGGTACGTTGCCTCTGAAAACTGGGCAATATTCTAGGGCCAAAGGGAATCACAGCACCACGACCACGACGGCCCCTGCGGGCTGGCCTGCCTCTGCCTCTCATTTTTTTTTCGATTATGGGTACTATGAATGCAAGCTACTGTGACACCAGATATAAGTGTCACTGTGCACTGGCAAAAGTTGGTAGAGTAAATGCAATAGGCTTCACACACACGCCTGTAGGCAGGCAACTGATATTCAATCTATTACAGTCAAAAAAGGCTTCTTTTATTTCACTGTACACTAGGTTGCACCAGATATGAGTGTCACTGTGCACTGGCAAAAGTTGGCAGAGTAGATGCAATAGGCTTCACACACACACGCCTGTAGGCATTCAACTGATATTCAATCTATTACAGAAAAAAAAGGGTTCTTTTATTTCACTGTACACTACGGTTGCACCAGATATGAGTGTCACTGTGCACTGGCAAAAGTTGTCAGAGTAGATGCAATAGGCCTCACACACACGCCTGCAGGCAGGCAACTGATATTCAATATATTACAGTCAAAAAAGGGTTGTTTTATGTCACTGTACACTACGGTTGCACTAGATATGAGTGTCACTGTGCACTGGCAAAAGTTGTCAGAGTAGATGCAATAGGCTTCACACATACGCCTGTAGGCAGGCAACTGATATTCAATCTATTACAGTCAAAAAAGGGTTCTTTTATTTCACTGTACACTAGGTTGCACTAGGTATGAGTGTCACTGTGCACTGGCAAAAGTTGGCAGAGTAGATGTAATAGGCCTCACACACTCCTGTAGGCAGGCAACAGATATTCAATCGATTAAAGTCAAAAAAGGGTTCTTTTATTTCACTGTACACTACGGTTGCACTAGATATGAGTGTCACTGTGCACTGGCAAAAGTTGGCAGAGTAGATGCAATAGGCTTCACACACACGCCTGTCGGCAGGCAACTGATATTCAATCGATTACAGTCAAAAAAGGGTTCTTTTGTTTCACTGTACACTACGGTTGCACTAGATATGAGTGTCACTGTGCACTGGCAAAAGTTGGCAGAGTAGATGCAATAGGCTTCACACACACGCCTGTAGGCAGGCAACTGATATTCAATCGATTACAGTAAAAAAAAGGGTTCTTTTATTTCACTGTACACTACGGTTGCACTAGATATGAGTGTCACTGTGCACTGTCAAAAGTTGGCAGAGTAGATGCAATAGGCTTCACACACACGCCTGTAGGCAGGCAACTGATATTCAATCGATTACAGTAAAAAAAGGGTTGTTTTATGTCACTGTACACTACGGTTGCACTAGATATGAGTGTCACTGTGCACTGGCAAAAGTTGGCAGAGTAGATGCAATAGGCTTCACACATACGCCTGTAGGCAGGCCACTGATATTCAATCGATTACAGTCAAAAAAGGGTTGTTTTATGTCACTGTACACTATGGTTGCACTAGATATGAGTGTCACTGTGCACTGGCAAAAGTTGGCAGAGTAGATGCAATAGGCCTCACACACACGCTAGCAGGCAGGCATATGCAATTAGATTACACTGAAAAAAATAATAAAATAAAATAAATGATGTTCTAGCCCTAAAAAGGGCTTTTTGGGTTGCTGTCCTTGCAGCAGATATCAAATGAGTCCTCCAGGTGTGTAGTGAAAGCTAAATACACAGCCTGGCTATCTATTTCCCAATTAAATCAGCAGCAGGTAGAATATATGTCCTCTCTCAACAAATGTAGCTTCAGAATGATTCTAAAATGGAGGCTGTCCTTCAGATGGAAGGCCCTGGAAGGGAGTGTATGCTGCTGATTTGGCTGTAATGTGTCTGCTGACTGTAAGGTGCAGGGTCAAAGTTTCCTCAATGATAAAAAATAGGGGGCGGACCGAAAAGCGCATGTGTTCGCCATTCGATGCGAACGCGAACATGCGAAAATCGCCGCGAATAGTTCTCCGGCGAACTGTTTGGGACATCACTAAGTGTTGGCTATTAAAATGGAAAAGGTTAATATATTCCAATTACATCAAAGGGAAACATGAAAGTGTGAAATAGTTAGCAAACAGTTGCACTCATTTCACATGCCAGCAAGGTAATGCTCAAGAGCCTGCCAGCTAGGCTCCAATATTTCATGGAATGGGTTGGGAAGCATTATTTTTAACAGAGAATACATTACAAAGATCCCCCTAGATAATGAAGAAGCAAGGGGACTGCAAAAAAACATTTATTCTGACCAATTGACTATTCTAAAGCCTTTGACTGTGTGCACAATAAAAACTTGTCATAGGAATAGGGGGGATGGGGGGCATATCTCAACACCCATTAACAGCTGCACCCTGGGATGCAGTGACTGGTCTACAGGGGTGCCGCAATGCACTCTCTCTCCTGCCCCCATCAAGTTCTCCATTCTACATACAGTAAATACACTGCATGCCGTCCTTCACACCTCTCCCTCTCTTTCTTCCCCTCCCACCCTCACTCCATATCACTCCAACCTCACTCTCAATATTTCCACCCCAGTACACCGTATTGATGAAATCCATTTATTGAGGCTGAAATGTTGACAGCAACAAAGCACCTTGTGGCTTAACCTTTCTGAAGGTCTATGTATGGCATGTGAAATGATTTTGCAAGGACATATTGAAGTACCATTGTCAAGGTTACAGAATGTGGAGTTCCTTTTTGTTTTGAAGGATTAACTTAAAATATTTGAGATGTCCAATCAGCAATGGCAATGGCAGATTGGTCTAATCTTTCCGACAGCAGAAAAAACAGTTCTTACACATAAAAATTCTAAGTACCAGACAGGTTTTGATGAAAGGGACTAGATTATTAAGAAGGTAGGCATTCAGATCCCAGCAGTTAAAGATCTCCCAGCTGCTCATGATTGGCAAGTTGATGATAAGGTAGATAAATGATTAGTCCATTAATTTTGCCCTTCTGTAAATGTTTTCAAGAAGAGACTCCAAATATACTTCTCTTCACCCAAAGCTTTTGAATAATTTTTGTTTTTTTACATTCTTTTTGTAATTTATTTAGGAAAAATACATGCATATACTATTAAATATTATAATGATTATTATCATTACATACTATTGTTTCGAAGATTGCACTTACAAGGAAACACCCTTCTAGGTAAAAAAGCTGAATGAGTACTTTAACAAATACTTAAACATATTAGCCAAATATTATTTTTAACACCTAATTTATACCACTCACAGTTCAACTTCACAGTTCACCTTCTAATTGCTGCTATTCAATAGAGATACTAAATAGTGGTCCTGTACGGTGAACTATCCTTTTTTACATCTGCTGTATAGAGAAACTTTGGGGTATATTAAGAACAATAATCAGACCATATAAAACTTTTATCTTGTAAGTTATCATGTCCATAGAACTAGCCTATTAAGGTTAGTTTGATCTATGATTGAGTACCTCTATTTTGGTATTTTGTTTATTCAAATGACCCTTAGGGATTAGTTTCCCCTAAGGGTGATAGACTCCAGATGTGGACTCCTTGCTCACTGTGCCTTAAGGAGTTATCAGCTACACATCACTGATGAGGCAAAAGAAGGCCGAAACGTACGTCTGGGGTTTGCTCTTTCTCCTGTTCAGGGTTGAATTGTCTGGTATTTCTGGGCTGAACCACTCTAGTGAGTGGGACCAGACAAATACAGTATACTACAGGATATTTTTCCCTGTGAAGGGCACAAGTGAGCTAAAAGAGGTTGCTCTCAGAGTGGGTTATCATGTCCATAGAATTAACCTATTAAGGTTAGTTCGTTCTCTGATTGAGCACCTCTATTTTGGTATTTTGATTTATCTTGTACGTAAAATCATTTAGCTTGTCTATTTTATTCATTTACTTCCCTTTTTCTTTTTTCTGTATTGTTATTATTATTATTCTTATCCAGTATTTATAATGCTCCAACATATTCTGCAGCAACAAGCTTAGTAGACTTCTTTTCAACCTCAACTACTATGTCACTATATTACTGTAAAAAACTCTATTATAGGGTAGTCTCACTAAGGTGTGACCTCTCCAAGAGGTCTCTAAGATATATCAATTTAGTCAATATAGAGACCCTGGTATGCCAAGACATGAAGAAAACAGTGATGTGTTTCCCATAATCAATTCACCAAATTATCATAAACTGAATCACATATAATAGTTGTCAAACTACAAAACGTCGTCACGCTTTGCAAGCTCGCAAGAACTGCGACCCTTGATCGAGGGGCCGCACTTGCGGAAGGTGGAGGCTCCAACATCGGCTACAATGAGCCAAAGGCTCAATTTGCGAGGGTCTGCATTTGCGGAGGTGGAGGTTGTACGGCGCCTCACAAGCGGTTACAAACACCCACAGAAGCGGGACTTTAAAAAAAAGCTCTAACACGCAATGACTAAATACTGACTTACACAAAAAAATATGAGCCGCAATACTTTGAAAAAAAAAAAAAAACGGACTTAAACAAAAAAAAATAGGACCCACGGGTCTTACAAAAAAAACGTTACGAACTTGCAAAAATACAACCTAACGGCCGATCCGCACACAGAAAAGAACAAAAAAAACCCACTAAATACACACAAAAATCAAATAAAAACCTTACCCAAAGCAAGGGGGATACCCAGGACGTCTGGAAGTAAGGATACACCTCAATTTAACTCCAATTTACCAAGTTTAGACACTCGAAAATCCCCTAAGGGAGACAAAAAATGGCCTCCGAAGAAAACGAGGATAAACGACCCTAAAGCTTCAAAACACAACCAAGCACATACGACTTTTACAAAAACCTGTACGAGGTACAAGACACACTATTAGCAAGGATAAATCATCCACACCCGCACACCACATACACACTGCACACATTGCTGACACCTCAGCTCAACAACAGTGCAATTCTACATTGTATGCTGCAGAGACATCAAAACAGATTGTTAGCTCTTCAGCACATTGCTTGCTGCATATATTCATAACAAATAGGTAAAGTATATAAATTTATGATTTCATTAATTAATTAACTATCATGAAAAACTACGTATACACAAAAAAAAAAAAACACAGTATCGCAATAAACGGCAAAGAACTTCACCGCGCGACTCACAAGGAGCACCAACTGTGCTCATAGGACACAAACTACACCAAGGGACCGGCTCGCAATAAGCGCAAAAAGGAGATCAGCGCAGACCATAAATTGACAGCAGAAGTGCCTGTCATAATTAAAAATACACCAACCAAGAGGCTCCCAATGAGCGCCGAAGGATCTCAGACGACCAAAACACTTACTGTCTGTGGCAAACAGCCTTACCTGCCTTATAATTTTATTGCCCTGTCATTTTTGACGGGCAAGTAGCTAGTTCAAAAAAATTGTCAGATGAAATACTACTGTTTTAGCTTTCATGTTTAATGTATCAATTCAATGATGTTACTTTGATTTTAAAGTTAACTGACGTAAAGTAATTTATAAAAGGTACTGTAAGTGCTGTACATTTTGCTTTAAACTGGGGAGGCCGCAGTTGCTCGGTTTCAAGTTATACACCAACATATGGCTTTATATTTAAAGAGTAATGGAAATTCTGAATCCAAGTGTTTTAACACTTGAAGCAGAAACATCTATCAAAACATTAGTGTATGCAATTGTTTCTCATATATTAACTATCCATTAGTATGGAGAACAAATTGGAGAGATGTTTTAACCTCTCATAATTCTCCTTATGCCTTGTTAGGAAGATGTAGTTCAGTAAGAGAACTCTGAAAATGAAAACAAATCATATTTTCCCAGCAATCTGGAGCATTTATTAACTTGTGTAACAGCAGCATTCTTTGGGAAATAATTTAATCTTTATGTTGTTTTTTTTAATAACCTATAGACCGTCTAACCATAGCCTCTAAATGTTGTTATATATTTAGACATTGTTGGAGATATTCCATCCAGTATTGCACACTTTGTTCTAGGTTTTCTCTGACAAGATTAATTGACATTCTAACCTTCCTTTCCTTTATGATCCATAGCTTCCTGCTCTTGCAATTTGACTATGTGTCAATTCTATTTGCATCTAATTATACTATTTTCACATTCATATTGTTGCTCCTCCAACTTTGCAGTGATAACCCTACTGAAGTGAGACAGTACTTTATCACTCTTCACTCAAGATTCAGTGTTGCTTCCTTTGATTTCTTATTCTTTGCTTCCTCTGTTTTGAAATATTAGCTTTTTAACAACACCAAAATCCACCTCACATACAACTAACTCATGTCACCAACTGTCTATCCAACAACTCCTCCTGGTATTATCTCCAGACAGGAATAATCATTCATAGCATCTGACATCGCTCTCAAAGTTGATCTCATCGCTATCATACTTACATCCCACAACTGATATGTTAGGATCCTACTTAATTCCACCAACTTCTTCACACTAAACTTCCAATCACTCATCCCAACTTTATCTCATTATCACTCTATCCACCACACTTTTCTTGACTCCCCCTCCAATTATTTTAAATAATTGTGCTAGGCTTATCCCCTAGATCTCCTGCTTTACTATGAATACATAAATAAATGGCTTGTAATATCTCCCAGGATTAGGTTAGAGAAATAGAAAAAGAAACACATTTATACTCATACATAATACCCTGACCTTTGACAAAGAACAAGCCTGAGGCCGCTGGAAAAAGTACATAAACAGAATATATATATAAATAAAAAACCTTTTATTAAGTAATTAAAAAATCATACATCTTAATATATGTATTTGTTTAAATATCCGTCATTTAAAAATCGATATGTACATTATACAACAGTGTCCATAGTACGAAGTAAGCTCCTATTTACAAATTATATAGATATCCCTTTTACAGAGATTAGTAATATATCTAGAAAGCAAGAAGTATCATAAATATGTGACACCATAAATACTTCCATACATAGGGCCTCATTCTATTACCGGCCGTAAATCGGCCGTAAGGCTGCGATTCCTTGCAGGGGTTCTGTTAACTCGCGATTCTATTATACGGCCCCGCAAGGATCTCCCCTTTTCGGCTGGCCGCATATCTTGGAACCGGCCGTAAGCGCAGAAATCTAAAAACGCAAAAATAAATTCAAGCCTGCACTGTACAGCTCTGTAAATGCTAGGGATCATATTGGGGGACATGAGGATTAAAAGTAACCCACTCTCAAGCTGGCACATCAGCCCAAACCCGAGTTCAAATTAACTGTTTATTTTCCGGCTGCGGCTTGGGCGGGTCTGAGGTGCTCAAAGCCCTCTGGACTTTTTACAAGGATATTTTACGGATATTAAAAAATATATATTTTACGGATTTGAGTATAGGGTAATTATGTGCTATTTTTGCTAACACCGAATATCACTTTATAGACTCTGCAAAGTGCAGGATGGCTTTATTTGGGCTATTTTATGTGCTTAATTGGTGCTAGCGGGACCTCTTTCCTGCAAGTAAGCTGCGGCTCGCTTTTAGCCTTGCAGAGAGGGTTCCCGGAGCAATTGAATTGCAAATAGGAATTTCTTACGGCCAATTTCCTTGCGGCTGTTTAAGATCAAAGAATTTCCTCCGGCGCGAGCGGCCGCAAGAGATAGCAAGGCACCGGCCGCAAGCCTGCCGGAATCCCCGGTCGGAGGGGAATAGAATAGCCGAATAGCTTGCGGCCGGTCCTTGCGGCCCCGCAACGGCTGCGGCCGCTAATAGAATGAGGCCCTTAGTATGTATTCTTTAGGATTAAAAACCAGATTACAGTGTATACTTATAATAGTGTGTATTATTATGGCATAACACCAAAACAAACAGAAAAATAATTGTGCCACAAATGAGAGGGTCCTATGGGATTCTTTACATGGGACTGTGGCCCTGAACTACCTTGTTTGTAGTGATAATTAAAGGACCTACTACTTGCCTTCTGAGAGCAATGCTCTCTATGTAGAAAAAAATCTGTGCTATCTATCCACTGGACTAATTCCCAAAACACTGGTTTAGCCTAGACCAAAAAATAGAACTAGTTATTGTGACTATAGAGTCAATTATAGTAGATCTTGCAGCACATAACCTATAGTACATATCATACTAATTAGTTCCATGTCTTAGGTATAATGGTACATGCGTTATAGTGCAGATAGTGGTCATAGTACATTACTTGTACTTCCATATAATATGCTTTACACTGGAGCAATTGCGATATCTGTCTGCAGAATCGGGAGAGCAGCAGCTTACTCCTCAATGGAGCGCTGTGAATACAGGTTGTGACGTCATTAGCTGTGGACAGAGGGAGGAACCTGGTCGACTCGTGCGTTACACGTCAGAGCTTCATTCAAGGACCAGTACTGTGTGAAGGCTGGCTTGTTCTTATAATGGGTGAGTATTTAATTGATAAATAATTAATCAACTTTGTATTTATTTTCTTTTTAGATAATATGGACTTTGGTGGCCATGTCTGAGTGCGCTAGGAACAAGGCAAATAAGAGTATATAAATGAAAGCAATTTAAATACAATAAAACATTGAGAGTGCTGCTTTTCCATAAGTATTCCTTAATTGGTGTCAATTAAAATCAACACAAACTGTGAATGGACACAAGTTAACTCTTTAATTGCTCATTATATCAAAGTGGGCAAATGTTACAACCTTGTGATTGGTCAGTAATTGAGAGTTGGATAATCTCTAATATAATAATAAATCCTTATCAGTAATTATGTAGATTTTTGGTCATTATTATAGGTACACCAATGGTGACCCTTGTATGTGGGATGCAATCTTTATTATCCTAGATAATTATTATTATCTTTGTGATAGGGAATAATTAAAAACGTGCATATAATACTGATGACACGTTCTATTAGTTCTCTTCATAATTTGGCAACATAGGGTAGATTCTAAATATAAATCTTGTTTTCAGGAACATGTCCGGTTATTATTATATGGGGTCAGAAGTATTTTTTAAGTCAATCTGATGTCATGTAAATGGCCCTGACATTACCTCATTCGTATTTTTTTAAATGGGGATAAAGGAATATTAAAGATATGTACAATAATATATTGTAAATGCTTTGATAAAACCTATTAGTTCTAAAGGGTGTTTCTCATTTACCAGCTTAGGAACAGACCTATTAGATATTCAAAATATAGAATTGTATACTAGTAGAATATTATTTTGCTGTATAATTCGAACTACAAAATTGACTATGGTTTAGCTTTGTATTAGAGATTTGAGGGGTAATTATTAGCTTCATTCATGGCGCCCGCATAACTGTATTCAGCGTGGCTATCCATCTTGTTTCTCTTTTGAGTAGTTCACAATCTAGATTGCCCTTTCTAATTCCTAAGGACACTTTTTCAAGAACCCAACATTTGATGAGGGGTTTAGAGTCATGAAATGTCCTGTAATGTTTCGTAACTGATGTGATCTTCTTATTTTTTCTAGATCTTTGGTACTGTTTTTGATGGTTTTCAGATGTTCACCCAGTCTTCTTCTTAATTCTCTTTTGGTTTTAGAAATGGATTTCAGCCGACAGGGGCATTCAATGCAGTATATTACAGCTCATGTACCACAACTGAAGAAACCTCTGATTACAATCTATTTTTTCTACCAGTCTATCATTTTATTAACTTTAGTCATGCAGACACAGAAATTACAGTGGCCACATGCGTGTGTTCCATCTGGTAAGCTCCTTTGACATTGCTTCTGTTTTGAGAAATTACTCTTAACCAGATCCTTTAGATTTTTGGATCTTCTCCATCCAGTCTTGATTTTCTCATCCACAATCTCATTCAGTACTGTGTCTGACTTGAGGATATTAATATGTTTATTGAGGATGTCATTGACTTCCCTCCAGTCTTCACTGTATGTGCGATGAATCTTATAGTGTCTTCAGTCTTTTGTTTTTTCTTTGGTTACTAGGAGGTCTTATCTATGACTATGGAGTGCATTATGATAGGCCTTCTTAATGAATCTCTGGCTGTATCCTCTTGCTTGTAATCTAGAGCATAGTTCAATGGCTCTGGTCTTGAAGGAGTCAGTATCTGAACAGTTCCTCTTGATCCTCAAGAACTCACCAGTTGGAATGGCTTTTTTTGTTGGTGGAAAGTGCGAACCTGAGTGATGTAGGGTACTGTTGGTAGAAGTTGATTTTCAATATTGATCTGTTTGTAGGTTGCCATTTTCATCCTTGAATATGGTGATATCCAGAAAATCAACTGACTTATAGTCAAAGTTGTGAGATAGTCTCAAATTTTAATTATTTCTTTTCAGTACTCCCATGAAGTCATCAAATAGATTTTTTTGGCCATCATAGATAATAAAAAGATCATCTATGTATCGGAGCCAGAGGATTACATGGTCTGTAAAACCAATGTTGTTTTCTGTGAACACATGTTCCCTCTCCCACCAGCCTAGATAGAGATTGGCGTACGTGGGGGCACATGCTGATCCCATAGCCATTCCCCTCTGTTGCAGATAGAATACATCATTGGAGATGAAGAAATTGTGATTTAGTATAAATCTTAGTAATGTAACAAGGAATCAATTTCTCTCTCTGTTGGCAGTTGATTCCATAGATAAAAAGTAATCTATAGCTTCACAGCCTATTTTGTGATCAATAGAGGTATATAAGCTCTCTATGTCACAGGTGGCTAGCATTGTTGATGAATTCAAAGTCATATCTTCCAGTCTGTTCGACACATCCATTGTATCTCTCACATACGACGGAAGGTCCCATACAATGTGTGTCAATTTGGTGTCTTGAATGGTGTCTTTGGTGTCTCCTGCCACCCTGTTGAGCCCCACTAACTGGTTGTGATTTGTGAATAAGGAAAAGGTTTGCCCATACAAATACGGCTGTAGCTTCTTGAGGGCCCAAATCACGGCCAGGCATTCTTTTTCTATGCAAAGCATACTTCTCGGGGGAATCATTTTCTGCTTAACTAAGCCACGGGGTGTTCGCCTCCATTGGCTCTGATTTGGCTCAATATGGCCCCCAATCCAAACAGAGAAGAATATTGTAGCCAGACAGAGTACGTCCATCCTCAAGCTGCTTTCCAGCAAAGATGGACGCTGTTGGTCAGGTGAGATACCTTCTTTATACTGGATTTTGGCCTTGACATTCTCAAAACAATCACTAGCCTGTGTAACAAGAAAACGTTTGGTTGGATCAGGAGCAGCCTGTAGAGGGGCCTTGATTAGAGCAGTTTTTATTTGTTGAAATGCCTGTTGACAGACTATCTGCCTAGGTAGGTTCTTATGGGTCAGATCAGTAGGGGCTTGGCCAGGGCACTGTAGTTGGGCACAAATTTGCAATAATACTCTGTTGTTGGCTGGTTCTGGTTTCTGTTGACCACTACTCGATGGCTGAGATACTGCACTTCAGCCATCTCTATGTGACACTTAGTAGGTTTGAGGGTCAACTCTGCTTCCCTGATATGGTCTAAAACTGCTCCTACATGGGTCAGGTGTTCTAACCAAGTGTCACTGTAAATAGCTATATCGTTCAGGTAGACGCAAGTGTACTCCTGGAACCCGTCCAATAACCGATCTGCCATCCGCTGGAAAGTTGCAGAGCGCTTTTCATCCCGAAGGTACAGGCCAAATGGAGTGACAAATGCCGACTTGGATATGGCATCTTTGGCTAGTGGAATTTGCCAGTACCCCTTACAGAGATCTATTGTAGTGAGGTTCCGCCCCGGGCTATTTTGTCTAAAAGTTCATCTACCGTGAGCATTGGATAGGCATCAGACACTGTTGTGTCATTTAGCCTCCTATAGTCCACACAGAATTGGGTCATTCCATCCCGCTTTGGTACTAGCACTACCAGGGATGCCCAGGCACTATCAGAATGTTCAATAACCCCTAGCTGAAGCATCCCCTGAATCTCTTTACACATATTCTCCTCAGATAAAGGCATGCGGTAGGGAGTTTGGTGTAGTGGTTGTTGGCCAGGGGTGTCTACACGGTGAGTGGCTAGAGGCGTGTACCCAGGCAGATTGGAGAAGGTGGCCCCCTTGGCCCTGATCAACTCCTGCACCTGGGTATGATCCTGTGGGCTCAGCCATTCTCCTAGATGTACCCCTCTGAGACTTTCTCTCTGGTCTCCTTTTTCTAAGAGTTCTGGTAGAGAGAGGTTCCCAAAATCTTTAGAGGCTGGGGAGCAAATAGCCGTCACATCCTCCATGCGCTCATGATAAGGTTTTAGCATATTCACATGGAGCATGAATCTTCTCCCTATTCCCGAGCTTGGGCCAATCACATAGGTGGTATTGCATTTTTGTTCTACCATACGGTATGGGCCCTGCCAGGCGGCCTGCAGTCGGTCATTGCGGACAGCTTTTGAAATCAATACTTTTTGTCCCACAGCTGCGGTCACTGACTCCTCTATCGTACCACCGGCACTGATGCTGTTGGGTCGTCTGGAGGTTGGCATTGTACCATCTGGGTCAACTCTTCTAGGCACCTTCCAACACATATGGGACGATAGGGGTACCATCTGAACTAACCTCTCCCTCCCAATGCTCTCTTATTAAGTCTAACGGGCCTCTCACCATTCTACCGAACATTAGTTCAAAGGGGAAGAATCTGTGGATTCTTGGGGGACCTCCTGCATGCAAATAGAAGGTGAGGCAGGAAACTTTCCTAGTCTTTCCTAGTGTCTGCGAACGTCTGGAGCATTGTTTTAGCGTCCCATTAAAATGTTCACAGAGACCATTAGACTGGGGGTGGTATGCCAAGTTTACTATGGGCTTAATTACACATAGTCTCCAGAGTTGGCGGGTGACTTTGGCGGTAAATTGGGTGCCCTGATCCAACATAATCTCTCAGAGAAATCCCATGCGGGAGAAAATCTGTATCAGGGCATCCTCGACTGTCTCAGCGTGGACATTGGTCAGCGCCACCGCCTCTGGGTATATGGTGGCATAATCTACTAGTATCAGGTTGTATTTCTTGCTGGAAGGGCTCGGTCTAGTTAGGGGCCCAACCAAGTCTATGGCTACTCTACTAAACAGTTCTTCGATAATTGGAACGGGGTGAAGTTTTGCTTTATGATGGTCCCCTCTCTTACCTACCCTCTGACAGGTGTCACAAGTCCGACAGTAGTGACGAATATATTTCAAAATCCTTGGCCAGAAAAAGTTCTGAGTTAGCCAGTATTTAGCTCGACTGACTCCCAGATGTCCGGATAATGGAATATCATGGGCTATCCGGAGTAATTCCTGCCTATATTTCTGGGGTACTACCAACTGATTCACGGGGATCGATATGGACCCAGCCCCTATCCTCTCTGAGTTCCTGTATAGTAATCCCTTGTCCCATGAGTACCTCTCCCCCTCTAATCCTGCCTGACTTTAGGTGACTCGATATTTGTACACTTGTAACGTGGGGTCTATGGCTACCTCTTTCCCAAACTCTACAGGGGCATCCCAGGACAAGTTCTCTAGCGGGGGGAGACTGGTTGTTTACCTGAGCCTCAGTGTGCTGGTGGGTCCGTGGTGCGAGCCTGCTGCCATGTGGTCACCGTGAAAATGTCTTGGGTAGAAATTGGGGAACAAATACGGAAGTTAGCTGGCCCAAGTCATTCCCGAGTAGTACATCTGCTGGTAAGTTCTGCATCAATCCTACTTCCACAATCCCTGACCCCATACCCCAGTGTAAATGAACTTTGGCAGTGGGTAAGCGGAGAACTGCTCCCCCGGTACCCATACTGCCACATCGCCTCTGGTACGTGCTTTGTCTGGGACCAAGTGGTGTCTAACGAGGGTTAAAGTGGCTCCGGTTTCCCTTAGCCCTTTGATGTTCTTCCCCTCCAGACATATGGTTTGTCTATGATGTTGTCGGTTGTGCTACACGGCCTGGAGGGGTTCGACTTCATGTAACCAGTCTCGGTGCGGTAGCAATAGGCCGCTGCTCTGTTTGGTGGTGGTTGGCCCGGACGAATACATGTGTTACGGTTCCGGTTTTGGGGGTATTCCCTCTGGACATGTCCCAACTGCTGCCATCGGTGACACCGGATAAAGGCACGAGGTGGAGGTGTTGAACCCATTACCCCTGCCCTGACAGTGTGGGGCTACGGCCGGGGTGCTGGGGAGGGCACTGCTGGCTTATACAATGGGTGAGGTGGTGGTCAGGGATGGTGCTGTGTATCATAGTGTTCATCAGCCAGCCCAGCGGCGTCGGAGAGGGTAAGGAGGTTACCCATACTTGCATCTCTGGGTTCAGTCCGCACAAGACCTGCTCTAATAGAATCAATTGCAGCAATTCTTCCATGGTTGTGGCTCGGTTAGCCTGAACTCATCCCATGGCAGCTCTCTGCAGTCTAAAGCCCACTCAGCATGGGAGTCCTTCTAATGTTTTTTGAGCTCCAGAAATCAGCGTCGGTATGCCTCTGGGGTGATAGCATATCGCGTTAAGACGGCCTGCTTCACCCGGTGGTAATCTTTACTGTCCTCATCTGGTACTGCTCGGTACACCTCTGTGGCGCGGCCAGACAATTTTCTTGCCAACAGAGGTACCCAATCTGTTTGTCCAATGTCATGTAAGTGGCACAGTCTTTCAAAATCTTGAAGGTACCCATCAATATCCTCTTCCGTGTCTGTGACGGCTTTAAATGCATTGTATGGGAGCTTCGCTTTTCCTTGTGTGGTGGCCAATACTGCTGATGGCCCCTCTCTGGATCGCTGATCTGCTAGTTGTAGCTGTATTGCCTGTTGTCTGTTGGCCAATATGTAATCTTGTACCTCCGCCATTGCTCTGGTTACAGTTTCTTCTGATGGTGGTTCCCGGTAAAATGCCAGCCTTATTCTTAGTTCCCTTGCGACTTCGCTTTCCTCCATCTATGGTGAAGGTACAGCACTGCTGGCTCGGTCTCGCTCCATCAGTTCAGCAATCAGAATAGCTTTCACTTTATTGCTGGCTATCATTCCCCTTGCTTCCAATAGTTTACATAGATAGTAATTGAGGTTAAAAATAGACTTTCAGTCCATAAAGTTTAACCTTTTAAGATCTCCTCTGATCTGCAATATGCGGATTAGTTATTAATTAATTAGTTGTTAATTAATTATTAATAGTATAGTATTTGAGGATGAATAAAGAGTTCCTTTAAAGTTGTTTGTTTTAGGGCTGCATAGTTCGTCTCCATTCATTCGTATAGATAAATTGTACATGACCTGCTGCTTCATTGTGAGGCTCTAATCCCATCACTTGCCACCAATTGTTACAATCTCAGGAGTGGGGGGACATGTTCACCCAATAACCCTTCTGCTTACTAGTATAGGGCACTGCTGGATGGTCTGGGTTCTTACGGTCTCAGCATTTCTGACTTGTTCAGGCCAGGACATCAGTTCAGGACCTCAGGAACACAGGAGGCAAAAAGCAGGCTTGGCAAAAAATAAATGCTTTTATCTCTATCTTTCTCTAAAATGACAGATATACCTTTTTTTATGTATCAACCATCAGAGCAAATTTTAATAACTGACTCCCAGCATTACAGTTACAGATGACATCGTGACATTCCAAATGCAGTTAACTCCTTATGAACTGGCTATAACTAAAATGCAGGACTAGATGGACTTACCTCAGATTTCTACATCAAATTCGGGGATGAGATAGCCCCTGTGCTGACCAAAGCCTTGAACGATATGCTGCGCAGAGGCAGAATGGAACCGACGCTCTTACAAGGAGCCACAGTCCTACTATTCAAAAAAGGTGATAGGTCCGATTTGAAAAATTGGAGACCAATCTCTCTATTAAACACGGACTACAAGATCCTTGCCAAGATCTTTGTATCAAGACTACAGGTAGTCCTACACCCGCTAATCTGCAAGGCCCAAACATGTGCAGTAAAGGGGAGGCGTCTGTCGCACAACCTCGCCCTACTGAGAGACCTTTTTGAAAACACAGCCGGAGGGGGGACCCCTTTTTATGCCGTAGCTTTGGATCAGGCCAAAGCCTTTGACAAAGTGAACAAAGACTTTCTTTTTGCCACACTAAAAGAGTATGGACTGCCAGCTACCTTCATAAGGTGAAGTAAAACTATATCGGAAGGGGCAAGTAACAGACTCCAAATTTGTGGTACATTAGGGAAAGAATTTTCAGTGGCTTCAGGGGTCAGACAAGGATGTCCTCTAAGCCCCATCCTCTACATACTGGCCATCGACCCTCTGCTGACAGCTCTCAAACAACACCAGCATGTGAGAGTAGTCCCTGTTGGCAAGTCAAAGGAAGTAAAGACCCTCGCGTATGCAGACGATGTTATCCTGTCCAGATGTCGCTTCCGTAAGAACTAGCTTCAAAGTTCTACAAGCTCATGAACTAGCTTCTGGAGCACACGTAAATGTGGATAAGACATCCTTATTGTGGGTAGGCCCAGAAGCCTCGCATATCCCGTTGGGGATCCCCATCAAGGTCCAAAAAAGAAGTCAGCGGATGCTGGGTATGGTGTTTACCATGGTTGCACCAGCTTATGCCAATTGGGAGCCGTGGGTCCTGCAGCTAGAGGAAAAAGTAAAATTATGGCAATATAGGTCTCTGACTCTTTTGGAAAGAGCTAATATTGTGCGCACCTTGTTGATGCCCTCCGCACTATACGTGGCAGGTATATTCCCTCTCCCAGACTCCCTGCGGGGAAGAATATACATGGCCACGTCCAGGATGATATGGAAATCCAAAACTTGGAAAGTATGAAGGGACATGACGTGCATGCCAGTGACAAGGGTCTGTTGAATCTCCCCATCTTCCTCTTGTGCGTGTACTTGCATTTTTGCCTCACTTCATGTTTTGGCATGGTATGCTCACATTGGCCGATCATGACGAGAGCATGGCTCCAGCCTCATGTGGGCAATTGGCTAGAAGGTCACACATTGCACGGATACAGGTCAAGAAATTGGGTACCGGCACATGTAAAAATTGCCCTGGACCTGATAAGAAAATGGAGAATCACAAAAGATCAAGTTGGATCCCTAACAGTGAAATTGTTATACCAGCATGTGATGCAGCAGTTTCATTATGCCGTACCTATTTTATGGAATGTACCCCTACATGAGTATGACACTGTCTGGGAGAGAGCATCGGACTCGAATCTTAACAGATTTCTTAAAGATGTGGTATGGCTTGGTATACACTCTAAACTCCCCGTACGAAGTGCCGTGCGTTGGGTGAGAGGAGTGAGCACATCACAGTGCCCTTACCAGTCATGCACAGGTGTTGATGAAACAATTGAACCTTTATGGGTGGACTGTCCCACTGCGAAAAATGTGTGGGCACAAATATCAAGGTCTCTACAATGTCACCTCCAACCCACCTATACTAAAATTGCGTATGGGATTTTTGACGCAAATATGAATCCAAGACAGCAAAGAAGAATGTGGTTCCTTATTTACCACACAAAATACCAACTATGGAGGGCTAGATGCCGACAAGCACTGGGCTCTAAAGTCAACATCCAGAGCCTAGTCTCATGAGTGGTGGCAAGTTACAAACTGTTTGACCCAGGGTGAAGTGCAAGACAAAAATGAGGTCTGTTGGGATATTAAAATGCAACACTTTCTTGTGGACTCTTGATAATATTTTGATGTACTTATCATTCTGCCTATTGTATTGCTATAAGGGAATGTATTATAGGTTATGACTGTTGTTATTACTTGAATTTATTTATTTTTGATTGTACATAACGACTGGATGGAGGGAAAGAAAGACAGGTCGGAAATCTTCATCCAAAATCCACTTCTTGGACTTAACTGAGTGAAAACAAAGGAGCAGTACCATGGACTAATGACGAATAGATCTGGACTATGATATCGCCATCTTGTTAATATTGGGGGAAGTAAAAGTACTGGAGTCTCCCTTACCATATATGTGTATATATGTATGTGTTGGAATTGTTTATTGCTGGTTCATGTGTTTTATTGAACCTTGTATTGTAATTTTGCAAAGTTTTCTAATAAAATAAGATAAAACTAAAATGCAATATAGAGTTTAAATACATAACATCACACATTGTCTTTGAAATAAAACTAGGTGGGTGATCTCCATATACTCCGCTTTCTTCTCCACTTACTTACTCCACTATTCACTCATTGTTACATCATCCCTCTCCACAGGACTTATATGGATATATGTTTGCATTGCATACAAATTGATAATAATAATCACATATAATAGTTGTCAAACTACGATTCGTTGTCACGGTTTGCGAACTCGCTTTGCGAGCTCACAAGAACTGGATCCCTCGCAAAGCGAGGGATGCAGTTCGCTCCGCAAATGTGGACCCTCGCAAAGCAATGGGCCGCATTTGCGGAAGGTGGAGGCTCTAATGTCGTACTTGCATCGCAAAACAGAGCCCAACATGTAGGACTTACACCAGGTAGTACAACAGAGTATGGCAAAATCATTCCGATGCGGGTAACACATATACAATATAGCTGCCATTTTAAGACAATGTACATAATAACGTATCTGAAATGGCGTAATTCCCGCCTAAAATAACGGCTTTGCCTGGCGCACAAAGCCTATATATAGGGCACAATTGCCACAGAGCTCACACTTTCTCCTCCGGTGATGACAGTCTGACTGGATGTTTTCGGCTGCCGGAAAATCCAAAGAGATTGTTAGCTCTTCAGGATATTGATTGCTGGATATTTCTTAGTGATAGGTAAAGTATATTAATTTATTTATTAGTAATTCATTTTTAAAAAAAGCAAAGAAAAAAAAAATACATTATTGCATTTTGCAATATCTGTACATTAGCACGGTATTAATCATTAACCATTTGAAATATGTTTATTTAATAATTAATTCATTTTTAATGGAGATTAATTGTATTAATTATTATTAAAATATATATATATATATATATATATATATACATTACTGCATTTTGCAATATCTGTACTTTAGCACGGTATTAATCATTAACCATTTAAAATATGTTTATTCATTGATTAATTCATTTTTAATGGATATTAATTTGATAACTTACTAATTATAAAAAAAAAAAATCGTTTATAACAAAAAAAGAATGTCACTGGAATCAGATTTTCACATTGATGCTCAACTATTTATGTTCATTTATTATTTTATTCATCATTACGATTACAACTATTAATGTTCATTGATCATTCATATAAGAAATTTAAAGTAAAAAATTCATAAAAATATATCTCCCTTTTGCACTGAATTTAGATATTACTGTTGTTGATGATTCTTTAAGCTCATTGTATTAAAGGTATAGGATCCTCAAACCGTTTACATATTTATATCACTTACTTACATTTTACAGTGCATTGAATTCTTCTTTGCAGTTATGCTAATTCGGATACAAGGGCAACATAGGGTTAGTCATATTCACATAATATTGGAAATGTATTAATGAAAAAACAACGTCGATTAAAATAATTTAAAAGAAAGATTAAAAACACTATGAATAATAGTTCCTTCAATGGCTATTGTAACAACTATTACCACTCTATCATATATCATTCATAGAGTGTAGTTACATAAGCAGATGGTTTGTCAGAGTATATATAAGGGCACTTGCTCAGTGACTTATGAGCTATAAAGAAAGGTCCCAAAAATATTTGTATAGATGATACTTCTAGAAATTAATAGCAGATAGTATAGATCACCTATTAACAGTCTTATATAGGTGGTCAGGGACACAGAGCATAAAGAATGCTCAACCTCATGAGGGGAGTTATGATGGAGTCTGATATAAGGTAAGTGGTAGAGTCAGTATATATAGCAAGACTGCTTTTCCATATGTGTATATGTACACACAAGACTGACGGTTAAGCTCTTAAAATATCTCTATCCCCTCCTAACTGAGTCCCCATGGGTGCTTATCTATTAATGATATAATCTATAGTAGTAAGAAATACATGTGAGCCCTTAAAATGCCTCTGAACTGTCTTATTCAAAGTATTCGCGCCTCCATTAACTCAGAGGTTCGCGCTTCCTGGTTACGGCGTGCGTGATGACGTCACGCTACGCTCGCCTGCTTCCTAACATGTTTCTACGTATCAAACGTCTTTGTCAAAGGATTAAGGCGTGTGCTGGAGCTGTGAGCTATTTAAAGAAAACGGTAGTCATGGTTACCAATACTACCATGTGTGCTACACATCGAAAACGTCTCTTTTGTACTAAATTACTTAAATGGAAGGAAAACAGAGGAGAAATGGTGGTATCTCCATATATTGCCATATAAATGTTGAGAAATCTCTATATACCGGGCTTTATAATATAAAAAGGGGGTCATGCAATTTATAATGAAAAATATCTCATATATATAAGGATACTAAATAATAAATAGAAAATATGATAAGTAAGGAGGGTGTAACCTCTTATAGTGAAAAAGTGAAGTATACTCCACCAAAATGGTAAATAGAATAATATATGTGAAACAGCCATAATATATTTATAAAAGACATATAAGTGAAGAATCAATAAGGTCATGATAGTAATATCAGATCACTAACAAAAGGTGCAAATTTAATAATCATAATCTATAAATACGTGGAATCTATAGATAAAGAATAATGATATCCATAATAATGGTATAAAATGTAAAGATCCTATATACATTGACTTGTAAATCCAAGTAGGTCATTGATTAAAGTGCCAAAAGTGCTATGACCAGTGTAATAAAAATAAACTAATATCTATAGCGGATCTTTTATACTTATAGATAAATGGTAATTGTGTAAAACAATATATATATCTATAAAGATGATATAAAATATGAGAGTCCTATATAGGGTGACCTATAGATTCAAAATCTGGTCACTAAATAAAGTGCTATATGTGCTGTGCTCAAAATATAAAAATTTGAACTTATACACCATGAGATTTGCATAATATTTTTAAGTAACTTATAAAGAGACCAGCATGCATAGACTATAAAAGGGGGAACAGGCTGGAAACCTCAAAGAATATATGCGAAATATAATATTTAATATATTCAAATGAAGGGTGTATAAGAAAAAGCTTCATTTAAACCATTTGGTACTTGTGCTTTGAGTTTGTAAATCCATTTAGATTCACATTGTAATAGTTTCCTTTGGAAATTGCCCCTCCTAGGTCCTGGAGTTACTGAATCTATGATGCAGAATTTAAGTACATCCGGATTATTGTTATGGCAATATTTAACATGTCTTGCTATGGGGGTATCATATTCATTAAGAATAGAATATATATGCTCCCCCACTCTGCGTCGAAGCTCTCTACAGGTTTTGCCTACGTAAATCTTATTACATAGGCACGTGGCTATATATATCACTCCTGTTGATTTGCAGTTAAAGAAACTGTTGATATCAAAGCTGGACCCACTGACAGGGTGTATATAGTTTTTACAAGGTTTCACAAATTTGCAGAATTTGCATCTGCCATATTTGTACATTCCTTTCAATGGTTTAAGCAATGTTTTGGCCTCAGTCTGATTGTCTTTATACATACTTTGTACAATCATATCTTTAATATTGGTGCCTCTCCTATATGTTATGCTTGCCTTTGGAGTTAGTACATCTTGCACATCTTTATCACTGGTAATGAGATGCCAATGTTTATCAAGAATGTTTTTTATAATTTCAGAGTCATGACCGAATGTCATTATGCATCTAATAAGGTTTTGGTTAGATGTATCATTTTTTCCGATAGTATTATCTCCATGTTGTTTTAGGACATGTGCATTTAGCAGGTCAGTTCTATTACAGTATAGGGCATGCTTGTAAGCTACTTTGAGACTTCTGTTAGGGAAACCTCTTGATTTAAAACTTTCTCTTAGTTTATCTGCTTCGATCTTAAATTCTTGTTCTGAACTGCAATTCCTCCGAATTCTTAAGTATTGGCATTTAGGGATTCCTCTTTTTTGGGGCCCAAAGTGCTGGCTCTCCCATTTTAATAATGTGTTGGAAGCTGTTTCCTATCTAAAGGTAGAAGTACAGATTTTTCCTTCTAAATCTTTTTTTATTTTTAATCTAGGAAAGAGACTTCACTTTGACTCGCCTCAAAGGTGAATCTCAGGCCTAGTTCATTACTGTTTAAATATAATATGAAGGCTGTTAGATCTTGTCTGTTACCCGTCCAGACAAGGATAACATCATCTATGTATCTTCTCCAGATGAGTATATTGTTACCAAAAGAATGTACATTATCATCATATATGTATTTATCCTCCCACCAGCCAAGGAAAAGATTAGCATAGCTGGGAGCACATGGTGTTCCCATCGCAGTTCCTTGTTGTTGGTGGTACCATTTTTGGTTAAAGAGAAAAAAAATTATGTTTCAGAACATAATAAAGCAATGATATTAACAGTTTATTCAATTCCTCCAAAGTGGAGCCTTACATTTGTAAAAAATATTTCACTGCATCAATCCCAAATTGATGAGGAATACTACTATAAAGAGCTTCGACGTCAATGCATACTAGCCAAGATTCAGTGGGTATAGTTAGATTTTCTAGTTGCCTAAGGATATCTGGAGTATCCTTTACATATGATGGTAACCCCATCACAAATTCTCTAAGATAGTAGTCCAAAAATACACTGCAATTATGTGAATGGTTATCAGTGCCAGAGACTATAGGTCTTCCAGGAATAGGCCGAGTTTTTTTGTGTACTTTTGGAAGAGAATAAAAGACTGAGACCGTAGGGAATTTAGGGAACAGAAATTGATAGGTCTGATCATCAATTATTGCTAAGTTTTTTACACCATCCAAGATATTCTTAAGTTTTAATTTAAATTCAAAGGTAGGGTCCTTAGGAATGATTTTATAAGTCATTTTATCCTTGAGAAACCTATCACACATATCTTTATAGTCCATGTTGTTCACTAGGACCATCTCTAACTCCCCTCATGAGGTTGAGCATTCTTTATGCTCTGTGTCCCTGACCACCTATATAAGACTGTTAATAGGTGATCTATACTATTTGCTATTAATTTCTAGAAGTATCATTTATACAAATATTTTTGGGACCTTTCTTTATAGCTCATAAGTCACTGAGCAAGTGCCCTTATATATACTCTGACAAACCATCTGCTTTTGTAACTACACTCTATGAATGATATATGATAGAGTGGTAATAGTTGTTACAATAGCCATTGAAGGAACTAATATTCATAGTGTTTTTAATCTTTCTTTTAAATTCTTTTAATCAACGTTGTTTTTTCATTAATAAATTTCCAATATTATGTGTATATGACTAACCCTATGTTGCCCTTGTATCCGAGTTTGTAGTGTTAAGCACTAATGGGTTTATTTCACTAAGATATTACCTTTTCTATTTATCTAAACTAGTGGTTTAATCCACACTTAGGGGTTGTAATTACAAGTCTACACTCTTACCCCCTCTCTTTGTTGTTAGTTACCCAGCACACTGTCCAACTTTAAAAGATGGCATGGGCTAACATCACTAGTCTGGATTTTGCACAATTACAAATTGAGGCAGAAGAAACATTCCTGCCCTCAATACAACCCAGAATTGAAAATAAAGATGTTAATTCAGCTCTATATGAGCTTCAGAAAAATATGAGGAAACAAATTAGATCTATCTGGGAAATATCCAGTCTCCAAAATGATATGAAAAATAAGTTAATCCCTAGAGGCCTGAGGACTAATATTACACCAGCCTCTAATATAAATGATGAGGGATTCATGTCTAAATGGAAGGAAATCGTATTTAAATGCTCTATGGACCTTATGTCCTTAATCATTGAAACTGAACAAACAAATCTGGAGAACATTAAACAAAGAGTTATACTGAATCAAGCAGAAGTTGATACATTTAAAGATCTCTCTGATTTTGAGAATTTATGTAACAAACTGAATTTTAACATTGATAAATTCAAAAAACATATAAAAGATCGTAAACAGAGAAAATTCCTAAGAGACCAAACAGACTTTAAGACAGGCAGAATATATAAGAAACTACCATCGAACTCAGAAACTAAAATTGGGTCTGAAATCAGTTCATCTGACTATGATACCTCAGATATAGAGGACAACACTACCAGAAAAGATCGTATAGGTCCCAATTTATATCAACACAAAACCAATAATAGAGCTATAAACTCCAATTGGAGAAGAGACCAATATGAACTACGTTCTAGAAGGAACCAATATGACCCTGACAGACAAGTCAGTCCACATTTTAGGAATGAGAATGATATCCCTCCTCCTCCTTTTTTAGGAATAAGACTATCCCAAGGGAGGAGATCAATACAAACGAGACCAAATCAATTTCTATGATTCATAGTTAAAGAGAGGATGAATTAAGAATCATAAATTTATCTCACTTTGAACTGCAGGAACAACATATTTCAGTGTTAAGTAAAGGCCTAACTTTTGTGCCAACATCTAAGGCAGATACCTTTATCCACATAAAAGACTTAAGTCTGTTCTCTAGGAAATTAGCTCTACACAAATTTTATAAAATGAAACAAGAGAGAGAAATTTTGAACCTGGGTGTACCCCAAGAGGATATTAAGATAGCACAAGGTCTTGTAGAATTACTGGAAGAGAATTGTACACCAACAATTGAACCTAAGAGATGGAAAAATAAAAGTACATTTACACCCCAATTGAAAGACTATGCCAACATTTGGGTATTTCTACAACAAGTCTCGAATGACATAGAGAATATAGATTATAAGAGCTATAAGAAAATGTACAATCTTACTAAATCTGAATTTACAGCTCTTAAAGAACTTAGAGATGATACCACTATTCATATCAAACCAGCCGATAAGGGTGGCAATATAGTCCTAATGAACAACATGGACTATAAAGATATGTGTGATAGGATTCTCAAGGATAAAATGACTTATAAAATCATTCCTAAGGACCCTACCTTTGAATTTAAATTAAAACTTAAGAATATCTTGGATGGTGTAAAAAACTTAGGAATTATTGATGATCAGACCTATCAATTTCTGTTCCCTAAATTTCCTAAGGTCTCAGTCTTTTATTCTCTTCCAAAAGTACACAAAAAAACTCAGCCTATTCCTGGAAGACCTATAGTCTCTGGCACTGATAACCTTTCACATAATTGCAGTTTATTTTTGGACTACTATCTTAGAGAATTTGTGATGGGGTTACCATCATATGTAAAGGATACTCCAGATATCCTTAGGCAACTAGAAGATCTAACTATACCCACTGAATCTTGGCTAGTATGCATTGACGTCGAAGCTCTTTATAGTAGTATTCCTCATCAATTTGGGATTGATGCAGTGAAATATTTTTTACAAATGAAAGGCTCCACTTTTGAGGAATTGAATAAACTGTTGATATCATTGCTTGAATATGTTCTGAAACATAATTTTTTTTCTCTTTAACCAAAAATGGTACCACCAACAGCAAGGAACTGCGAGTGGGAACACCATGTGCTCTTAGCTATGCTAATCTTTTCCTTGGCTGGTGGGAGGATAAATACATATATGATGATAATGTACATTCTTTTGGTAACAATATACTCATCTGGAGAAGATACATAGATGATGTTATCCTTGTCTGGACGGGTAACAGACAAGATCTAACAGCCTTCATATTATATTTAAACAGTAATGAACTAGGCCTGAGATTCACCTTTGAGGCGAGTCAAAGTGAAGTCTCTTTCCTAGATTTAAAAATAAAAAAAGATTTAGAAGGAAAAATCTGTACTTCTACCTTTAGAAAGGAAACAGCTTCCAACACATTATTAAAATGGGAGAGCCAGCACTTTGGGCCCCAAAAAAGAGGAATCCCTAAATGTCAATACTTAAGAATTCGGAGGAATTGCAGTTCAGAACAAGAATTTAAGATCGAAGCAGATAAACTAAGAGAACGTTTTAAATCAAGAGGTTACCCTAACAGAAGTCTCAAAGTAGCTTACAAGCATGCCCTATTCTGTAATAGAACTGACCTGCTAAATGCACATGTCCGAAAACAACATGGAGATAATACTATCAGAAAAAATTATACATCTAACCAAAACCTTATTAGATGCATAATGACATTCGGTCATGACTCTGAAATTATAAAAAACATCCTTGATAAACATTGGCATCTCCATTCCAGTGATAAAGATGTGCAAGATGTACTAACTCCAAAGGCAAGCATAACATATAGGAGAGGCACCAATATTAAAGATATGATTGTACATAGTATGTATAAAGACAATCAGACTGAGGCCAAAACATGGCTTAAACCATTGAAAGGAATGTACAAATGTGGCAGATGCAAATTCAGCAAATTTGTGAAACCTTGTAAAAACTATATACACCCTGTCAGTGGGTCCAGCTTAGATACCAACAGTTTCTTTAACTCCAAATCAACAGGAGTGGTATAAATAGCCACGTGCCTATGTAATAAGATTTACGTAGGCAAAACCTGTAGAGAGCTTCGACGCAGAGTGGGGGAGCATATATATTCTATTCTTAATGAATATGATACCCCCATAGCAAGACATGTTAAATATTGCCATAACAATAATCCGGATGTACTTAAATTCTGCATCATAGATTCAGTAACTCCAGGACCTAGGAGGGGCAATTTCCAAAGGAAACTATTACAATGTGAATCTAAATGGATTTACAAACTCAAAAGCACAAGTACCAAATGGTTTAAATGAAGCTTTTTCTTATACACCCTTCATTTGAATATATTATATATTATATTTCGCATATATTCTTTGAGGTTTCCAGCCTGTTCCCCCTTTTATAGTCTATGCATGCTGGTCTCTCTATAAGTTACATATAAATATTATGCAAATCTCATGGTGTATAAGTTAAATTTTTCATATTTTGAGCACAGCACATATAGCACTTTATTTAGTGACCAGATTTTGAATCTATAGGTCACCCTATATAGGACTCTCATATTTTATATCATCTTTATAGATATATATATATTTTTTTTACACAATTACCATTTATCTATAAGTATAAAAGATCCGCTATAGATATTAGTTTATTTTTATTACACTGGTCATAGCACTTTTGGCACTTTAATCAATGACCTACTTGGATTTACAAGTCAATGTATATAGGATCTTTACATTTTATACCATTATCATGGATATCATTATTCTTTATCTATAGATTCCACTAAGTACTTATAGATTATTAAATTTGCACCTTTTTTTAGTGATCTGATATTATTATCATGACCTTATTGATTCTTCACTTATATGTCTTTTATAAATATATTTTGGCTGTTTCACATATATTATTCTATTTACCATTTTGGTGGAGTATACTTCACTTTTTCACTCATTATAAATTGGATGACCCCCTTTTTATATTATAAAGCCCGGTATATAGAGATTTCTCAACATTTATATGGCAATATAGGGAGATACCACCATTTCTCCTCTGTTTTCCTTCCATTTAAGTAATTTAGTACAAAAGAGATGTTTTTGATGTGTAGCACACATGGTAGTATTGGTAACCATGACTACCGTTTTCTTTAAATAGCTCACAGCTCCAGCACACGCCTTAATCCTTTGACAAAGACGTTTGATACGTAGAAACATGTTAGGAAGCAGGCGAATGTTCCGTGACGTCATCACGCATGCCGTAACCAGGAAGAGCGAACCTCTGAGTTAATGGAGGCGCGAATACTCTGAATAAGACAGTTCAGAGGCATTTTAAGGGCTCACATGTATTTCTTACTACTATAGCTTATATCATTAATAGATAAGCACCCATGGGGACTCAGTTAGGAGGGGATAGAGATCTTTTAAGAGCTTAAGCGTCAGTCTTGTGTGTACATATACACATATGGAAAAGCAGTCTTGCTATATATACTGACTCTACCACTTACCTTATATCAGACTCCATCATAACTCCCCTCATGAGGTTGAGCATTCTTTATGCTCTGTGTCCCTGACCACCTATATAAGACTGTTAATAGGTGATCTATACTATTTGCTATTAATTTCTAGAAGTATCATATATACAAATATTTTTGGGACCTTTCTTTATAGCTCATAAGTCACTGAGCAAGGGCCCTTATATATACTCTGACAAACCATCTGCTTTTGTAACTACACTCTATGAATGATATATGATAGAGTGGTAATAGTTGTTACAATAGCCATTGAAGGAACTATTATTCATAGTGTTTTTAATCTTTCTTTTAAATTCTTTTAATCAACGTTGTTTTTTCATTAATACATTTCCAATATTATGTGAATATGACTAACAGTATGTTGCCCTTGTATTCGAATTTGTAGTGTTAAGCACTAATGGGTTTATTTCCCTAAGATATTACCTTTTCCAGGTATGCTAATTAAAACATAGCAAACATTAACAAGCCCTTTTTTTCAATTTGTTTTCTCACAGTTGGATTATCTGCCCACTTGACTACACAGAAAGCAATATCTGCAATCACATCACCTTCACAGGTATATCATTTTAACATATTTATATTTACTTTACTGCATGCATTTATGAAAAGGACAACAAGTACTTTAAGTAATAACATATGATTTTTACTTCTTTTCACAGATTTGTGACATCATCACCTGCCTATACAGAAATCTAATATTACAGAATATTAAATTGACAGGTAAATGATTTTGTGATGACATTTGTTAACACAATATAATATGAACTATTGATTTGCGTTGAGTAATGGTATTTCATACATACATTCATTCAATAAAAAAATTAATTATGATTTTTGCATCTTTTTACAGATTTCTCACGTCTACACTTGCCTCAAAACAGGAGTATTTTCAATTATAAAAAAGCTAATTTACAGGTATATCAGAAGGAAAAAAAAATTATAATAAAGATTTTATGTGTATTCCTGTATTCATTCATCATTATGTTACTGCTTATTGACAGAGATAGCACCTTAGAAGCAGTTAAATATTTTATTTCATGTATTATATTAGGTCAATTACTCTTTTGTGTAGCTCTTCTTTACGAACACGAAAACTTTTTCTGTTTTTCCATTCATGATAAACACACACCTTCAGAGAGACACAGACACCCAGAGACACAGACACCCACCTGCAAACAACCAGAGAAATAGAATCCTATACACACACGCACCTGCACACAACCAGAGAAATAAAATCCTATACACACACGCAGACAGACAGACACCCACCTGCAAACAATCAGAGAAATAGAATCTATATACACACGCAGACACCCACCTGCAAACAACCACAGACACATAAACACCCACCCAGAGAGATACACAGACCCACAGACACACAAACACACACCCAGAGAAATACACAGACACACAAACACACACCCAGAGAGAAACACAAACACACAGACACACAAACAAACACCCAGAGAGATACACAGACCCACAGACATTCAAACACACACCAGAGAGATACACAGAGCCACAGACATACAAACACACCCCCAGAGAGATACACAGACCCACAGACATACAAACACAAACCAGAGAGATACACAGACCCACAGACATACAAACACACACCCAGAGAGATACAAAGACATACAAACAAACACCCAGAGAGATCCACAGACATACAAACACACACCCAGAGAGCCATGCAGACAGCCATAGACACGCAGACCGTCATAGAGACGCACACAGCCATAGAGACGCACACAGCCATAGAAAAGCACACAGTCATAGAGACGCAGACAGCCATAGAGACGCAGACAGCCATAGAGACGCAGACCGCCAGTGAGACGCAGACAGCCAGAGAGACGCAGACAGCCAGAGAGATGCAGACAGCCAGAGAGACGCAGACAGCCATCATTTTTAGAAATATATGACAGGGTAAAAAATATGTGTAATAAAATTAAGGTCATTCTTAATAGTCTTTTTCCAATTACAGATTACAATGGCGGACAATGCAGAAGATAAGAAAGAATATAAAAGAGGAATGGCAAGGGAAAGGAAGCAGAGATGGAGAGATGCACAGACCCTTGAGACTTCACAATGTTAAAGAGAAGTAGATCGACAGAGACTTCTAAATAAAATAAAAATGTCTAAAAAACAACAAAATGAGTCTGCTAGAGTTTCAAAGAAAAGAAAAAGTAAACAAAAAAATGTCTGTAAAACTGTCTCTAATGAACCTATTTTGCCTGCTGATACCAATGTTGATAGAGATGACACCAATGTAGATGTACAAAGTTCAAATTAAATTTATATTGATGAAGGTCATGATAGTCCTTTCTTTAGAGCAGTAGACACTCATTATTGTGGATTAATGAATGTGGTTTGTCAGTTTTGTGGGGCTTATCATTTTCAGAAAGAACGACCAACTGATGGAGAGTTTATTAGTTGGTGTCAGAAAGGAAAGGTAAGACTTCCCAGAATATTTAAAAGGTATCATGAGTGATCCTACATTTCCCAATTACACCAATTTTAAGAAAAATATTCACTCTTATAACAGTGCAATTTAATTTGCTTCAATGGGTGCAACATTAGCTGAAAATGTACCAGGACATGGTCCTTATTGTTTTAAAGTCCAAGGACAAATATACCACCGGACTTCAAATTTACACCCAGAAACAGGAGAGCAAAGAAAATTTGCACAGTTATATGTACTCGATACAATGGAAGCTGTGGAACAACGAATGCTGCTTCCTGAAAATAGACAATGCTTACCCATAGTCTTTGAACAGCTTGATAACATTATGGCGAACAACCCTTATAGTCAAGCATACAAAAAATGAGCGGAGGTTGAAAAAGAACAACTAGCACATGCGCAAAGACATCAATTGCCAATGCCAAGAGTTAATATGGTTCTCAAATGGGATTGCCATACTGATCAAAGACGCTATAATTTACCAACAGCAAATGAGGTTGCCATGGTATTTAAATATCCCGCTCACCATTTGAGTGGGATATTAGAATATATCCATGCAATGAAGAATCAATATTTTAAGCAGTAATTTGGATCCTATGATATATCCCATTTTCTTTCCAATTGGGGAGCCAGGATGGCAACTAAAATTGCAGTTGCAAAGTTATCCAAATACTAAACTTTGTATTAGAAACAATATCTCAATGCTGGAATATAAAGTGGCACAAACTGCTGTCCGGGATCATTATAATCCTATTTTATGTGGGGTAAACTCACACAACAATGGATTATTGATTCTTAACTACAAGTCGAAGCAAATAATCTAAATTTTGGCAAATTCCAACAAAACAAGCTTCGAGTTGAACAATATTGTGGATTGATGGATTATGTCGCTGAATTGGCTGCAAACAGAGACATTCCTGCTGGACGAGCAATGATTTTGCAACCTCTTTCCAAGGATCTCCTCGCAATATGCGAGAAAGATACAATGATGCCATGGCTATGGTTACTAAATTTGGAAAACCAGATTTATTTATTACATTTACATGTAATCCAAAATGGCCAGAAATCAAAGAAAATGTTAGGTTCGGACAAACTACTTTTGACCAACCAGATTTGGTTGCAAGAGTATTCAAAATCAAACTTAATTCCTTAATTTATGATATCACTAAAGCAGCCTTATTTGGAAAATGTGTGGCTTTTGTTTATACTATTGAATTTCAAAATGAGGCCTGCCACATGCACATATACTTTTAATCTTGCAAGAAAAAGATAAATTAAATACAGCAGATAGAGTGGATTCAGTGATTAGTGCTGAACTGCCACATCCAGAAAAGCATTCAAGACTTTATGAGATTGTAACTCATAGAATGATACATGGCCCATGTGGAGAGAACAATCCAAACTCACCATGTATGGAAAATAAAAAATGCATAAAAGAGTTTCCAAAACAATTTCAAATACAGACTTATGTTAATTGTGATGGATACCCTTTGTATAAAAGAAGAGAAGGACAAACAGCTATTATCCATAAAATATGTGTATAAGTATATATATAAAGGATATGATGCAGCAACTGTTGTTGTGCAAGGTGCAGACAATGAAAAAGACAACCCCATTTTACATGACGAACTTTCTTCTTATTTAGATGCTCGCTATGTAAGTGCTCCTGAAGCAATGTGGCGTCTTCTCAAATTTGAGATGCATGATCGGTCACATGCTGTGTATCGATTAGCTGTCCATCTGCCACAAAGTCAATTTGTTTGCTTCACGGCCGGCAATGAAACAAATGCTTTAGCACAAAGTGAACATAGAGCAACAACGCTTACTGCTTGGTTTCAATTAAATTGTCAGGACACTGAGGCCAGACAATTTTTATACATTGACATTCCAAATCACTATGTATTCGTAAATGGTGAATAGAGACAACGAAAGAAACATAATTATAAAATTATACCAAGAATATATACCGTCAGTCCGCGAGACATTGAACGTTTCAGTTTAAGATTGCTCCTTTTACATGTTCCCGGAGCACAAAGTTATGAACATTTGCGCACAGTCAATGACATCTTTATGACACTTTCCAGTTAGCTGCAAGACATCAAAACTTTTTGGCAGATGATACAGAATGGGAGAGATGTCTCGAGGAAGCAGCACTATGTCAAATGCCAAAGCAAATGAGAGAACAATTTGCTTTTATTTGTATATTTTGCAATGTACCAGATGCCTTAACTTTGTGGGTAAAATTTTAAATTACATATGTGTGAAGATTTCTTTCAACGTTATAATGAGACCATTGCACAATTTAAAGCATTAATCGAAATACAGGAAATCTTTCTTTGTCATGAATTAAATTGTGCCAACTTTAATCTGCCTGATCCAGGATTTATAGATGAAATTAACTTTGATGAGTATGACACTGACATTGAATACCAAAAAACACAAGAAAAAATTGGAACTTTAAATGTATTGCAATTGGAAGCATTTAATGCCATTACAAATGCAATAGAAGATGAAATGCTCAAAGAGCATTATTTCTATCTGGATCGTCCAGGTGGATCAGGAAAAACTTACCTATATAATTTGTTGATGAGTTGCATTCGAGCACAGGGTCAAATAGCACTGCCATTTGCAACCACTGGAATTGCCGCACTTTTGTTAGAAGGTGGTAGAACTGTGCATAGTGGATTTAAACTTCCAGTTCCCATTCTGGAAGCATCAGTGTCGGATATACGAATGAATTCATTACAAGCCAAAAAATTGCACAAGAGTAAATTAATTATAATAGATGAGGCAACTATGATGTCACGCCCTCCAATGTATTGATCGATTAATAAAATAAGTTATGGCTAATGATTTGCCATTTGGTGGAAAGGTGATGTTGTTAGGAGGAGATTTCAGGCAAACATTACCTGTGGTGCCACATGGCAATCGTACTGACATAGTCGAAATGTGTATTAAAAGAAGTAAGCTGTGGAAAATATTTACACACTTGTGATTAGAAGTAAATATGAGATCTGAAGGGGAAATCAATTCAATGATTGGCTCATTAACATTGGAGAAGGAAAACAGCCAAAAATAACTAATTTACCTGGTGATGCAGTGCAAATTCCACCAGAAATGATTTCAACAGAACCACTAATTTCAACAATCTTCCTCAATACCATCAATAATGAGGATTACTCAGACATTGCAAGCAAAGTCATATTGACATCAAAAAATTACGATGCCTTAAATTATAACAACGAAATATTAAAATTAATCAATGCTCCTCAAAAAAACTATTACAGTGCAGATTCTGTTCTGGCTGACGACAAAGAGAGTGAAGCAAACTTTAGTATGGAATTCATTCATTCTTTAACTCCCTCTGGAATGCCACCACATGTTTTGCAACTTAAAAAAGAGGCAATTATCATGCTATTGAGAAATATGAATCCAAAAAAAGAACTTTGTAATGGGACCAGATTAATTGTGAAGGAATTAATGGATCATTTTATACATGCAGAAATTATGAGTGGTACCCATAACGGCTAACCAGTTCTTATACCGAGAATTGATTTGGCTCCAAGTGAGAGTGGTTTGCCTTTTGTCCTTCAAAGGAGACAATTTCCCATTATCATGGCATTTGCCATGACCATTAATAAATACCAAGGACAAACTTTAAAGTCTGTTGGTATTTTTTTGAAGGAACCTGTGTTTACACATGGACAACTATATGTTGCATTTTCAAGATGCAATAATCCAGAGGAAATTAAAGTACATGTTGAAGAAAACACAAGCCAAGGTGATTTATAGGGGGATGGATGTGTTTTTACAAAAAACATTGTGTGCTATGAGGTGCTGTAAATATACAGTACAGTGCTTTCATTTTGACAAAAAAATTTGATGCTACTCCGACTGATTTGAAAGTAGCAATATTTTAAGAAAAAACTTAATCCAATGGCAAAAAAACATAGAGAACAGTGGTTTTACTTCCAGGACAAAATTAGAGGTCTCTGGGACTCTTTAAATAAAGGACCGCTATTTCCAATAGGAAACTCGATGTGCCATTTCAACAAAGTACAAGAAGAAGAAACAAAAAAGTATCAAAAGAACACAAAACTGTGGTTACACAGAGTGGAAGGTCTTACAAGTTACCTTTTCAGACGATTGGCCCCACAAAACAATTATGTGCCATTTATTTTAGTTGGAAACATTTATGTTACGACAAGTTTAAGCATTTGTTAATACATTCAACTGTATAATTTTAAGATGGAGTATTGATTCAGGGAGCAATCCGATCGCTAGTTAATGGGGTCAGGAAGGTATTCCTTTTTTTCCCCTCTTTGATACAATTGGCCAAGTTTTAATGGGCGTTTTTATTGTTTGCCTTCCACTGGATTCAATGCAAATTTAATTTAACATAAGTTTAAAAAAAAAAGGCTACAAAGCATGTTAGTGTACAAAATACTTACTTTTGGAAACTTTTCATAGTCGTTTCTTATTTATAGATAAATATCAATTCAAAATTTTATTATTATTTAAAATACAAGTTGCATGTTAAAAACTTTGGTATGTTTACAATATTTATTCATGAAAAATTAAAACATTGTTATATTGTTATTACATGTATGACAAATAAAAAAAGTAAATATTTACAAAAAAATATATATATACCTGTTGGTTAAATACAAGTTAAAAGTTAAAAAAATTAAAAAGCTTTATTCAAAATTTTCTATTTATTGGTACTTAATAAAACAAAAGGTTAAGAATGTCATAGACCAATATTCTGTGGCAAACAGTTTTCACAGCATTAAAAATTCTATTGACTGTCATTTTTTGACGGGCAAGTCGCTAGTAATAATAATAACACTAACAACAAAACTTGTCATTCCAAATTACAATAATAGTAAAAAAAAGCAAATAAAGCATACTGTAGATATTAGTGATATCATGAGAATGACAGGGTGAGGTCATTTCTAAATTCATGTACAATATGACATAATCTTCCACTGATGTGATGTCATCATTGTAAGCTGAGGTTATTAATCATGAATTAAATGTGTTGCCTGTCAGCATATTAAAAGTACTATGTTTAAAAATAAGGTTTGTTGTTTTAACATGGCTTCAATAGAACATACACGTATATAAAATATGCATACTTACCTTCTATGTGAATTATTATTGTTGGTTTAGTACATGCAATTGTGACTTCAGTGCCGTGGTATACGACTGTTGCAAATCTGTTTTTACAAAAGGTTTCAGAAGCACAGCCATAAAAATGCAAAGTCTCTGTATGTAAAAAAATTAAAAGGAAAATTTAGAATACTGCATAAATGTAGGGAATTTAACAAAAAGCAAAAGAAAGTTCAGAAGATAACATTTTTTTCTAATTGTCAGTTTCAATGATGGAACACAACATTATATAAGTTTAAAGGACTTTTATAGTCCCTTCCAATAAGTAAACAAAATACATAATTAAATTAATCAAAGCAAGACACAACATAACAAAACAGAACTCTGCAAAACAAGAAAAAACAAAGAAAAAACAGCAGAACAAAACAAACCAAAACAAAATCACACCAAAAAATAAATAAATAAATCTGCCCGGTCCAAGCATAAAAGGGGTGGGAGGTCAAGCCTTGTTTAGTGTATATACAAAGAGAAAAGAAAACATTAGCAGCCTTATTAAATTGCAATTCGGCAAATTCTAAAGGGCTCTATATAAGCACAGAGCATATTTTTTTATAGAAGTTTTTAGTTCGTGAAGATCTTGCTTTTGGATAGTAGTTCACTGACTAAAAACTTCTGTAAAAAAATATATGTGCTTATATAGAACCCTTTAGAATTTGCTGAATTGCAATTTAATAAGGCTGTAGGTCTCTATGTTGGAGTCAGTTGTCATTGAGTCCCAGATCCTCCATTTTTGAATTGGTATATGAGCTATCCCTAGATCTTTAAGGTCTATGTCCAGCTATTTGCTGGCAAGTTTGCAGAGACTTTTGCTTCCAATTCAAAACAACTTGACTTTTAGCAGTCATTGGGACCTGGATCAGAAAAGGTTTTTAAGTCCAGAGAAAACATCTCAGGGAAAAAAATGAAATAAAATCAATTCAGGGGTAAAAGGAATGTGCACTCCACGAATTTCCTCAATATGGGTAGAACAGGATTTCCAAAAATTCTGAATTGTTGGTCATTCCCATCCCATATGGAGGTGGGTTCCTATTTGGTTGCATTCCCTCCACATATTTTGTGAATTTCAATTTCGTTAAATTGATATATTTTCAATGGTACTATGTGCCATCTATTTATAATTTTGAAATACATTTCTCTAAAAGATGCATTTTTCATAAATGTATCAGTGATTGTAAAGGCTGCGTGCCACTTATGCAAGGGACTTGATCTCTCTAATTCTTTTCCCCAAGATTTGATTTTCATGTATTTAACAATATCTTGCTTGTTTTTTTTAATATATTGTAGCGTTTGGAGATCACATGCATTTTGTTGGGAGACTGAATTAGTTTCTCACATTCTGCATTGTAAAATGTTTTGAGCCGAATTATTTAGTTTTTCAAAACATCATACAGAAATAAATCACCTCAATATTTCCCTTTCCTATTATAATGTTTGTATTGTTTATTAAAGAGAAATGTGAGTTCTTGTCAAACTGTATTCATGTTACTATAGATTATTTTGTGCACTTGGTCATAGAATTCTGCAAAACACTCACAACTTCTCTGTGAAAAAAAAAAAACTGCCCTAACTGAAATAAACTGAGATTATTAGTATTCGTATACATGCTTTTCATTTGGATTGTAAGTCTGCGAGTTTCAATCCTGCAAGGTGCTTTAGGGAAAGCGATACGGACACCGGATTCCAAGCTCAAAGACAGGGCCCTCCATTCTTTGCAATGTGCATATCTTGAACTTGTCATTGCCTGTAACTTAATTTATGCATAGCGCTAAGGAATATGTTGGCGCGTTACAAATAAACGATAATAATAATAATAATTGGTTCAACAACTGGGACATTTGCTGTGACAGTTTATGTCTTTTGCATTCCTAAGAAGTGAGCTGTGAGTCTTATTTGAATGTACCTTCAGGTGACGTTTGAGTGGAATTAACGCATTGTGTTTCCTCCCCAGTACACTTCAAATATTCCATCTGATCATTTTCCGAATCTGAGAACGTAAGGCATTCATGTCCATTCATGGTAGTGTTCCTTGGAGGCCCTAGAAAAATCAGAAAAGTCAGTTTATTATACATTGTACATAACTTAGATGATTGGATAAAAGTAGAGTTTAGTTAGGCCACAAACCGTATCCTTCTCAGTAACTAATAGAGCTATATAAATGCAGACATATGTGTATATCTAATCCAGTTGTAATGACCCTTTTACCCAAGATATGTTGTTTGTTTCATTGCTCATAATATCTTGCTGTGGATATGTACTCTTATAACCACATAGAGCAGCGTGTAGAGCACTGCTGTCTAACTGGTGGCCCGCAGATGCTTCTCGCCAGCTTTCCGTGGCCCACTGACTGCTGGGGAGAATGTCTTCATAAATCAAATTTTATTAAAATAAAACACTTGGTATTGTTTAAAAGTTGGGGATATCTTATATGAATTACCAAATTTTTAGTTATTATATAAATACTAGCGAATTGCCCGTCAAAAAATGACAGCAATGAGATGTGTATGTTTGGAAAGTTGTTTAGTTATTAATATACATATGGAATTGTAAGGTAGCTAATGTTGTTTTGTGTGTACTACTGATACTACTGAAATATATAATACAAATTAATAAATGAATATACTTTACCTATTTGGAAGCATTGTGTTGAAGATATGTGAACCGTGTTTGATGTTGCTGCAGCATTAGTGGTGTGGAGGTGCTGTGTAAGCGTGATGAACGTGTGCAGTGTAATAGTGTACGTTAGTGTAGTTGGGTACTTCCGCATTATCGTAAAATGACGGGTAATGTGTGGTATGCGTCTTAGCGGATTATCCGTAGGTCGTTTAATGGCGGGTAATGTGTGGTATGCGTCTTAGCAGATTATCCGTGGTTGGAGTGCTGTAGCCTCGTTTTCGTTTTGTTCGGCCGCCATTTTTAATCTCGCTTAGAGATTTTTTTAGTGTCTAAACTCTTTTATTTTTTGTTAAGTGAAGGTGTAAGTAGTTTTTTTTGAGGCCTGGATGCTTCCTCTTGCTGTAGGTAAGCTTTTTATGTATGTGTTGTGTGTATTTATTGTGTTTTGGCTTTTTTCCTGTCCGCGGGTTGCGTCCGATTTTTGCGATGTCGTAATGTGTGGTAACGTTTCTCATATTGTGTTTTGCAAGGTGCTTGTGGTGTTTAGCGTGTTTAGGCTCTTTTTCGTTTTGTTCGGCCGCCATTTTTTCTCTCGCTTAAAGAATTTTTTAGTGTCTAAACTCTTTTATTTTGAGTTAAATGAAGGTGTAACTCTCTTTTTTGAGGTCGTGGATGCTCCCTCTTCCCTCTTATGTATGTGCTGTGTGTATTTATTGTGTTTTGCATTTTTTTCATGTTTGCGAGTTGCGGACGTTTTTTTTTGCTACCGTTTAACGGCTCGCCTCGCTACGCGGCACGTACTTTGGCAATGAGTTAGTGCCTAGCAAAGGCTGATTTATGTCTTATGGAAAGAACTGGGGCTTGTCAAAAGCACTGTGATGATGAAAAGGCATGTCCTTGGGCATAGGCAAGGACACTGATGCAGAAAAAAATGATAAAGGTAGTGACTAGCAAAGGTTGATTTAGGACTTATGGAAAGCTTAGGGCTTGACGGAATTCACATGACAATGAAAAAGGCTCATATTTGTCTTTACTGCAATAATAATTTCCAAATGTTTCCCTTTGCATTTAGAGTGTATACAAACAAAATAAATAAATTTTCATTTGAGTTTGTAATGTAGTGTATTGCCATTTGAGTGTGCTTCTGATATTTAGTCCTGGCAAAACATGCCAATTGTAGGTAGCCCTATACAGCTTTAGCTGGGCATTTTTAAGATTATATGGCCATTATATAAAACACTTAAAAATTGTGAAATATGCATCAATATGAAATAGTTTTTTACTTCTTTACATTGCTGTCATTGATGATGTAGAGCAGTACTGATGGTCCTTTTAACAAAGTTATTTTGTGGATCTTAGCTAAGGTATAGGTAATATAACTAGTAGGGTACTCTAGTATTCAATCATTAGGTAGATCTAGTTTCAGAATAATATAAGCATAAAAATATTTTTAAATACAGAACTGGGATCCACATCAAACTTATGGATGTGGAAAAGTGAGAAAACTGGTATGCTAGAATTATCTATTGTCACCTCTCACATTGTGGCTTTAAACGTTAAACTTGTCGTTCAACACCATCTCTCCTGAAATAACTGGTTTGTGATTTATATCATTTAAGACCCCTGTGGATTAATGTACTGTTGAAAAACAAGTACATTAGAAAGGAAATTGCATTACACCTTTTTAAGAGCCAGTGGCCAAACCCTTCTTATAACAGAATAATTAATTTGAAGTTTTGCAATAAGTGATCATTGATATTGTCTCAAGAAATGCATAAGAAGGGGAAACATTCAGAGCATTTTGTTACAAGGAGACTCAACATGGATATGATTTCTGGATACAAAGGGATTTAATGAAGACTGTAATTTTTTGTGTTTTCTGTGATTTATATGTATACAGGTGTTTTTTTTCCCCTCTTGATCCCACAAATATCATTCTAATGTAAAGCTCTTCTAATATATTCTGCAATTTGTACATTTGCTAATACTCAATTATTCCATAGTTCTCTTCTTACAAAGGCGGATTATTTTATATTGAAAACCCAAGGATTATCAAAGGAGTTGACCTTTATTATTAAAGTTTTAGGAGAAAACCAACAAGACAAAAATATTCTATATAATCTTATAGATATTCAACTGACAATTCTGAAAATTGAGGAATGTTGTACAAGAATAAAATTAGGAGAAATAGAATAAGGGTAAAAAAAAGAAATATAATATAGGAAGCTTCATCTGCTAACCCAGGTTCAGATTGTTGTTGCTTAGGAGGCCTGTCCAAGTGTTGTCATCCTCCCTGATGACTCTTAATTTGGGTTGGAGCTTGAATGATTCATTTTCTTAATTTGGCCTTTGTGCCAAGTTTTACAGGGGCCTGCTAGCTAAAAAAAAAATAGGGTAGGCGTCTTGTCTAGCTGCTTACGTTCTCTAAACTCACCCCTACTTTGGTCATACCTGAGATAATAGAAGAAAGCAATAGTGCTAAAAAATATACAATTTGTTGTATAGAATGTTTGATAATTAGCATATTTAGCTGTATGACATTCTGCATTAGTGGGCAGCCATCTTCCCTAGTGGGCTAGTTACTGCATTATCTGTGGGATGTCTTAAGGGCAAGGAAATGTACATATTTATGTTGTGTTGTGGTAAAATACAAATATTTATACATTTTTAGTGTATATGTATATAAATATAAATATATATATATATATATATATATATATATATATATATATATATAGAGAGAGAGAGAGAGAGAGAGAGAGAGCACTTATCACAATTGCAGCAAGTGTGATATTTGGCTAAGATATAAGCTGTGAACCAGTAATTTTCCATAGCAGGCCGTGAGGTATGAAAACAGTTATTTCTGCTTGCACTTAAAATCATTGTTTTTTCTTCTATAAATATAGACAAGCCCTTCTTCTCATAATAAATTGTTCTCATGGAGATAATAAGCTATTATTTAGCCTAAACAAATATGTATTTCAGTAAATTTACAAGGCCATAGTCAGGACCAGCATTTGCCTTATGAGAAGATAATAAATAAAAGTGCTTTTACTCATATAGTGACATGCCAGATATGATTAAGCACTTGCAAACTGTATGCATATTATTTTTTGGATATCATAATATAAACTAGCGAATTGCCCATCAAAAAGTTACGGGCATAACATTGTAAGCCAGGGAATGCTGTTTGCCACACAATGTGAGGCTTTTGCTTCTCTGAGCACCTTCGGCACTCATCGCGAGCTTCGGCGCTCATTGCAAACCTTTCCTCTCACCTACTGTACGGGCTGCTCATTGCAGGGTTCATTAACCTGCAAGTTTTGTACTTGGGAATGCCATGTGTCTCTTTCCAGCATATCCCCCTTGTGCCTTACCTGTGTGTTTCTCTTCTGGTTGTCTGCTAACTGTTTGTGTGGGGGGCGCTGATTGACGTTTGTTTGTTTTTTTCATATTCCGCGTGCCTGGCGTTGGTGTAAGTGTTTGTCACTTTGCCGTTGTTTATTTTCGAAGTCCCGCTTGCCTGGCGTTGTTCGTGTAAGTGTTACTGTCTTTGCCGTTGTGTATTTTCTAAGTCCCGCATGCCTGGCTTTGCTCAGCCTCGTTTTCATCCAGTTTCAGTAATTTTTACATTTTTTGGCCGCCATTTTTTCTTGCTTTTGGAGTGATGAAACACGTCAAATACGGATCAAAATAACTTTTATCCTCACTACCACAGCACTGAAAACACACATTGTATGCTGCAGCAACATCAAAACAGATTGCCAGCTCTTCAACACAATGCTTCCTGCATATATTACTTGAAAATAGGTAAAGTATATTACTTTATTAATGTATTATTTATTTCATTACCAGACACCAAACAGCATTAGCTCACTTACAATTTTATTGCCGTCATTTTTTGAAGGGCAATTCGCTAGTACTCTAATAATAAGAAAATTATCAGAGGACTCTGTTATTTGGTATCATGACTGGGTTTCGGAGTAAAATGTGGTCTGTGGGTATGATTTTTCCCAAACAGTTGCTGACACAGCATGACCCTCTCACACTGTATAAAATCCCAGCACCCCCAGCATTGTCAGGTCACTGTTTCCAGTCCCCAGACACTCAAGGCTTCACTTACATGTTGTTGAAATAGAGAGAGAGAGAGAGAGAGAGAGAGAGAGAGAGAGAGAGAGAGAGAGAAGCACTGTTGCAGGGGCCCAGTACATCACTGCACTAACAGTTCCTCCATACCTCTGGCAGCCCGCTGCAGGAGCCATGCCATCTCATACACTCACTTCACTTTAGACTGCTTGGTAACATCACTGGCCGGGTTAAGCTGATCTACATACCGCCCATAAGCCACTCATTTGCATATATAGCAATATCTTTTAAATAACTTAGAATTGGCTTAGGTTTTAAAGGGGCTAGTATATAAATGTCTATTAAAGACAAGTTACTTGTAGCATGGGTCCCTTTATATTAACTTGAAATCTTATTCTATGCTTTTATTATAAAAAAATAATAATAAAAAATACATTAAAATAATACCAAAATAGGAAAGCATCCTGTGCTGTGTCGGTCATAACTGCTTCATGTACAAACATTTTTGACTTCTATACTGAGAAATGTAAAGAGACTGCAATATTGTATTCAATTTATTTTGTATAATTTGATTAATTTAGTTTATAGCTTAAATTCTAATACTTACATGATGGTAATGGTGTGGTGCAATTGTCAGTGTCACAACAGGAGGTACTAAATGCTATACGATCAAATGAAGTGTTCTGGCTGCCGGTCTGTTCACATTCAAAGGGTTTGCCACAGTCTCTTTGATAGATTGTACTCATAATAGTTCCATAATCTAAAAAATAATAAGACTCATTGTTAGTTTTTGTTTCATCTGCACAGTTACCCAATATAGTCAACAACTAAAATCGCACTAACAAATATAAATAGAAGGTCAAAACATTTTATACAATCTTTTTATCTCACTTTTTAGAGGTATTGTATTGGCAAACCACTTGAATACTGCTGAGGATCTTGGGGTAAACATTGGTATTGTTATTTGGACAGCATGTACAATTATAAGCAATAGAATCTAGTGTATAGTGTAAATGTATTTTGACACTTCATTTTTTATTTTACACACAAAAAGTGTAATATCACATTAGTCAATAGAAAGAATGTGAATATCAAAACATTTGCAACAATTGTGCTAAAGGAGAAACATATTCAAACTTAAACATGCTAAGGTCCCTCAAAATATGCATATATTGCATGCTGTATGTGTGTATATGTGCAAATATGTGTATAAGTGCATTTTGTCTATATGTGTATTATATGTATATACGGCTTGCTGTGTTTGTGTGTAAATATATGAATATTTTGTATGTTGTTCCTAAAAATATTGGTATACCGCAGGTTGTGTGTATGTGTGTAAATTTACTGCATACTGTGTTTATGTGTGAACATATTTGTATATACTGCATGTTGTGTTTGTAAATATGTCTATATACAGCTTGCTTTGTGTGCATGTGTTTGTAAATATATTACATGTTTTGTGTGTATGTGTGTAAATAGATGCAAATACTTATGACCTGTATTTATTTGTGAAAATGCTTTATATGTGTGTGTTGCCTATTGTGTGTCTGTAAATATAACTATAAATATAAATATAACTTCCTGTATATATGCACATATATGCATATAATGTTGATACGTGTGTAAATATATACGATTTCTGTTTTTCTATGCACATACATGTATGTAAATATGTATACACATGGGTGGACAACAATCTAACATTATTATCTTGCTATTTTTTTAGTCTATAGGAGGACACCTTGTGAGCAAAGGGACAGTGAGTGATCTGAATCCATTGGTACTAGTGGGCCTGACCTGATCAGTATATATGATGCAAAAATAGGGTCTGCTGTATACAATCCTGCAAAGTTATGAAACCAACTAAGTGATTAGTGCTTTGAAGGAAGAGTAAACACAATCTGAAATATATACTAGTAAAAGAGGGAGAGTGGGATAGAGAGAGAAAGAGGGGAGAGAGAGATGACAGATAGAGAGGGAGAGAGATAGATAGAGAGAGAGAGAGAGATAGATAGAGGGATAGATAGGTAGAGAGGGATAGACAGAGGGAGGTATAGAGAGATAGATAGAGAGAGGTATAGAGAGATTGATAGAGAGAGGGACAGATATAGAGAGAGGGATGGATAGAGGGAGAGAGGGAGGGATAGAGAGATGAGAGAGATGGAAGGAGGCATAGAGGATGGGGGGATCGAGAGGGGGATATACATCCTGATCGAATATGTATTCATATGTGTTTTATTTAATTATTGAATGATATCAACAAAATGGAGGAATCTCCCAGCAAAAGAGAAGTGAGCAGAACCAGCAATACTTCACCCTTGCCAAGAAAATTCAGGCACTTTCCAACATAAGAATAGTGACAAGAACCAGCACCACCTCACCCTCATCAAGATACTAAGTGATGGAAGGGACAAAAAAAAAACACAAGCAGGGTAAGGCCTATAGAGGTAACATATTGTGAAGGGGAGGAGTTTATACTGTTGGGTGGAGTCAATGTAAGGGCAGGGGCCATGTCTCTGTCTTCCGCCCTACAAACTTGAAAAGTCACCAGCCACCACTGTATATTTACAAAATAACATCCAACAAGAGCTGTGTTAAATCACATGTAAGTTAATAATCAAAAACATTTAAACAGGGCAATTGGAAACTAGGGTAGAAACCCAAATGACTCTTCTATCTCCAAAGGATTTTATGATGTCATCATTCATTGATTCATATATGGAATATTAATGACATCAGCTGTAACAGTATTGATCATAGTAATCACAAAGTACGTTATCTCAGACATTACTTATATTACACTAAATATCAGATAACACACAGAAAACTGTGACATTAAAATTAAAGAAGAATTAAAATACGTTGGCCCATAGATACATACATTTTTTTAAAAACTTAAAGAAACTTCAATAGTCCTAGAAACTATTGTAAACATTTTAAAAAACAGTAGACTTGAACTCTAAAGCTTGTCTAACAGCCTTATCAAATTGAGACTATGGTTCAAAACATAGCCCGTAACGTATCCCACACAATTTACCGCTATTAATTTGGATTGCATGGTAAGCCACAGGACGGCCAAAAAATGCCTACGGGACAGGTTACGTTGAACTCTGCAGCCGCAAATACTTTGTTCTCTCAAGCCCGTAACCACTATGTTTTCAATTAAGCAAAGAGTCCCTCGTGAGCTAGCCCGTGACACGCAAATGTAGCCCAAAGCCCAACGAGTGCTGGGGAGGACTCGGAAAGGCTTGAACAGCCCTTATGTATGCTGCTGGAGCAGCGAAATAGACCCCCACTCCAGCCCCTAAACCTCCCTCTGGCCCCTAAACCACAACCGCCTGCTCCCCAAACATATCTACATGCTGGGTCCCAATAAGGCTACCAATATTACCCCATGCTGCGAGGGTCCCGATTGGGACCACTGCGGCAGTTAACTGAAATGAATCCCCCTGTGCTGGGGGTCCCCATCGGAACCTCTGCAGAATAAAAATGTCAACATTTCTGCCTCACAGGTCTTTAAAGAACCTCAAATGTCCTTAAAGGACCCGCACTAAATAGAAAATTAACCCCCCGCCGCAGGGGTACTATAAGTAAATAACCTCATCCCTCGTGGGTTACTACATATACCCTCATGAAACTATTATTAACCCCATCAGTCCAATAGGGGTCTATATAGACCCCTACAGGACACTGTTAACCTTTAATTGGGGGTTAGGGGGTTAATAGAGAAGGATATGGAAGTGTAGGGGCTATTAGGGGGTTAATAGGGTAGGATAGGGAAGTGTAGGGGTTACTAGGGAATTAATAGGGTAGTGCAGGGGTTAGTAGGGGGTTAACAGGGTAGAATAGGGAAGTGTAGGTGTTATTAGGGGGTTAATAGGGTAGGATATGGTAGTGCAAGGGTTAATAGGGTAGGAGTTAGTAGGATATGGGTCAATTAGGTGCAGTTATGGTTTATTGGGTATATATAGGGTTTATTGGGTACAGTTAGGAGTAAATAGGACTAGATATGGATAACTGAGTAACTAGATAGGTTTAAGTGGTTAGTGATTAAGGTATGGTGAGGATTAAATAGGGTTAATTACTTAGAGGGGTGGTTAATTACATAATCATAGGGTTAATTATTGTTTATTAGTTAGAGGGGTTAATAGAATGGAATAAGGTAGGAAAGGGTTAATAGTGTAGTGCTTAGACCCTCGTGGCACTTATAGTGTTAATGTAGGGATCATTAGTGTCCTTTTGGGGGTCTATATAGACCCCTATTGGACTGATGGGGCTAAAAATATATATACTATATAGACCCCCATGAGTGATGGGATTAATTTTCTGTGACGGGTGGGTACTTATAGAACCTCTGCGGCAGGGGTTAATGTTTTATTTAGCGCAGATCCTTTAAATAACTTTGAGGTCCTTTAAGGACCCGCAAGGTGGGAATGGTTACATTTTAATGCAAGGGTTTATGTACAGACCTCGGGGGTCCTGATGGGGCTACTAAACATAGGGGGGTTAATATTAGGTGCCGGGGGGTACTTGAAGTACCCCCGTGGCAGGGGATGATTTTTAATTTAGCGCAGGTCCTATAAGGACCCGCAAGGCGGGAATTGAACAAGGTGAGGGAGTGCAAGGACTTTAACATCCACCAGCTCAATTATGTCATCATGGAGGAGTGGAAGAGGACTCCAGTGGCAACCTGTGAAGCTATAGTGAACTCCATGCCCATGAGGATAAAGGCAGTGCTGGAAAACAATGGTGGCCACACAAAATATTGCCACTTTGTGCCCAATTTGGACATTTCCACTTAGGGGTGTACTCAATTTTGTTGCCAACTGTTCAGACATCAATTGCTGTGTTGACTTATTTTGAGTGGACATCACATTTACACTGTTATATGGGCTGTACACTTACTACTTTACATTTTAGCAGAGTGTAATTTCTTCAGTGTTGTCACATGAAAAGATATAATAAAATATTTACAAAAATGTGAGGGGTGTACTCACTTTTGTGAGATACTGTAGTTGTAGTCACTAATAAAGATTGTTTGAGATTCACACCAGGTTGTGGTTGTGTTATGTTTGTGAATACAGTGCGACCAACAATATCGTAGTAAGTGGATGTTGGGATTATGCAGTAGAACTATCAGCCAATATGTTTGTGAATACAGTGCTACCAACAATATAGTAGTACGCGGATGTTGGGATTATGCAGTACTATTAGCTAGTCCAACACCATGCATTTACTGCATGAGAGGAATGCACACCAATCTATCCCCTTCCCCATTATTACTTTTAATTCATATTGGGAGGTATAGTAACATGCCAATACTCAGTATTATTTTAGTAACATACAGCCCTATTAAATTTGGGCTATGGGTTAAAACAGGGCAGAAAAAAGCCTACGGGTTGAGCAATGTTGAACTTCGCGACCGTAAATCCTTTGATCCGTCAAGCCCATAACCGCTACGTTTTCAATTTAGCTATTAAAATGCAACAAAGTCACTCGCTAGCAAGCCCGTAACAAGCAAATGGAGCCTAAAGGCCAACATGTGCTCGAGAGGACTTGCAAGGGGGCTAAAGTCCAATACGTCGCACTTGTAAAGCAAATTAAAACACACTACTGTACTAATATGAAAATGGAAAAGTGATGTTAGGTCTTAGAATTAATAGCACAACATTCCTAAGACCACAAATCTACTTGATTTCATGTATAATTATTGTGTTATATCGATCCCGGCAATCAATGTGTTAATACATATACTGTAACTCGCATGTGATAGATTATCATATTTGCGGCTTTATTAATATTGCATTATGACTGGAATGTGGGTTTGATCGTAATTGAAGCCCGTAAGACTTTGGAATCCATCCTCCATTTTTCTGTGACGCAATGCTGACGATCTCTGTTTCCATTGGCTCCATCTAAACAAGCTACAGGTTTAAAGCTACAAGTTAATGGACTGGCCAAGAATGTCACCAGATCTAAACATTATTGAGCATCTGTGGGGCATGCTCAAAAGAAAGGTGTAGCAGTGCAAGGTCTCTAACATCCACCAGCTCCTTGATTTCATCATGGAGGAGTGGAAGAGACCCCCAGTGCAATCTGTGAAGCTCTGGTGAACTCCATGCCCATGAGCGTTAAGGCAGTTCTGGAAAATAATGGTGGCCACACAAAATATTGACACTTTGGGCCCAATTTGGACATTTCCACTTAGGGGTGTACTCATTTTTTTGCCAACAGTTTAGACATTAATGGGTGTGTGTTGAGTTATTTTGAGGGGACAGCAAATTTACACTGTTATACAGGCTGTGCACTTACTACTTTATCTTGTAGTCATTTCTTCAGTGTTGTCACATGAAAAGATATAATAAAATATTTACAAAAATGTGAGTGGTGTACTCACTTTTGTGACATACTGTATGCTTTTCTCTAGTGACGACTCAGGGGAGCAGGGACCCGGTGCCCCCCCCCCTCCATAGCTTCAGGAATCCCCCTAGATTCTTGTAGTTCTGGTGATCTCAGTGGACAGGGTGCTTCCCTGGGGCAGATACCATTTCAGGAACACAGGATACAGCAGGAACAAGTAGGAAAAATCAGGCAGATGTAGGTCGCTTTAAGGTAGGCCCAGAGAGAGAGGTATCAGAATACCCTCAAGTGAGTTTAACTCAGGAAGCCCTTACTCAAGAATGACCCTACACAGTAGTTATATACCACAATACTGGACTGATCTATTGAGGCCAAATGCACATATATTTATACAGAATAAGCAAGTGTGGGACAGTCCACAATACAATGAACAGAGGAGTGCCCATGTCAGATTTACCCACCTAGGTGTATGGTAACCAATCAGTACACTAGCTGCACTAATTAGGTTATCTCTGAACCACTCTGAGGCAATCTGCTCCCTGGGACAGAACACACCTCCTACAGGGCTCCACCTACTCTGGAGTGCAATATAAGTCACTTGCTACTTGGGTGGACTTGTGGCTGGTAGTTGCCTCTTGGGGAAACCATAGAAGGGGGATGAATAGGAAACCAGCTCAAACCACTGTACAGTAACATTTACCATTTTGGGTCACCAGATGGTGGACAGTAAAGCATATTCTTTGGTGTAGGCAAATATTAAAAGGGCACATTAATGTCTGTTTGTACAGCAATTATGACTTCCCAAATCAAATAATTACATGGACATACCATAGAAACCCATTATCACAGACATAATACACAGTGGGAAATGACAGTCTAGTTTGGGAGAAGTAAGTAGTGTGGTTATGAGTGGGCAACATTATCTTCACAGTATTTATAATTGCTTTAGCACTTGGCTTTAACAACAGCAATTGAGCAGAATTTGTCTTGTCCTTAGTATTTTTTATTCCTAGGAGCCCTGGATCCCTGGATGGGATCAAGGCTTGGTGTATCAGGGTGGCCAGCTGGTGTGGCCCCAGGGCTGACCAAACTGGTAGCAAGACCTAAGCACGCTCGACAACAGCGCCGTCATCAGTGCGCCGACAGATGTGCGCCCCGACTACTGCGCGCCATACAAGAGCGCGCCCGGCGACACCCCTACCTTAGCGCGCCACCATGCACCCATCATCTCTACTGCACCTCAACTCTGCTCTTCTGCACCCCTTCCCTTGCACCTCTTCCATACTGTACCCTATCACCTCCACTCTACCACACCCCATAACCTCCCTTCTACTGCACCCCATCATCTTCTCCATACTGCACCCCTCTCTGTTTGACTTCTGCATCCCATCCCCCACACTCCCATCTCCCCTCTCACTTCCCCCAACACTTCCTCCCTTGCCTCCCCCAACACCCCCTCTTAGCCCATCTATTTACCCCCTCACCTAGCCCCCCACACACCTTCTTAGCCTCTCACCTAGCCCCCCACACACACCTTCCTCACCCTGCTTTGGATCCTCACCCCCATGATGAAGTGATGAGGATGCTCCTTGTCCTAGCATTTCTCTCAGTGCAGGAAGATGCTGGCTGGGAGCCTCTGTGTTTCGGGGTTCAGCCAGATCTTAGGGATACCCTGGCAGCTTCTGGTCATCCAGCTCCAGGTGCTTGGAGCGCTGGGCCGAGGCGAGTAAGAATGGGGGACTGGAGGTATAATTTGAGGTAGGAAAAGACAATGGGGGTAGGAATCTTCTGGGAGTTGCCCACCTTACTTGCAGTCCCAACGGCGGAGTGGAGTGCAGGGGAGAGGGGGTATGGAGTGAGGAGACAGAGAGGGGGGATGGAGTGAGGAGACAGAGAGAGCGATGGAGTGAGAAGACAGAGAGAGTGGTTGGGTTGCAGAAGCCACACAGAGAGGGATGGGGTGCAGAAGAGGAGAGTTGATGAGGTGCAGTAGAGGTGATGAGGTATAGGTGATGGGATGCAGGGTGGTACGCAGTTGTCAGGCGCACTCTTGTCTGTCGCGCAGTGCATAATATTCCATCTCTGGATCCATTGCAATTCATTAAGGCCCTCTGAGGCCAAGTCCTCAGTGTTGATAGAGTCCATACAATCTATAACTAGTTCCATTATGATCCAAGGAGCCTGGTCGCTCCCCTCCAGGTCCAGCTGGCCTGCGCTTACTGCATGGGACTCAGACTCCACTGCTTCAAGGATGAACCCATAGTTTATGGTACCATCCTCATCCATCCCAAAAGGGGCATAAATTAATTTGGTTTCCTCCCTGCCCAGGGTTGCCTTCTCTAGTAAATCTATGAAGTCTATCTCCAGCTGTAATTCCAACTGGATCACGGGCAGTAGTGCAAGAGCCCCATCAGACAATTGAGTAGTACTAATAAGTCACAGAGCTTCTTGAGTAGGTCCAGTTCCCGCTGGGAGGTGCCTAAGCCACTGTCTGGATTGCCATGTACAATCTCCCATAGTGCCCCCTCCATTTCCAATTGAAAACAGGGCTCCACGCTAGGGACCCCATCTGGTCCCAGCAAGGCCACATACTGTTGCTCCAGATAAATCTGCTGCTCCACCAGGTCCTCCAGCCATTCCATCAAGGCATGCCCAGACCACAATCCCAGGAGCTCCTTCCATTGGGCTAGAAGGGTCACTCTCCAGCAATCTTGGGTGGCACTCTTGCTGGAACTCTGCTGTCCTTGCTTGTTGGTCAGCTCACTTGCCTTTGCTATGCCTCCAGATGATCTCCTGAAACAGGTAGAACAGGGTTCCCATCCTGACTGCCGCTGGTTACAGCTGCTGTGATCCCACCGCTGCCACCAGCTGTGACAATTCAGGGGACTAGGGTCCTAGTGCACCCCAAACCGACAATTTCAGGAATCCACCCTAGATTGTCGGGGTTCTGGTGATCTTAAATTGCTAATCTTATCACAGCAGCCATCTTTTCGCTTCCTTGTGCAGAAATATCCACAACTTAATTTTAAATGGCCTATTCTTTAAAAGCTCACCCAACCATTATGGTCATTTTCAGCCATAAACCATACTCCCATTATGCACTTATATCAGCTGTATTTATTGTTGAAGTTTAAAGGATAAGATATTCATAATTTGTGAAACAAGTAATTTAGCTATCTTAAATAAATAAATAGGTGAAAATGAGGTTTAAGAAAAGCAGAAAGAGATTGAGTGTGATGTCTTTTGGGGCGGACTTTGACTTCCATAGCAATGAGCCTGATTAAATTGAGAAAATGTAGCTCATGGGAGCCCGTAATGTAGCCCGTAAACTAATTTGCTATTCAATTGGTGTTACAGCCTTGAAATCCTTGCAGTTGTTAAAACTGGAACTTACAGCCTATCAAAGCCTTTGATCTGTCACGTCCACAAGATTTACGCTCGCTAAAATTGCAAATCTCTATTCAATAGCTACAATTTCTCAAGCCCGCAAATGTTTTCACACCCGTAAATGGCAATTGTAGAGGAAAATCCTACGGGCCCCAGATAGGAATTGCAAAGGGGTTAAGGACATGTCCGTGGCACTGTAAATGCAAATATAAAATCAATACTTCACTGAAAATTATGAAAGCTATTAGAATTTTTATCTGTCATTTTGGTGTTATATCAATCTCTGGAATCAATGAGTTAATACATATCAGGCCACCCACATGGACGAGAACATTTCCTCCATTCATTTTTTATTATTTTGTACATTGCCGAATTGCAGGTCTGATCACATATCGGACCCCGAAACGCTAATTGATTGACATGTAACCTCCATGTTTTACTGACGTCATGATGACTGGTTCATTTTCTATTTGCTGTTTCTTATTTGCGAGTTACGGTCTTGTTTAATTGATTATGTTCACGCTCTAAAAATGCTACATACAGTTTAGGCTTTTGGGCCGTAAGTTTCGGCCTTGTTTAATTGAATGGCACCATAATTGTAGCAGAGTGCGAGCCCACAGCAATCCCGCAGACATATGGCCTGTATACTCAATGTTAGCAATTGGTGTTCCGTATTGGGGTTTCACAAACAATGATTAAGGTCAAGTACTGCCTAATTTGTGGTTAATCCCAAGACAAAGGATCAAAGGGGTATCGCTTGCAAACTATTGACTACACTTGACCCTGCTCTATTGAAACAAGGTATTTCAATTGCTGTTTTGACATCCTTGTTATTAGACCTGTAGATTTCCAATTGAAGCCTATGGAGCCTAATTTACAGCTTTCTACAAGTTCAAATATAGCCCGGAACCTAGCCCTGCCACTGAACAGGGATCAAACTGGGTATCGTTGGCTATTGGAAGTACTTATTGGTCACCATTATAGTGGTACTAATCCCACATATTTTTATTAGCCCAATGTAATAGCTATACACCCAAACACACAAATATAAAAATAAAAAATTGTCCTAAAGCTCTCTAGGCTCCCTAGGCTCAAATGACCTGGTGGAAAGGGATACTGGGGACCAGGACATACAACCAGGGCTTGGGGAAAAACAATACACAAAAGCACAGGTTCCAAGTGCAATTGTCTCACAGAGCACAAGAAGGAGCGAATGGAATGTTGTAGTTTTTATTTTTATTTTGGAGATCATGAATAATTAGTAAGTGCATGAAAATGGGAGTATAAATGCAGAGTATGTAAGTGTGTGCTTGAGAGAGTGTGCATAGAGATTGTGGGTATGTGAGAAAGTGACTAAATGGACCAAGCGAGAACGTGTAAATAAAGTCCATGCACATACAATTGTGTTAAAGGAGAACAGTATTTTTATCAAATATTAAGTATTTACAAATTAAACTCCAACAAGAGCTGAGTTAAAACACACTTAAGCTAATAATCAAAAGCGTTTAAAAAGGGCATTTGAAAACTAAAGTAGCAACCCAAGTCATCATTCACTGCATCATAAATGCAATGATTAATGAAATCAGCTGTAATAGTATTGATGATATGAATCACAAATTACGTCATCCCAGACATTCCAGAGTGAACGTAAGTGTAGCAAAGTTCATGTGGGAGAACGTGTGCTTATGGTTGAAAATAATTTTGTGTTAGTGAATTTTAAAGAATGAATTAATAAAGGGCCTGTATACCACCCCAGGCCTCCTGGGGTTGGTAGGAGGGGTCGCTTGACCTGGCAGGCCTTGGGTATAGGAGAGGAGGCGGCTAGCTGTGGCGTGGAGCCATTTATTGGCTCTTTTGGTGCCATCTTCGCCTTTATGCCCCCAGCTAGCCATGCAAAAAGATACCCACCAACCCATCCCTAAAATATTGTTGTAAAACATGTATATATATTGTACTATATAAAAAAAAATGAAGATAATTACGACATTTTGGAGGTATTATCTTTTCTATTGTCTTAGCACTTGTTCTGTATATAGGATTTCAGTATGTATTTATATGTTAACAATGTATGTATTATGTTGTCACAGGTGTGGGTGGTGAGTAAAGTTGCCAGTAAGGTGGTAAAGTGGGTGAGATCCTACCCTAGGGTGGTATGGATGTTCCATCACAGTAGGTCCTGTCTCAGGCCAGCCTCCTCCCCTCACTTGTTTATGTTTATTTATTTATTGGTATTGTTATTACATCATTTGTGTTTACAAATAAACGCTGTGGCCAGTTTCTGCCCAAGAAGAAATGAGCTAGCTTTGTAGGTATATAAGTTGAAAATTTTGCACATCAACCATCGCTGTCATGGGTAAAACATGCAATTTATCTGACTTTGAAAAGGGGATAGTCATTGGCAGTATTTTTGGAATAGTGCAGTTTGTGATCTGTTCGTGTGCTCCTGTGGCTTAAGTGCACCATGACTGGTCAAACGGCACCATTGGGAATAAACAGCGTTGAAACTGGGTCAGTGGTTTCTGACAGAGTCTTTGAAAATTACTACCTAATGCTCTGGCAGTTGTAGACACCAAATCCTATTGTGAAAATATAAACTTATTTTTTGATTAAAGTCTTCTCCCACCTCAAGAAGCTAATTAGCAAAATCCCAAAAATGGTAGATCCATTTTTCCAGCAGAATACTTGTTTATAAAAGTGAATATATCACAAGGATATCAAGGATTAAGGATAATAAACTGTATGTTTTAAATTATATCTTCTAATACATTATTTTAAGCCATGTGATTGACTGTGTCTATGCTTTTTTTTTTTTTTTTGTAATCACTTTGAATTCTTAAAGGTGTCAAAAATTAAGGGCATCATTAAAATCTCCCTCGTAGTTCTCTCGGTGCTCGCAAAAGGCAGTTTGTTGCTGTTTGCGAATGCCGAATCTCTCGCAGCCTGCTTTGCGATATGAGTACAAAAAATAGCCCAGAATAGGCTCCGAGAGAGCTACGTAGTCACACGCAGCCATAAATCTACGAACGATTCTCGCATCTCGGAAGAATCCCTATGGGCACAAAAAGTAATAGCCCGAGACAGACGTGTGAGGCTCCCCCCTGCTCCATATACACATCCCCATGCTGCAGGGGTCTTTATCGGGACTCCTGCAGCACCCCCACATTACCCGATCAAGCCCCCGCTGAATTGAAAAGTTTAAATTTACCGCCGCGGATCCTTAAAGAGCCCGCGGCACACTATTAGCCAATCCTGGCCGCGGCAAAAAAAATTACCCGCTCTCTATGCTGGGGGTCCCCATCATAAACCCCTTGAGGCGGGGGGTCCACGATCTGCATAGATCAGGCCCTCGCTGCATTTAAAAATTTTAAATTCGCCGCTGCGGCTCCATAAAGGGCCCGCGGCACACTATTACTAATCCCGGCCACAGTACCTAAAATTAAGCCCAACTATGCTGGGGAACCCCCAAAGTGTCCCCACATAAACCCCTTGCAGCAGGGGTCCATAGGGACCCCGGCAGCCCCCCCCCCCCACATTAACCCCTTGCAGTGGGAGTCCACGATCGGCACCGATCGTGACCCCGCTGCATTTCAATTTTTTTATTTCCCGCCTCGCGGGTCCTTAAAGGACAAATTCCTGAAAGGACTCTCACTAAAAAATATTAACCCAAGGCAACTAAAATTAACCTTATAACTCATGGTGGTCAATACACACCCCCATAAGCACTTAATTAACCCTGTCACTCATGGGGATCAATACAGACCCCCATAAGCCCTTAATTAACCCTATAACTCATGGGGGTCCAAACAGACACCCATAAGGCCTTAATTAACCCTATAACTCATGGGGGTCAATACAGACCTCCATAAGGCCTTAATTAACCCTATAACTCATGGGGGTCAAAACAGACCCCCATAAGCACTTCAGTAACTCTATAACTCATGAGGGTCAATACAGACCCCCATAAGCCCTTAATTAACCCTATAACTCATGGGGGTCCAAACAGACACCCATAAGGCTTTAATTAACCCTATAACTCATGGGGGTCAATACAGACCTCCATAAGGCCTTAATTAACCCTATAACTCATGGGGGTCAATACAGACCTCCATAAGGCCTTAATTAACCCTATAACTCATGGGGGTCAATACAGACCCCCATAAGCACTTAATTAACCCTATAACTCATGAGGGTCAATACAGACCCGCATAAGGCCTTAATTAAACTTATAACTCATGGGGGTCAATACAGACCCCCATAAGTCCTTAATTAACCCTATAAGTCATGGGGGTCAATACAGACCCCAATAAGCACTTAATTAACCCTGTCACTCATGGTGGTCAATACAGACCCCCATAAGCACTTAATTAACCCTATAACTCATGAGGGTCAATACAGACCCCCCGTAAGGAGTTAATTAACCCTATAACTCATGGGAGTCCATACAGACCCCAATAAGCACTTAATTAACCCTGTCACTCATGGTGGTCAATAAAGACACCCATAAGCACTTAATTAACCCTATAACTCATGAGGGTCAATACAGACCCCCATAAGGCCTTAAGTAACCCTATAACTCATGGGGGTCCATACAGACCCCAATAAGCACTTAATTAACCCTGTCACTCATGGGGGTCAATACAGACCCCAATAAGCACTTAAATAACCCTGTCACTCATGGGGGTCAATACAGACCCCCATAAAGCCTTAATTAAACTTATAACTCATGGGGGTCAATACAGACCCCCATAAGTCCTTAATTAACCCTATAAGTCATGGGGGTCAATACAGACCACAATAAGCACTTAATTAACCCTGTCACTCATGGGGGTCAACACAGACCCCCAATAAGCACTTAATTAACCCTGTCACTCATGGGGGTCAATACAGACCCCTATAAGCACTTACTTAACCCTATAACTCATGGGGGTCCATACAGACCCCCATAAGGCCTTAATTAACCCTATAACTCATGGGGATCAATACAGACCTCCATAAGGCCTTAATTAACCCTATAACTCATGTGTGTCAATACAGACCCCCATAAGCACTTGATTAACCCTGTCACTCATGGGGGTCAATACAGACCCCCATAAGGACTTAATTAACCTTATAACTCATGAGGGTCAAAACAGACCCCAATAAGCACTTAATTAACCCTGTCACTCATGGGGGTCAATACAGACCCCCATAAGGCATTAGTTAATCCTATAACTCATGGGGGTCCATACAGACCCACATAAGCACTTAATTAACCCTGTCACTCATGGGGGTCAATACAGTCCCCCATAAGCACTTAGTTAACCTTGTCACTCATGGGGGTCAATACAGACCCCCATAAGCACTTAATTAACCCTATTACTCATGGGGGTCCATACAGACCCCCATAAGGCCTTAATTAACCCTGTCACTCATGGGGGTCAATACAGACCCCCATAAGCAATTACTTAACCCTATAACTCATGGAGGTCAATACAGACCTCCATAAGGCCTAAATTAACCCTATAACTCATTGGGGTCAATACAGACCCCCATAAGCACTTGATTAACCCTGTCACTCATGGGGGTCAATACAGACCCCCATAGGCACTTAATAAACCCTATAACTCATGGGGGTCAATAAAGACCCCCATAAGGCATTAATTAATCCTATAACTAATGGGGGTCCATACAGACCCACATAAGCACTTAATTAACCCTGTCACTCATGGGGGTCAATACAGACCCCCATAAGCACTTAGTTAACCTTGTCACTCATGGGGGTCAATACAGACCCCCATAAGCACTTATTTAACCATATAACTCATGGGGGTCCATACAGACCCCATAAGGCCTTAATTAACCCTGTCACTCATGGGGGTCAATACAGACGCCCATAAGCAATTACTTAACCCTCTAACTCATGGAGGTCAATAGAGACCTCCATAAGGCCTAAATTAACCCTATAACTCATGGGGGTCAATACAGACCCCCATAAGCACTTGATTAACCCTTTCACTCATGGGGGTCAATACAGACCCCCTAAAGCACTTAATTAACCCTATAACTCATGAGGGTCAATATAGACCCCAATAAGCACTTAATTAACCCTGTCACTCATGGGGGTCAATACAGACCCACATAAGCACTTAATTAACCCTATAACTCATGGGGGTCAATTCAGACCCCAATAAGCACTTAATTAACCCTGTCACTCATGGGGGTCAATACAGACCCCCATAAGCACTTAATTAACCCTATAACTCATGGGTGTCCATACAGACCATAATGCCGTAATTAACCCTATAACTCATGGGGGTCAATACAGACATCAATAAGCACTTAATTAACCCTGTCACTCATGGGGGTCAATATAGACCCCCATAAGCACGTAATTAACCCTATAACTCATGGGGGTCAATACAGACCACCATAAGGCCTTAGTTAACACTATAACTCAAGGGGATCAATACAGACCCCCATAAGCACTTAATTAACCCTGTCACTCATGGGGGTCAATACAGAGCCCCATAAGCACTTCAGTAACTCTATAACTCATGAGGGTCAATACAGACCCCCATATGGCCTTAATTAAAAGTATAAATCATGGGGGTCAATACAGACCCCCATAAGGCCTTAATTAACCCTGTCACTCATGGGGGTCAATACAGACCCCCATAAGCACTTACTTAACCCTATAACTCGTGGAGGTCAATACAGACCTCCATAAGGCCTTAATTAACCTTATAACTCATGTGGGTCAATACAGACCCCCATAAGCACTTGATTAACCCTGTCACTCATGGGGGTCAATACAGACCCCCATAAGCACTTAATTAACCCTATAACTCATGAGGGTCAATATAAACCCCCCTAAGGCCTTAATTAAACCTATAACTCATGGGGGTCAATAAAGACCCCCATAAGTCCTTAATTAACCCTATAACTCATGAGGATCAATACAGACCCCAATAAGCACTTAATTAACCCTGTTACTCATGGGGGTCAATACAGACCCCCATAAGCACTTAATTAACCCTATAACTCATGGGGGTCAATACAGACCCCCATAAGGCATTAATTAATCCTATAACTCATGGGGGTCCATACAGACCCACATAAGCACTTAATTAACCCTGTCACTCATGGGGGTCAATACAGACCCCCATAAGCACTTAGTTAACCCTGTCACTCATGGGTGTCAATACAGACCCCCCATAGGCACTTAACTAACCCTGTCACACATGAGGGTCAATACAGACACCCATAAGAACTTAATTAACCCTATAACTCATGGGGGTCAATACAGACCCCAATAAGCACTTAATTAACCCTGTCACTCATGAGGGCCAATATAGACCCCCATAAGCACTTAATTAACCCTATAACTCATGGGGGTCCATACAAACCCCCATAAGGCCGTAATTAACCCTATAACTCATGGGGGTCAATACAGACCCCCATAAGTCCTTAATTAACCCTATAATTAATGGGGGTCAATACAGACATCAATAGGAACTTAATTAACCCTGTCACTCATGGGGGTCAATATAGACCCCCATAAGCACGTAATTAACCCTATAACTCATGGAGGTCAATACAGACCACCATAAGGCCTTAGTTAACACTATAACTCAAGGGGATCAATACAGACCCCCATAAGCACTTAATTAACCCTATTACTCATGGGGGTCCATACAGACCCCCATAAGGCAATAATTAACCCTATAACTCATGGGGGTCAATACAGACACCCATAAGCACTTAATTAACCCTATAACTCATTGTGGTCAATACAGACCCCCATAAGGCCTTAATAAACCCTACAACTCATGGGGGTCAAAACAGACCCCCATAAGCACTTAATGAACCCTGTCACTCATGGGAGTCAATACAGACCCCCATAAGCACTTAATTAACCATAAAACTCATGGGGGTCAATACAGGCCCCCATAAGGCCTTAATTAACCCTATGACTCATGGGGGTCAATACAGACCCCCATAAGTCTTTAATTAACCCTATAACTCATGGGGGGCAATTCAGACCCCCATAAGCACTTATTTAACCCTGTCACTCATGGGGGTCAATACAGACCCCCATAAGCACTTAATTAACCCTGTCATTTATGGGGGTCAATTTAGAACCCCATAAGCACTTACTTAACCCTGTCACTCATGGGGGTCAATTCAGACCCCCATAAGCACTTATTTAACCCAATAACTCATGGGGGTCCATACAGACCCCCGTAAGGAGTTAATTAACCCTGTCACTCATGGGGGTCAATACAGACCCCCATAAGCACTTAATTAACCCTATAACTCATGGGTGTCCATACAGACCCCCATAATGCCGTAATTAACCCTATAACTCATGGGGGTCAATACAGACATCAATAAGCACTTAATTAACCCTGTCACTCATGGGGGTCAATATAGACCCCCATAAGCACGTAATTAACCCTATAACTCATGGGGGTCAATACAGACCACCATAAGGCCTTAGTTAACACTATAACTCAAGGGGATCAATACAGACCCCCATAAGCACTTAATTAACCCTGTCACTCATGGGGGTCAATACAGAGCCCCATAAGCACTTCAGTAACTCTATAACTCATGAGGGTCAATACAGACCCCCATATGGCCTTAATTAAAAGTATAACTCATGGGGGTCTATACAGACCCCCATAAGGCCTTAATTAACCCTGTCACTCATGGGGGTCAATACAGACCCCCATAAGCACTTACTTAACCCTATAACTCGTGGAGGTCAATACAGACCTCCATAAGGCCTTAATTAACCTTATAACTCATGTGGGTCAATACAGACCCCCATAAGCACTTGATTAACCCTGTCACTCATGGGGGTCAATACAGACCCCCATAAGCACTTAATTAACCCTATAACTCATGAGGGTCAATATAAACCCCCATAAGGCCTTAATTAAACCTATAACTCATGGGGGTCAATAAAGACCCCCATAAGTCCTAAATTAACCCTATAACTCATGAAGATCAATACAGACCCCAATAAGCACTTAATTAACCCTGTTACTCATGGGGGTCAATACAGACCCCCATAAGCACTTAATTAACCCTATAACTCATAGGGGTCAATACAGACCCCCATAAGGCATTAATTAATCCTATAACTCATGGGGGTCCATACAGACCCACATAAGCACTTAATTAACCCTGTCACTCATGGGGGTCAATACAGACCCCCATAAGCACTTAGTTAACCCTGTCACTCATGGGTGTCAATACAGACCCCAATAAGCACTTAATTAACCCTGTCACTCATGGGGGTCAATACAGACCCCCATAAGCACATAATTACCCTATAACTCATGGGGGTCAATACAGACCCCAATAAGCACTTAATTAACCCTGTCACTCATGAGCGGTCAATACAGACCCCCATAAGCACTTAATTAACCCTATAACTCATGGGGGTCCATACAAACCCCCATAAGGCCGTAATTAACCCTATAACTCATGGGGGTCAATACAGACCCCCATAAGTCCTTAATTAACCCTATAACTCATGGGGGTCAATACAGACATCAATAGGAACTTAATTAACCCTGTCACTCATGGGGGTCAATATAGACCCCCATAAGCACGTAATTAACCCTATAACTCATGGAGGTCAATACAGACCACCATAAGGCCTTAGTTAACACTATAACTCAAGGGGATCAATACAGACCCCCATAAGCACTTAATTAACCCTATTACTCATGGGGGTCCATACAGACCCCCATAAGGCAATAATTAACCCTATAACTCATGGGGGTCAATACAGACACCCATAAGCACTTAATTAACCCTATAACTCATTGGGGTCAATACAGACCCCCATAAGGCCTTAATAAACCCTACAACTCATGGGGGTCAAAACAGACCCCCATAAGCACTTAATGATCCCTGTCACTCATGGGAGTCAATACAGACCCCCATAAGCACTTAATTAACCGTAAAACTCATGGGGGTCAATACAGACCCCCATAAGGCCTTAATTAACCCTATGACTCATGGGGGTCAATACAGACCCCCATAAGTCTTTAATTAACCCTATAACTCATGGGGGGCAATTCAGACCCCCATAAGCACTTATTTAACCCTGTCACTCATGGGGGTCAATACAGACCCCCATAAGCACTTAATTAACCCTGTCATTTATGGGGGTCAATTTAGAACCCCATAAGCACTTACTTAACCCTGTCACTCATGGGGGTCAATACAGACCCCCATAAGCACTTATTTAACCCAATAACTCATGGGGGTCCATACAGACCCCCGTAAGGAGTTAATTAACCCTGTCACTCATGGGGGTCAATACAGACCCCCATAAGCACTTAATTAACCCTATAACTCATGGGTGTCCATACAGACCCCCATAATGCCGTAATTAACCCTATAATTAATGGGGGTCAATACAGACATCAATAAGCACTTAATTAACCCTGTCACTCATGGGGGTCAATATAGTCCCCCTTAAGCACGTAATTAACCCTATAACTCATGGGGGTCAATACAGACCACCATAAGGCCTTAGTTAACACTATAACTCAAGGGGATCAATACAGACCCCCATAAGCACTTAATTAACCCTGTCACTCATGGGGGTCAATACAGAGCCCCATAAGCACTTCAGTAACTCTATAACTCATGAGGGTCAATACAGACCCCCATATGGCCTTAATTAAAAGTATAACTCATGGGGGTCTATACAGACCCCCATAAGGTCTTAATTAACCCTGTCACTCATGGGGGTCAATACAGACCCCCATAAGCACTTCCTTAACCCTATAACTCGTGGAGGTCAATACAGACCTCCATAAGGCCTTAATTAACCTTATAACTCATGTGGGTCAATACAGACCCCCATAAGCACTTGATTAACCCTGTCACTCATGGGGGTCCATACAGACCCCAATAAGCACTTAATTAACCCTGTCACTCATAGGGGTCAATACAGACCCCAATAAGCACTTAAATAACCCTGTCACTCATGGGGGTCAATACAGACCCCCATAAGGCCTTAATTAAACTTATAACTCATGGGGGTCAATACAGACCCCCATAAGTCCTTAATTAACCCTATAAGTCATGGGGGTCAATACAGACCACAATAAGCACTTAATTAACCCTGTCACTCATGGGGGTCAACACAGACCCCCAATAAGCACTTAATTAACCCTGTCACTCATGGGGGTCAATACAGACCCCTATAAGCACTTACTTAACCCTATAACTCATGGGGGTCCATACAGACCCCCATAAGGCCTTAATTAACCCTATAACTCATGGGGATCAATACAGACCTCCATAAGGCCTTAATTAACCCTATAACTCATGTGGGTCAATACAGACCCCCATAAGCACTTGATTAACCCTGTCACTCATGGGGGTCAATACAGACCCCCATAAGGACTTAATTAACCTTATAACTCATGAGGGTCAAAACAGACCCCAATAAGCACTTAATTAACCCTGTCACTCATGGGGGTCAATACAGACCCCCATAAGGCATTAGTTAATCCTATAACTCATGGGGGTCCATACAGACCCACATAAGCACTTAATTAACCCTGTCACTCATGGGGGTCAATACAGTACCCCATAAGCACTTAATTAACCCTATTACTCATGGGGGTCCATACAGACCCCCATAAGGCCTTAATTAACCCTGTCACTCATGGGGGTCAATACAGACCCCCATAAGCAATTACTTAACCCTATAACTCATGGAGGTCAATACAGACCTCCATAAGGCCTAAATTAACCCTATAACTCATTGGGGTCAATACAGACCCCCATAAGCACTTGATTAACCCTGTCACTCATGGGGGTCAATACAGACCCCCCTAAAGCACTTAATTAACCCTATAACTCATGAGGGTCAATATAGAACCCAATAAGCACTTAATTAACCCTGTCACTCATGGGGGTCAATACAGACCCCCATAGGCACTTAATAAACCCTATAACTCATGGGGGTCAATAAAGACCCCCATAAGGCATTAATTAATCCTATAACTAATGGGGGTCCATACAGACCCACATAAGCACTTAATTAACCCTGTCACTCATGGGGGTCAATACAGACCCCCATAAGCACTTAGTTAACCTTGTCACTCATGGGGGTCAATACAGACCCCCATAAGCACTTATTTAACCATATAACTCATGGGGGTCCATACAGACCCCATAAGGCCTTAATTAACCCTGTCACTCATGGGGGTCAATACAGACGCCCATAAGCAATTACTTAACCTTATAACTCATGGAGGTCAATAGAGACCTCCATAAGGCCTAAATTAACCCTATAACTCATGGGGGTCAATACAGACCCCCATAAGCACTTGATTAACCCTTTCACTCATGGGGGTCAATACAGACCCCCTAAAGCACTTAATTAACCCTATAACTCATGAGGGTCAATATAGACCCCAATAAGCACTTAATTAACCCTGTCACTCATGGGGGTCAATACAGACCCACATAAGCACTTAATTAACCCTATAACTCATGGGGGTCAATTCAGACCCCAATAAGCACTTAATTAACCCTGTCACTCATGGGGGTCAATACAGACCCCCATAAGCACTTAATTAACCCTTTAACTCATGGGTGTCCATACAGACCATAATGCCGTAATTAACCCTATAACTCATGGGGGTCAATACAGACATCAATAAGCACTTAATTAACCCTGTCACTCATGGGGGTCAATATAGACCCCCATAAGCACGTAATTAACCCTATAACTCATGGGGGTCAATACAGACCACCATAAGGCCTTAGTTAACACTATAACTCAAGGGGATCAATACAGACCCCCATAAGCACTTAATTAACCCTGTCACTCATGGGGGTCAATACAGAGCCCCATAAGCACTTCAGTAACTCTATAACTCATGAGGGTCAATACAGACCCCCATATGGCCTTAATTAAAAGTATAACTCATGGGGGTCTATACAGACCCCCATAAGGCCTTAATTAACCCTGTCACTAATGGGGGTCAATACAGACCCCCATAAGCACTTACTTAACCCTATAACTCGTGGAGGTCAATACAGACCTCCATAAGGCCTTAATTAACCTTATAACTCATGTGGGTCAATACAGACCCCCATAAGGCATTAATTAATCCTATAACTCATGGGGGTCAATACAGACCCCCATATGGCCTTAATTAAAAGTATAACTCATGGGGGTCTATACAGACCCCCATAAGGCCTTAATTAACCCTGTCACTAATGGGGGTCAATACAGACCCCCATAAGCACTTAATTAACCCTGTTACTCATGGGGGTCAATACAGACCCCCATAAGCACTTAATTAACCCTATAACTCATGGGGGTCAATACAGACCCCCATAAGGCATTAATTAATCCTATAACTCATGGGGGTCCATACAGACCCACATAAGCACTTAATTAACCCTGTCACTCATGGGGGTCAATACAGACCCCCATAAGCACTTAGTTAACCCTGTCACTCATGGGTGTCAATACAGACCCCAATAAGCACTTAATTAACCCTGTCACTCATGGGGGTCAATACAGACCCCCATAAGCACTTAATTACCCTATAACTCATGGGGGTCAATACAGACCCCAATAAGCACTTAATTAACCCTGTCACTCATGAGGGGTCAATACAGACCCCCATAAGCACTTAATTAACCCTATAACTCATGGGGGTCCATACAAACCCCCATAAGGCCGTAATTAACCCTATAACTCATGGGGGTCAATACAGACCCCCATAAGTCCTTAATTAACCCTATAATTAATGGGGGTCAATACAGACATCAATAGGAACTTAATTAACCCTGTCACTCATGGGGGTCAATATAGACCCCCATAAGCACGTAATTAACCCTATAACTCATGGAGGTCAATACAGACCACCATAAGGCCTTAGTTAACACTATAACTCAAGGGGATCAATACAGACCCCCATAAGCACTTAATTAACCCTATTACTCATGGGGGTCCATACAGACCCCCATAAGGCAATAATTAACCCTATAACTCATGGGGGTCAATACAGACACCCATAAGCACTTAATTAACCCTATAACTCATTGTGGTCAATACAGACCCCCATAAGGCCTTAATAAACCCTACAACTCATGGGGGTCAAAACAGACCCCCATAAGCACTTAATGAACCCTGTCACTCATGGGAGTCAATACAGACCCCCATAAGCACTTAATTAACCATAAAACTCATGGGGGTCAATACAGACCCCCATAAGGCCTTAATTAACCCTATGACTCATGGGGGTCAATACAGACCCCCATAAGTCTTTAATTAACCCTATAACTCATGGGGGGCAATTCAGACCCCCATAAGCACTTATTTAACCCTGTCACTCATGGGGGTCAATACAGACCCCCATAAGCACTTAATTAACCCTGTCATTTATGGGGGTCAATTTAGAACCCCATAAGCACTTACTTAACCCTGTCACTCATGGGGGTCAATTCAGACCCCCATAAGCACTTATTTAACCCAATAACTCATGGGGGTCCATACAGACCCCCGTAAGGAGTTAATTAACCCTGTCACTCATGGGGGTCAATACAGACCCCCATAAGCACTTAATTAACCCTATAACTCATGGGTGTCCATACAGACCCCCATAATGCCGTAATTAACCCTATAACTCATGGGGGTCAATACAGACATCAATAAGCACTTAATTAACCCTGTCACTCATGGGGGTCAATATAGACCCCCATAAGCACGTAATTAACCCTATAACTCATGGGGGTCAATACAGACCACCATAAGGCCTTAGTTAACACTATAACTCAAGGGGATCAATACAGACCCCCATAAGCACTTAATTAACCCTGTCACTCATGGGGGTCAATACAGAGCCCCATAAGCACTTCAGTAACTCTATAACTCATGAGGGTCAATACAGACCCACATATGGCCTTAATTAAAAGTATAACTCATGGGGGTCTATACAGACCCCCATAAGGCCTTAATTAACCCTGTCACTCATGGGGGTCAATACAGACCCCCATAAGCACTTACTTAACCCTATAACTCGTGGAGGTCAATACAGACCTCCATAAGGCCTTAATTAACCTTATAACTCATGTGGGTCAATACAGACCCCCATAAGCACTTGATTAACCCTGTCACTCATGGGGGTCAATACAGACCCCCATAAGCACTTAATTAACCCTATAACTCATGAGGGTCAATATAAACCCCCATAAGGCCTTAATTAAACCTATAACTCATGGGGGTCAATAAAGACCCCCATAAGTCCTTAATTAACCCTATAACTCATGAAGATCAATACAGACCCCAATAAGCACTTAATTAACCCTGTTACTCATGGGGGTCAATACAGACCCCCATAAGCACTTAATTAACCCTATAACTCATAGGGGTCAATACAGACCCCCATAAGGCATTAATTAATCCTATAACTCATGGGGGTCCATACAGACCCACATAAGCACTTAATTAACCCTGTCACTCATGGGGGTCAATACAGACCCCCATAAGCACTTAGTTAACCCTGTCACTCATGGGTGTCAATACAGACCCCAATAAGCACTTAATTAACCCTGTCACTCATGGGGGTCAATACAGACCCCCATAAGCACATAATTACCCTATAACTCATGGGGGTCAATACAGACCCCAATAAGCACTTAATTAACCCTGTCACTCATGAGGGGTCAATACAGACCCCCATAAGCACTTAATTAACCCTATAACTCATGGGGGTCCATACAAACCCCCATAAGGCCGTAATTAACCCTATAACTCATGGGGGTCAATACAGACCCCCATAAGTCCTTAATTAACCCTATAACTCATGGGGGTCAATACAGACATCAATAGGAACTTAATTAACCCTGTCACTCATGGGGGTCAATATAGACCCCCATAAGCACGTAATTAACCCTATAACTCATGGAGGTCAATACAGACCACCATAAGGCCTTAGTTAACACTATAACTCAAGGGGATCAATACAGACCCCCATAAGCACTTAATTAACCCTATTACTCATGGGGGTCCATACAGACCCCCATAAGGCAATAATTAACCCTATAACTCATGGGGGTCAATACAGACACCCATAAGCACTTAATTAACCCTATAACTCATTGGGGTCAATACAGACCCCCATAAGGCCTTAATAAACCCTACAACTCATGGGGGTCAAAACAGACCCCCATAAGCACTTAATGATCCCTGTCACTCATGGGAGTCAATACAGACCCCCATAAGCACTTAATTAACCGTAAAACTCATGGGGGTCAATACAGACCCCCATAAGGCCTTAATTAACCCTATGACTCATGGGGGTCAATACAGACCCCCATAAGTCTTTAATTAACCCTATAACTCATGGGGGGCAATTCAGACCCCCATAAGCACTTATTTAACCCTGTCACTCATGGGGGTCAATACAGACCCCCATAAGCACTTAATTAACCCTGTCATTTATGGGGGTCAATTTAGAACCCCATAAGCACTTACTTAACCCTGTCACTCATGGGGGTCAATACAGACCCCCATAAGCACTTATTTAACCCAATAACTCATGGGGGTCCATACAGACCCCCGTAAGGAGTTAATTAACCCTGTCACTCATGGGGGTCAATACAGACCCCCATAAGCACTTAATTAACCCTATAACTCATGGGTGTCCATACAGACCCCCATAATGCCGTAATTAACCCTATAATTAATGGGGGTCAATACAGACATCAATAAGCACTTAATTAACCCTGTCACTCATGGGGGTCTATATAGTCCCCCTTAAGCACGTAATTAACCCTATAACTCATGGGGGTCAATACAGACCACCATAAGGCCTTAGTTAACACTATAACTCAAGGGGATCAATACAGACCCCCATAAGCACTTAATTAACCCTGTCACTCATGGGGGTCAATACAGAGCCCCATAAGCACTTCAGTAACTCTATAACTCATGAGGGTCAATACAGACCCCCATATGGCCTTAATTAAAAGTATAACTCATGGGGGTCTATACAGACCCCCATAAGGTCTTAATTAACCCTGTCACTCATGGGGGTCAATACAGACCCCCATAAGCACTTCCTTAACCCTATAACTCGTGGAGGTCAATACAGACCTCCATAAGGCCTTAATTAACCTTATAACTCATGTGGGTCAATACAGACCCCCATAAGCACTTGATTAACCCTGTCACTCATGGGGGTCCATACAGACCCCAATAAGCACTTAATTAACCCTGTCACTCATAGGGGTCAATACAGACCCCAATATGCACTTAAATAACCCTGTCACTCATGGGGGTCAATACAGACCCCCATAAGGCCTTAATTAAACTTATAACTCATGGGGGTCAATACAGACCCCCATAAGTCCTTAATTAACCCTATAAGTCATGGGGGTCAATACAGACCACAATAAGCACTTAATTAACCCTGTCACTCATGGGGGTCAACACAGACCCCCAATAAGCACTTAATTAACCCTGTCACTCATGGGGGTCAATACAGACCCCTATAAGCACTTACTTAACCCTATAACTCATGGGGGTCCATACAGACCCCCATAAGGCCTTAATTAACCCTATAACTCATGGGGATCAATACAGACCTCCATAAGGCCTTAATTAACCCTATAACTCATGTGGGTCAATACAGACCCCCATAAGCACTTGATTAACCCTGTCACTCATGGGGGTCAATACAGACCCCCATAAGGACTTAATTAACCTTATAACTCATGAGGGTCAAAACAGACCCCAATAAGCACTTAATTAACCCTGTCACTCATGGGGGTCAATACAGACCCCCATAAGGCATTAGTTAATCCTATAACTCATGGGGGTCCATACAGACCCACATAAGCACTTAATTAACCCTGTCACTCATGGGGGTCAATACAGTACCCCATAAGCACTTAGTTAACCTTGTCACTCATGGGGGTCAATACAGACCCCCATAAGCACTTAATTAACCCTATTACTCATGGGGGTCCATACAGACCCCCATAAGGCCTTAATTAACCCTGTCACTCATGGGGGTCAATACAGACCCCCATAAGCAATTACTTAACCCTATAACTCATGGAGGTCAATACAGACCTCCATAAGGCCTAAATTAACCCTATAACTCATTGGGGTCAATACAGACCCCCATAAGCACTTGATTAACCCTGTCACTCATGGGGGTCAATACAGACCCCCCTAAAGCACTTAATTAACCCTATAACTCATGAGGGTCAATATAGAACCCAATAAGCACTTAATTAACCCTGTCACTCATGGGGGTCAATACAGACCCCCATAGGCACTTAATAAACCCTATAACTCATGGGGGTCAATAAAGACCCCCATAAGGCATTAATTAATCCTATAACTAATGGGGGTCCATACAGACCCACATAAGCACTTAATTAACCCTGTCACTCATGGGGGTCAATACAGACCCCCATAAGCACTTAGTTAACCTTGTCACTCATGGGGGTCAATACAGACCCCCATAAGCACTTATTTAACCATATAACTCATGGGGGTCCATACAGACCCCATAAGGCCTTAATTAACCCTGTCACTCATGGGGGTCAATACAGACGCCCATAAGCAATTACTTAACCTTATAACTCATGGAGGTCAATAGAGACCTCCATAAGGCCTAAATTAACCCTATAACTCATGGGGGTCAATACAGACCCCCATAAGCACTTGATTAACCCTTTCACTCATGGGGGTCAATACAGACCCCCTAAAGCACTTAATTAACCCTATAACTCATGAGGGTCAATATTGACCCCAATAAGCACTTAATTAACCCTGTCACTCATGGGGGTCAATACAGACCCACATAAGCACTTAATTAACCCTATAACTCATGGGGGTCAATTCAGACCCCAATAAGCACTTAATTAACCCTGTCACTCATGGGGGTCAATACAGACCCCCATAAGCACTTAATTAACCCTTTAACTCATGGGTGTCCATACAGACCATAATGCCGTAATTAACCCTATAACTCATGGGGGTCAATACAGACATCAATAAGCACTTAATTAACCCTGTCACTCATGGGGGTCAATATAGACCCCCATAAGCACGTAATTAACCCTATAACTCATGGGGGTCAATACAGACCATCATAAGGCCTTAGTTAACACTATAACTCAAGGGGATCAATACAGACCCCCATAAGCACTTAATTAACCCTGTCACTCATGGGGGTCAATACAGAGCCCCATAAGCACTTCAGTAACTCTATAACTCATGAGGGTCAATACAGACCCCCATATGGCCTTAATTAAAAGTATAACTCATGGGGGTCTATACAGACCCCCATAAGGCCTTAATTAACCCTGTCACTAATGGGGGTCAATACAGACCCCCATAAGCACTTACTTAACCCTATAACTCGTGGAGGTCAATACAGACCTCCATAAGGCCTTAATTAACCTTATAACTCATGTGGGTCAATACAGACCCCCATAAGCACTTGATTAACCCTGTCACTCATGGGGGTCAATACAGACCCCCATAAGCACTTAATTAACCCTATAACTCATGAGGGTCAATATAAACCCCCATAAGGCCTTAATTAAACCTATAACTCATGGGGGTCAATAAAGACCCCCATAAGTCCTTAATTAACCCTATAACTCATGAGGATCAATACAGACCCCAATAAGCACTTAATTAACCCTGTTACTCATGGGGGTCAATACAGACCCCCATAAGCACTTAATTAACCCTATAACTCATGGGGGTCAATACAGACCCACATAAGGCATTAATTAATCCTATAACTCATGGGGGTCCATACAGACCCACATAAGCACTTAATTAACCCTGTCACTCATGGGGGTCAATACAGACCCCCATAAGCACTTAGTTAACCCTGTCACTCATGGGTGTCAATACAGACCCCAATAAGCACTTAATTAACCCTGTCACTCATGGGGGTCAATACAGACCCCCATAAGCACTTAATTACCCTATAACTCATGGGGGTCAATACAGACCCCAATAAGCACTTAATTAACCCTGTCACTCATGAGGGGTCAATACAGACCCCCATAAGCACTTAATTAACCCTATAACTCATGGGGGTCCATACAAACCCCCATAAGGCCGTAATTAACCCTATAACTCATGGGGGTCAATACAGACCCCCATAAGTCCTTAATTAACCCTATAATTAATGGGGGTCAATACAGACATCAATAGGAACTTAATTAACCCTGTCACTCATGGGGGTCAATATAGACCCCCATAAGCACGTAATTAACCCTATAACTCATGGAGGTCAATACAGACCACCATAAGGCCTTAGTTAACACTATAACTCAAGGGGATCAATACAGACCCCCATAAGCACTTAATTAACCCTATTACTCATGGGGGTCCATACAGACCCCCATAAGGCAATAATTAACCCTATAACTCATGGGGGTCAATACAGACACCCATAAGCACTTAATTAACCCTATAACTCATTGTGGTCAATACAGACCCCCATAAGGCCTTAATAAACCCTACAACTCATGGGGGTCAAAACAGACCCCCATAAGCACTTAATGATCCCTGTCACTCATGGGAGTCAATACAGACCCCCATAAGCACTTAATTAACCATAAAACTCATGGGGGTCAATACAGACCCCCATAAGGCCTTAATTAACCCTATGACTCATGGGGGTCAATACAGACCCCCATAAGTCTTTAATTAACCCTATAACTCATGGGGGGCAATTCAGACCCCCATAAGCACTTATTTAACCCTGTCACTCATGGGGGTCAATACAGACCCCCATAAGCACTTAATTAACCCTGTCATTTATGGGGGTCAATTTAGAACCCCATAAGCACTTACTTAACCCTGTCACTCATGGGGGTCAATACAGACCCCCATAAGCACTTATTTAACCCAATAACTCATGGGGGTCCATACAGACCCCCGTAAGGAGTTAATTAACCCTGTCACTCATGGGGGTCAATACAGACCCCCATAAGCACTTAATTAACCCTATAACTCATGGGTGTCCATACAGACCCCCATAATGCCGTAATTAACCCTATAACTCATGGGGGTCAATACAGACATCAATAAGCACTTAATTAACCCTGTCACTCATGGGGGTCAATATAGACCCCCATAAGCACGTAATTAACCCTATAACTCATGGGGGTCAATACAGACCACCATAAGGCCTTAGTTAACACTATAACTCAAGGGGATCAATACAGACCCCCATAAGCACTTAATTAACCCTGTCACTCATGGGGGTCAATACAGAGCCCCATAAGCACTTCAGTAACTCTATAACTCATGAGGGTCAATACAGACCCCCATATGGCCTTAATTAAAAGTATAACTCATGGGGGTCTATACAGACCCCCATAAGGTCTTAATTAACCCTGTCACTCATGGGGGTCAATACAGACCCCCATAAGCACTTCCTTAACCCTTTAACTCGTGGAGGTCAATACAGACCTCCATAAGGCCTTAATTAACCTTATAACTCATGTGGGTCAATACAGACCCCCATAAGCACTTGATTAACCCTGTCACTCATGGGGGTCAATACAGACCCCCATAAGCACTTAATTAACCCTATAACTCATGAGGGTCAATACAGACCCCCATAAGGCCTTAAGAAACCCTATAACTCATGGGGGTCCATACAGACCCCAATAAGCACTTAATTAACCCTGTCACTCATAGGGGTCAATACAGACCCCAATAAGCACTTAAATAACCCTGTCACTCATGGGGGTCAATACAGACCCCCATAAGGCCTTAATTAAACTTATAACTCATGGGGGTCAATACAGACCCCCATAAGTCCTTAATTAACCCTATAAGTCATGGGGGTCAATACAGACCACAATAAGCACTTAATTAACCCTGTCACTCATGGGGGTCAACACAGACCCCCAATAAGCACTTAATTAACCCTGTCACTCATGGGGGTCAATACAGACCCCTATAAGCACTTACTTAACCCTATAACTCATGGGGGTCCATACAGACCCCCATAAGGCCTTAATTAACCCTATAACTCATGGGGATCAATACAGACCTCCATAAGGCCTTAATTAACCCTATAACTCATGTGGGTCAATACAGACCCCCATAAGCACTTGATTAACCCTGTCACTCATGGGGGTCAATACAGACCCCCATAAGGACTTAATTAACCTTATAACTCATGAGGGTCAAAACAGACCCCAATAAGCACTTAATTAACCCTGTCACTCATGGGGGTCAATACAGACCCCCATAAGGCATTAGTTAATCCTATAACTCATGGGGGTCCATACAGACCCACATAAGCACTTAATTAACCCTGTCACTCATGGGGGTCAATACAGTCCCCCATAAGCACTTAGTTAACCTTGTCACTCATGGGGGTCAATACAGACCCCCATAAGCACTTAATTAACCCTATTACTCATGGGGGTCCATACAGACCCCCATAAGGCCTTAATTAACCCTGTCACTCATGGGGGTCAATACAGACCCCCATAAGCAATTACTTAACCCTATAACTCATGGAGGTCAATACAGACCTCCATAAGGCCTAAATTCACCCTATAACTCATTGGGGTCAATACAGACCCCCATAAGCACTTGATTAACCCTGTCACTCATGGGGGTCAATACAGACCCCCCTAAAGCACTTAATTAACCCTATAACTCATGAGGGTCAATATAGAACCCAATAAGCACTTAATTAACCCTGTCACTCATGGGGGTCAATACAGACCCCCATAGGCACTTAATAAACCCTATAACTCATGGGGGTCAATAAAGACCCCCATAAGGCATTAATTAATCCTATAACTAATGGGGGTCCATACAGACCCACATAAGCACTTAATTAACCCTGTCACTCATGGGGGTCAATACAGACCCCCATAAGCACTTAGTTAACCTTGTCACTCATGGGGGTCAATATAGACCCCCATAAGCACTTATTTAACCATATAACTCATGGGGGTCCATACAGACCCCATAAGGCCTTAATTAACCCTGTCACTCATGGGGGTCAATACAGACGCCTATAAGCAATTACTTAACCCTATGACTCATGGGGGTCAATACAGACCTCCATAAGGCCTAAATTAACCCTATAACTCATGGGGGTCAATACAGACCCCCATAAGCACTTGATTAACCCTTTCACTCATGGGGGTCAATACAGACCCCCTAAAGCACTTAATTAACCCTATAACTCATGAGGGTCAATATAGACCCCAATAAGCACTTAATTAACCCTGTCACTCATGGGGGTCAATACAGACCCACATAAGCACTTAATTAACCCTATAACTCATGGGGGTCAATTCAGACCCCAATAAGCACTTAATTAACCCTGTCACTCATGGGGGTCAATACAGACCCCCATAAGCACTTAATTAACCCTTTAACTCATGGGTGTCCATACAGACCATAATGCCGTAATTAACCCTATAACTCATGGGGGTCAATACAGACATCAATAAGCACTTAATTAACCCTGTCACTCATGGGGGTCAATATAGACCCCCATAAGCACGTAATTAACCCTATAACTCATGGGGGTCAATACAGACCACCATAAGGCCTTAGTTAACACTATAACTCAAGGGGATCAATACAGACCCCCTTAAGCACTTAATTAACCCTGTCACTCATGGGGGTCAATACAGAGCCCCATAAGCACTTCAGTAACTCTATAACTCATGAGGGTCAATACAGACCCCCATATGGCCTTAATTAAAAGTATAACTCATGGGGGTCTATACAGACCCCCATAAGGCCTTAATTAACCCTGTCACTCATGGGGGTCAATACAGACCCCCATAAGCACTTCCTTAACCCTATAACTCGTGGAGGTCAATACAGACCTCCATAAGGCCTTAATTAACCTTATAACTCATGTGGGTCAATACAGACCCCCATAAGCACTTGATTAACCCTGTCACTCATGGGGGTCAATACAGACCCCCATAAGCACTTAATTAACCCTATAACTCATGAGGGTCAATATAAACCCCCATAAGGCCTTAATTAAACCTATAACTCATGGGGGTCAATAAAGACCCCCATAAGTCCTTAATTAACCCTATAACTCATGAGGATCAATACAGACCCCAATAAGCACTTAATTAACCCTGTTTTTCATGGGGGTCAATACAGACCCCCATAAGCACTTAATTAACCCTATAACTCATGGGGGTCAATACAGACCCCCATAAGGCATTAATTAATCCTATAACTCATGGGGGTCCATACAGACCCACATAAGCACTTAATTAACCCTGTCACTCATGGGGGTCAATACAGACCCCCATAAGCACTTAGTTAACCCTGTCACTCATGGGTGTCAATACAGACCCCAATAAGCACTTAATTAACCCTGTCACTCATGGGGGTCAATACAGACCCCCATAAGCACTTAATTACCCTATAACTCATGGGGGTCAATACAGACCCCAATAAGCACTTAATTAACCCTGTCACTCATGAGGGGTCAATACAGACCCGCATAAGCACTTAATTAACCCTATAACTCATGGGGGTCCATACAAACCCCCATAAGGCCGTAATTAACCCTATAACTCATGGGGGTCAATACAGACCCCCATAAGTCCTTAATTAACCCTATAACTCATGGGGGTCAATACAGACATCAATAGGAACTTAATTAACCCTGTCACTCATGGGGGTCAATATAGACCCCCATAAGCACGTAATTAACCCTATAACTCATGGAGGTCAATACAGACCACCATAAGGCCTTAGTTAACACTATAACTCAAGGGGATCAATACAGACCCCCATAAGCACTTAATTAACCCTATAACTCATGGGGGTCAATACAGACCCCCATAAGGCAATAATTAACCCTATAACTCATGGGGGTCAATACAGACACCCATAAGCACTTAATTAACCCTATAACTCATTGGGGTCAATACAGACCCCCATAAGGCCTTAATAAACCCTAAAACTCATGGGGGTCAAAACAGACCCCCATAAGCACTTAATGATCCCTGTCACTCATGGGAGTCAATACAGACCCCCATAAGCACTTAATTAACCGTAAAACTCATGGGGGTCAATACAGACCCCCATAAGGCCTTAATTAACCCTATGACTCATGGGGGTCAATACAGACCCCCATAAGTCTTTAATTAACCCTATAACTCATGGGGGGCAATTCAGACCCCCATAAGCACTTATTTAACCCTGTCACTCATGGGGGTCAATACAGACCCCCATAAGCACTTAATTAACCCTGTCATTTATGGGGGTCAATTTAGAACCCCATAAGCACTTACTTAACCCTGTCACTCATGGGGGTCAATACAGACCCCCATAAGCACTTATTTAACCCAATAACTCATGGGGGTCCATACAGACCCCAGTAAGGAGTTAATTAACCCTGTCACTCATGGGGGTCAATACAGACCCCCATAAGCACTTAATTAACCCTATAACTCATGGGTGTCCATACAGACCCCCATAATGCCGTAATTAACCCTATAACTCATGGGGGTCAATACAGACATCAATAAGCACTTAATTAACCCTGTCACTCATGGGGGTCAATATAGACCCCCATAAGCACGTAATTAACCCTATAACTCATGGGGGTCAATACAGACCACCATAAGGCCTTAGTTAACACTATAACTCAAGGGGATCAATACAGACCCCCATAAGCACTTAATTAACCCTGTCACTCATGGGGGTCAATACAGAGCCCCATAAGCACTTCAGTAACTCTATAACTCATGAGGGTCAATACAGACCCCATATGGCCTTAATTAAAAGTATAACTCATGGGGGTCTATACAGACCCCCATAAGGTCTTAATTAACCCTGTCACTCATGGGGGTCAATACAGACCCCCATAAGCACTTCCTTAACCCTATAACTCGTGGAGGTCAATACAGACCTCCATAAGGCCTTAATTAACCTTATAACTCATGTGGGTCAATACAGACCCCCATAAGCACTTGATTAACCCTGTCACTCATGGGGGTCAATACAGACCCCCATAAGCACTTAATTAACCCTATAACTCATGAGGGTCAATATAAACCCCCATAAGGCCTTAATTAAACCTATAACTCATGGGGGTCAATAAAGACCCCCATAAGTCCTTAATTAAGCCTATAACTCATGAGGATCAATACAGACCCCAATAAGCACTTAATTAACCCTGTTACTCATGGGGGTCAATACAGACCCCCATAAGCACTTAATTAACCCTATAACTCATGGGGGTCAATACAGACCCCCATAAGGCATTAATTAATCCTATAACTCATGGGGGTCCATACAGACCCACATAAGCACTTAATTAACCCTGTCACTCATGGGGGTCAATACAGACCCCAATAAGCACTTAATTAACCCTGTCACTCATGGGGGTCAATACAGACCCCCATAAGCAATTAATTACCCTATAACTCATGGGGGTCAATACAGACCCCAATAAGCACTTAATTAACCCTGTCACTCATGAGGGGTCAATACAGACCCGCATAAGCACTTAATTAACCCTATAACTCATGGGGGTCCATACAAACCCCCATAAGGCCGTAATTAACCCTATAACTCATGGGGGTCAATACAGACCCCCATAAGTCCTTAATTAACCCTATAACTCATGGGGGTCAATACAGACATCAATAGGAACTTAATTAACCCTGTCACTCATGGGGGTCAATATAGACCCCCATAAGCACGTAATTAACCCTATAACTCATGGAGGTCAATACAGACCACCATAAGGCCTTAGTTAACACTATAACTCAAGGGGATCAATACAGACCCCCATAAGCACTTAATTAACCCTATTACTCATGGGGGTCCATACAGACCCCCATAAGGCAATAATTAACCCTATAACTCATGGGGGTCAATACAGACACCCATAAGCACTTAATTAACCCTATAACTCATTGGGGTCAATACAGACCCCCATAAGGCCTTAATAAACCCTAAAACTCATGGGGGTCAAAACAGACCCCCATAAGCACTTAATGATCCCTGTCACTCATGGGAGTCAATACAGACCCCCATAAGCACTTAATTAACCGTAAAACTCATGGGGGTCAATACAGACCCCCATAAGGCCTTAATTAACCCTATGACTCATGGGGGTCAATACAGACCCCCATAAGTCTTTAATTAACCCTATAACTCATGGGGGGCAATTCAGACCCCCATAAGCACTTATTTAACCCTGTCACTCATGGGGGTCAATACAGACCCCCATAAGCACTTAATTAACCCTGTCATTTATGGGGGTCAATTTAGAACCCCATAAGCACTTACTTAACCCTGTCACTCATGGGGGTCAATACAGACCCCCATAAGCACTTATTTAACCCAATAACTCATGGGGGTCCATACAGACCCCCGTAAGGAGTTAATTAACCCTGTCACTCATGGGGGTCAATACAGACCCCCATAAGCACTTAATTAACCCTATAACTCATGGGTGTCCATACAGACCCCCATAATGCCGTAATTAACCCTATAACTCATGGGGGTCAATACAGACATCAATAAGCACTTAATTAACCCTGTCACTCATGGGGGTCAATATAGACCCCCATAAGCACGTAATTAACCCTATAACTCATGGGGGTCAATACAGACCACCATAAGGCCTTAGTTAACACTATAACTCAAGGGGATCAATACAGACCCCCATAAGCACTTAATTAACCCTGTCACTCATGGGGGTCAATACAGAGCCCCATAAGCACTTCAGTAACTCTATAACTCATGAGGGTCAATACAGACCCCATATGGCCTTAATTAAAAGTATAACTCATGGGGGTCTATACAGACCCCCATAAGGTCTTAATTAACCCTGTCACTCATGGGGGTCAATACAGACCCCCATAAGCACTTCCTTAACCCTATAACTCGTGGAGGTCAATACAGACCTCCATAAGGCCTTAATTAACCTTATAACTCATGTGGGTCAATACAGACCCCCATAAGCACTTGATTAACCCTGTCACTCATGGGGGTCAATACAGACCCCCATAAGCACTTAATTAACCCTATAACTCATGAGGGTCAATATAAACCCCCATAAGGCCTTAATTAAACCTATAACTCATGGGGGTCAATAAAGACCCCCATAAGTCCTTAATTAAGCCTATAACTCATGAGGATCAATACAGACCCCAATAAGCACTTAATTAACCCTGTTACTCATGGGGGTCAATACAGACCCCCATAAGCACTTAATTAACCCTATAACTCATGGGGGTCAATACAGACCCCCATAAGGCATTAATTAATCCTATAACTCATGGGGGTCCATACAGACCCACATAAGCACTTAATTAACCCTGTCACTCATGGGGGTCAATACAGACCCCCATAAGCACTTAGTTAACCCTGTCACTCATGGGTGTCAATACAGACCCCAATAAGCACTTAATTAACCCTGTCACTCATGGGGGTCAATACAGACCCCCATAAGCACTTAATTACCCTATAACTCATGGGGGTCAATACAGACCCCAATAAGCACTTAATTAACCCTGTCACTCATGGGGGTCAATACAGACCCCCATAAGCACTTAATTAACCCTATAACTCATGGGGGTCCATACAGACCCCCATAAGGCCGTAATTAACCCTATAACTCATGGGGGTCAATACAGACCCCCATAAGTCCTTCATTAACCCTATAACTCATGGGGGTCAATACAGACATCAATAGGCACTTAATTAACCCTGTCACTCATGGGGGTCAATATAGACCCCCATAAGCACGTAATTAACCCTATAACTCATGGGGGTCAATACAGACCACCATAAGGCCTTAGTTAACACTATAACTCAAGGGGATCAATACAGACCCCCATAAGCACTTAATTAACCCTATTACTCATGGGGGTCCATACAGACCCCCATAAGGCAATAATTAACCCTATAACTCATGGGGGTCAATACAGACACCCATAAGCACTTAATTAACCCTATAACTCATTGGTGTCAACACAGAACACCATAAGGCCTTAATTAAACCTATAACTCATGGGGGTCAATACAGACCCCCATAAGGCCTTAATAAACCCTACAACTCATGGGGGTCAAAACAGACCCCCATAAGCACTTAATGAACCCTGTCACTCATGGGAGTCAATACAGACCCCCATGAGCACTTAATTAACCGTATAACTCATGGGGGTCAATACAGACCCCCATAAGGCCTTAATTAACCCTATGACTCATGGGGGTCAATACAGACCCTCATAAGTCTTTAATTAACCCTATAACTCATGGGGGGCAATTCAGACCCCCATAAGCACTTATTTAACCCTGTCACTCATGGGGGTCAATACAGACCCCCATAAGCACTTAATTAACCCTGTCATTTATGGGGGTCAATTTAGAACCCCATAAGCACTTACTTAACCCTGTCACTCATGGGGGTCAATACAGACCCCCATAAGCACTTATTTAACCCAATAACTCATGGGGGTCCATACAGACCCCCATACGGCCTTAATCAACCCTATAACTCATGGGGGTCAATACAGACCCCCATAAGGCCTTAATGAACCCTGTCACTCATGGGGGTCAATACAGACCCCAATAAGCACTTACTTAACCCTATAACTCGTGGAGGTCAATACAGACCTCCATAAGACCTTAATTAACCCTATAACTCATGAGGGTCAATATAAACCCCCATAAGGCCTTAATTAAACCTATAACTCAAGGGGGTCAATAAAGACCCCCATAAGTCCTTAATTAACCCTATAACTCATGAGGATCAATACAGACCCCAATAAGCACTTAATTAACCCTGTTACTCATGGGGGTCAATACAGACCCCCATAAGCACTTAATTAACTCTATAACTCATGAGGGTCAATACAGACCCCCGTAAGGAGTTAATTAACGCTATAACTCATGGGGGTTCATACAGACCCCAATAAGCACTTAATAAATCCTGTCACTCATGGGGGTCAATACAGACCTCCATAAGGCCTTAATTAACCCTATAACTCATGGGGGTCAATACAGACCCCCATAAGCACTTAATTAACCCTATAACTCATGAGGGTCAATACAGACCCCCATAAGGCCTTAATTAAACTTATAACTCATGGGGGTCAATACAGACCCCCATAAGTCCTTAATTAACCCTATAAGTCATGGGGGTCAATACAGACCCCAATAAGCACTTAATTAACCCTGTCACTCATGGTGGTCAATACAGACCCCATAAGCACTTAATTAACCCTATTACTCATGGGGGTCCATACAGACCCCCATAAGGCAATAATTAACCCTATAACTCATGGGGGTCAATACAGACCCCGATAAGCACTTGATTAACCCTGTCACTCATGGGGGTCATTACAGACCCCATGAACATGTCATTAACCCTGTCGCTAATGGGGGCTAATACAGACACTCATAAGCACTTAATTAACATTATAACTCATGGGGGTCAATACAGACCCCCATAAGGCCTTAAATAACCCTATAACTCATGGGGGTCAATACAGTCCCCCATAAGCACTTAATTAACACTGTCACTCATGGGGGTCAATTCAGACCCCCATAAGCACTTAATTAACCCTATAACTCATGGGGGTCAATACAGACCCCCATAAGGCCTTAATTAACCCTATCACTCATGTGGGTCAATACAGACCCCCATAAGCACTTAATTAACCCTGTCACTCATGGGGGTCAATACAGAACCCCATAAGCCTCTATTTTACCCCATCAGTCCCATAAGGGTATATTATGACACCTATGGGGCTGTTAAAACCCTAACATTAACCACATAAGTGCCATGACGGTACACAAGGACCATCATGACACTAACTACAAACACTGCACTATAACCCCCAATAAACCATTTAATCTAAACTAACCCCCCTCTACACTAATCTATTAACACTTACACTACCTACACTACCTACCCAATAATAAACCTCCCCACCACTCTAATTACAAAAAAATAATAAAACTACCTTACAGATTATAAAAAAACCTAAGTCACCAAAAATAAAAAAACCTACCTTACAGAAAATAACAGAACCTAAGTCACCAAAAATAAAAAAAAACTACAGTACAGAAAATAACAAAATACATTACAACCCCACCACCCCCACTACAGAAAGAAAAAAAATTACACACCTGAAAAGGAAAGACAGACATACACAATACAATACATACATACAATACAATTCATTACATACAATCCATTACATACAATCCATTACATATAATACAAATCAAATACTCCCTATCTATCTAACATACAATCTATCACATATATAGTTGTGAGTATGCGAGTTGTTGCTAACGCTTGCGGGCTCGCATAGCGAGCCCGCGGCCCTCGCAAAGCGAGGGCACTGGGCGAGAGCCTCAGTTGCTGGCATGGAGTGCCGGAGGCGCTCCATGCCAGCAACTGCGACCCTCGCAAACTTCACGTCGCAACGCAAATAACACGACACACTCATTATGACACTCACAAACAACATACCACACACGTTCACAAAATTAAAAACACAATACATACACACAGCACATACATAAAAAGCTTACCTACAGCAACAGGGAGCACCCAGGACCTCAAAAATGTAATTTACACCTTCATTTCACTTAAAATAAAAGAGTTTGGACAATAAAAAATTTGCTATGCGAGAGAAAAAATGTCCGCCGAACAAAACGATAACGAGGCTACACATGCAAACACCATACGAGACACGTTACCACACATTACGACCTCGCAAACATCGGACGCAACACGCCGACATACAAACATTTCAAACACAATAAATACACACAACACACACATAAAAAACTTACCTACAGCAAGAGGGAGCATCCAGGACCTCAAAAAACCAAGTTACACCTTCATTTAACTCAAAATAAAAGAGTTTAGACACTAATGAAATCGCTAAGCGACAGAAAAAATGACCGACGAAAAAAACGAAACGAGGCTACAGCACTCTCAACACGTAAAACAACACACAAAACTCGAAAAACCCCACGAAGCACCGACGGATAATCCGCAAAGACGCATAACATAGATAACCCGCCATTTTACGCCAATGCGGAAGTACACGAGTACGCTAACGGTTTGGTCTCGCGCAGGCACACTATTACACTGCACACATTCACCACGCTTACACAGCACCTCCACACCACTAATGCTGTAGCAACATGAAAACAGATTGTCAGCTCTTCAACACAATGCTTCAAAATAGGTAAAGTATATTCATTTATTCATCTATTATATATTTTAGTATTACACACCAAACAGCATTAGCTACCTTACGATTTGATTGCCGTCATTTTTTGACGGGCAAGTCGCTAGTTTAATATAAAATAAATCATAACTATATCAAATACATCCCCCTATCTATCTAATATACAATAAATCCTAACTACATACACAGGGCCTTATTCTATTATTGGCCGTAGGAGATGCGGGGCCGCAAGGACCGGCCGCAAGCTATTCTGCTATTCTATTCCCCTGCGGCCGGGGATTCCGGCAGGCTTGCGGCCGGCGCCTTGCTATCCCTTGCGCCGCACGCGCCGGAGGAAAGCCTTTGATCTAAAACGGCCGCAAGAGTTTCGGCCGCAAGAAAAGCCCGGTTGCTATTCTATTGCTCCGGGAACCCTCTCTGCAAGGCTAAAAGCGAGCCGCAGCTTACTTGCAGGAAAAAGGTCCCACTAGCACCAATTAAGCACATTATAACGCAGAAATAAAGCCATCCTGCACTCTGAGGAGACTATAAAATGATTGTAGGTGTTAGCAAAAATAGCATAACATTCCCCTATACTCAAATCCGTAAAAAAAATGTTTTATTATATATGTCAAATATCCATGGAAAAAGTCCAGAGTGCTTGGAGCACCTCAGACCTGGCCACGCTGCGGCCGGAAAATAAACAGTTAATGTAAACTCGGATTTGGGCTGATGTGCAAGCTTGAGAGGGGGTTACTTTTAATCCTCCTGTCCCCCAGTATGATCCATAGCATTTACAGAGCTGTACAGTGCTGTCTTGAATTTATTTTTGACTTTAAAGATTTCTTAGCTTACGGCCGGTTGCAAGATATACGGCCGGCCGTAAGAGGAGATCCTTGCGGGGCCGTTTAATAGAATTGCGAGGTAACAGAACCCCCGCAAGGAATCGCAGCCATGCGGCCGTTTTACGGCCGATAATAGAATGAGGCCCACAGACCCTAATTCTAAGCTAAAATAAAAAAATTAAGACCACTTACCTTTAAGTGGTCGCTTCAGATCCCTAACCTAGGGGTAAAACAAAACAAAAAAAAATAGTACAAAACATTAACATAAAATAAATAAACATTATATACATTCTACATATTCTACTCACCTTTCCAGCATGTCCCGTCATTGTTCAGTTCTTCCAGCGCGGCCCTGTTAAAAAAACACAATACATTAATACAATATACAAACACCAAATAAAATAAACATCTAAACATATAAATATCCCCGGCCTCCTCCTCTTCAGCCCCGGCTGGGCCCTGCAACCATCCGCGGTCTAAAAAACAAGCAAAAAAAAACTGAGGTCTGAACTCGCAGACCTCCGTGACGCTAATGAGCCTCCAGGATCCTTTTCCGGGAGAAAATTGGCAATGGCGGCTTGTGATTGGCTGAAAAAGATGTCTATCAATTATAGCCAATCAGAAGTTTTCAATGTGTGAGCCAATCAGGATGGGATACACCCCAATATCCCACTCTGATTAGCTAAAGCACCTGTCAAGCTTTATTAGAACCAATCACAAGGCGCAGATGCCTTCAGCCAATCACTATGGGATACACCCCCACAGAGTGATTGGGTGAAGACATCTGCGCATCCTGATTGGCTCACACATTGACGACTTCTGAAATTGATAGACAGCTTTTTCAGCCAGTCACAAGCCGCCATTGCCAATTTCCTCCCGGAAAAGGCTCCGGGAGGCTCATTAGCGTCGGGGAGGTCTGCGAGTGCAGAACTCTGTTAGTTTTTTTTTTGTTTTATTTTTAGACCACCGATGGTTGCAGTGCCCAGCCAGGGCTGAAGGGGAGGAGGCCGGGGACATCACGGGGATGTAAGTTGAAAGTATATTTATATGTTTATATGTTTATTTTATTTGGTGTTTGTATATTGTATTAATGTATTGTGTTTTTTTAACAGGGCCGCGCCGGAAGAACTGAACAATGGCGGGACATGCTGGAAAGGTGAGTAGAATATTTAGAATGTATATAATGTTTATTTATTTTATGTTAGTGTTTTGTACAATTTGTTTTGTTTTGTTTTACACCTAGGTTAGTGATCTGAAGGGACATCTTAAAGGTAAGTGGTCTTAATTATTTTATGTTAGCTTAGAATTAGGGTCTGTGTATTTAGTTAAGATTTATTGTATATTAGATAGATAGGGGGATGTATTTTATATAGTTATGATTTATTTTAAATTAAATGGATTGTATGTTAGATAGATAGGGGTATTTAATTTGTATTATATGTAATGTATTATATGTAATGTATTGTATGTAATGTATTGTATGTTATGTATTATATGTAATGGATTGTATTTAATGTAGTGTATGTAATGTAATGTATTGTATGTATCTATGTATTGTATTGTGTATGTCTGTCTTTCCTTTTCAGGTGTGTAATTTTTTTTTCTGTAGTTCGGGGGGGGGGGGGGGGTTTAATGTATTTTGTTATTTTCTGTACTGTAGATTTTTTATTTTCTGTAATGCAGGTTTTTTTATTTTTGGTGACTTAAGTTTTGTTATTTTCTGTATGGTAGTTTTTTTTATTTTTGGTGACTTAGGTTTTCTTATTTTCTGTAAGGTAGTTTTTTTTTTTTTTGTAATTAGAGCGGTGGGGAGGTTTATTAGGGGGTAGGTAGTGTAGGTAGGTAGTGTAAGTGTTAATAGATTAGTGTAGAGTGGGGTTAGTTTAGAATAAAAGGGTTTATTGGGGGTTATAGCGGAGTGTCCTTGTGGACCGTCATGGCACTTTTGTAGTTAATGTTAGGGTTTTAACAGCCCCATAGGTGTCATAATATACCCTTATGGGACTGATGGGGTTAAATAGAGGCTTATGGGGGTCTGTATTGACCCCCATGAGTGACAGGGTTAATTAAGTGCTTATTGGGGTCTGTATTGACCCCCATGAGTTATAGGGTTAATTAAGTGCTTATGGGGGTCTTTATTGACCCCCAGGAGTTATAGGGTTAATTAAGGCTTTATGGGGGTCTGCATTGACCCCCATAAGTGACAGGGTTATTTAAGGGCTTATGTGGGTCTGTATTGACCCCCATAAGTGACAAGGTTAATTAAGGGCTTATGTGGGTCTGTATTGACCCCCATGAGTGACAGGGTTAATTAAGTACTTATGGGTGTCTGTATTGACCCCCATAAGTGACAGGGTTAATTAAGGGCTTATGTGGGTCTGTATTGATCCCCATGAGTGACAGGGTTAATTAAGGGCTTATGGGGGTCTGTAATGACCCCCATGAATTATAGGGTTAATTAAGGTCTTATGGGGGTCTGTATTGACCACCATGAGTGACAGGGTTAATTAAGTGCTTATTGGGGTCTGTATTGACCCCCATGAGTTATAGGGTTAATTAAGGGCTTATGGGGGTCTGTATTGACCCCCATGAATTATAGGGTTAATTAAGGGCTTATGGGGGTCTGTATTGACCCCCATAAGTGACAGGGTTAATTAGGGGCTTATGGGGGTCTGTATTGACCCCCATGAGTTATAGGGTTAATTAAGGGCTTATGGGGGTCTGTATTGAGACCCCCATGAGTTATAGGGTTAATTTTAGTTGCCTGGGGTTAATATTTTTTAGTGTGAGTCCTTTCAGGACCTTTACGGTCCTTTAAGGACCCGCGAGGCGGGAAATTTAAAAATTGAAATGCAGCAGAGTCACGATCGGTGTCGATCGAGGAACCTTGCTGCAGGGGGTTAATGTGGGGGGGATGCGGGGGTCCCTAAGGAACCCTGCAGCAAAGGCTTAATGTGGGGACACTTCAGGGGTCCCGATGGGGACCCCCAGCATAAAGTGGGGTTAGTTTTAGGTGCCGCGGCCGATATTAGTAATAGTGTGCCGCGGGCCCTTTAAGGAGCCGCGGCAGCGAATTTATAATGTTTAAGTGCAGCAGGGTCTGATCGGTGCCGATCGGGGACCCCCGCTGCAAGGGGTTAATGTGTGGGGGCTGCGGGGGTCCCTATGTGAGGACACTTCGGGGGTACGGATTGGGGACCCCCGCATAGAGGGGGTTAATTTTAGGATCCGGGGGGGTAGTTGGAGTACCCCTTACGGCAGGGCTTATATGGGGGACTGCCGCAGAGGTCCCGTTTAGGACTCCTTCACTACTTGTTGAGGTGCGGGAGCCTGCGAGATCATCTCGCAAGCTGTCACTTCTCATGTACATTTGCACAGTGTTGATACAAACGGCCCTGCTGCGTAGCTCATACGTTGCTCGAAGCAGGGCGATTGTAATAGCATTGTAACTTTGAGCAATTTTGCAGTACGTAGGGCTTAAGTAGAAGCCTCTTATTTTAGAGGCTGGAATTTAATAGGGCCCTAAATGTCTCATATGGTAACAGAGAGCTGGAAAGTAGATAGCAGTACTTACCATTTGAAAGTTGTGAAAAGACAGCTAAGCACACGTCGTCTGGTTCTGGACACTCTATGACAGGACCAAGGCAAGGATCAATCACAGCATCAGAATACAAGTTCATGCATTTTGTACAATTGAGAGAAAATGCTGAAAAAGTCAGAAATCTTTATTAACATTTTATCGTATCGCACAAATACATGACAGCTAAAGATCAATGAATGAAGGAAATTATGCAAGATATTTAAATTCAAGTGCAGAATAAATAACAATTACTGTATATACTCGAGTATAAGCCGAGTTTTTCAGCCCTTTTTTTAAGGCAAAAAAGGGCCCACTCGGCTTATACTCGAGTCCCTCCTACCACCGTGTCTCTCTAACCCCCTGTGTCTCTCTAACCCCCCCGTGTGTCTCTCAGCCCCCCGTGTGTCTCTAACCCCCCGTGTGTCTCTAACCCCCCCGTGTCTCTCTATCCCCTGTGTCTCTTTCCCTCCCCCCTCCTCAACCTCAACCCCCCTTAACCTCCCCCCCTCAATCCCCCTCAACCCCAACCCACCTCCTCAACCTAAACCCCCCTCAACCCCCCTCCTCCACTTAAACCCCCCTGAATACCTCCCACCTCTCCCCTCACTTACCTGCTTGTGCTCCGGCCTCCGCTATTCGACCCGCCGTGCCTGTGACGTCACATGCGCACATGCGAGCCGCGTCATTAGCATATACCGGGTGCCGGCACCCAGTATATGCTAATGATGCGGCGCGCAGGTGACGTCACATGCACACCGGGTCAAGGAGCGGAGGCCGGAGCACAAGCAGGTAAGTGAGGGGAGAGGTGGGAGGTATTTAGGGGGGATTCGGTGGAGGAGGGGGATTGAGGGGGGTTTAGGTTGAGGAGGGGGGTTGGGTTTTAGGGGGTTGAGGTTAATGAGGGGCGTTGAGGGGGTTTGAGGTTGAGGAGGGAGGTTGAGGATGGGGTGTTGAGGATGAGGATGGGGGTTGAGGAGGGGGTTGAGGATGGGGTTGAGGAGGAAGGTTGAGGAGGGGGTTGAGGATGGGAGGGTTGAGGAGGGAGGTTGAGGATGAGGAGGGAGGTTGAGGATGAGGAGGAGGGGTTGAGGAGGGGGGTTGAGGATGGGGGGTTGAGGAGAGAGGATGAGGATGGGGGGTTGAGGATGGGGGGGTTGAGGAGGGAAGTTGAGGAAGGCGGGGTTGAGGAGGGAGTTTGAGGATGAGGAAGAAGGTTGAGGATGAGGAGGAGGGGTTGAGGAGGGGGGTTGAGGTTGAGGAGGGAGGTTGAGGATGGGGGGTTGAGGAGAGAGGATGAGGATGGGGGTTTGAGGAGGGAGGATGAGGAGGGAGGTTGAGGATGAGGAGGGGGTTGAGGATGATGAGGGAGGTTGAGGATGAGGAGGGAGGTTGAGTATGAGGAGGGAGGTTGAGGAGTGGGGTTGAGAAGGGTAATAAGGGAGGGGGGAAGAGACACAGGGAAGGGAGAGGTTGGAAGAGACACAGGGAAGGGAGAGGGGAGAAGAGACACGGAGAGAGAGGGGGACACAGAGGGCACAAGAGGGACACAGGGGGCAGCACATTTCCCACCCTCGGTTTATACTCGAGTCACTCATTTTACCCAGTATTTTGTGGTAAAATGGGTGCCTCGGCTTATACTCGGGTCGGCTTATACTCGAGTATATACGGTAAGATAAAGTCGTATGTGCCTCAAATATTCAGTTTATATCAACTGAAAAAATATGCAAGATAGTAAAATAATAAAAGACTGGTTTAAATGTTTCATTTTGTTTTATTAAAGGTAACACATAATATAGTTTCACATAATGTAAATGGCTTTAATGCTCAAAATAAAAGGTGTTTAGTATTTAAATATTAAAATTCCGTTAATCCTTCTGACATATTGTTTACAAGATTCTGATTTTACATCCAAACAGCCATTACTTTATTTCCATAACAAATTTATATTTTTTCTTCTAATACACATACAACAAATAATGCTGCAATATTGTTTCATACATCTTTAAATGTACAAATACATTTAATTCATAAAGATAAAGATATATTGTAAATGCAAAATAAACAAGCACTAGATATCAATACTAAATAGGCCAAAAAAACAGTCACAATAAGTGGCTAGTGGTGCCACTCCTACTATGATAATTATAACACACTTAAACTCTCTCAACTGAAAACTAGTAGGTTTATTGTGCACTCTTTGGCTTCTATGTAAATTCTTGATTTAAAATATTGAGTCACCAAAAAATTCCCATAATTAAAATTTTACTTTTATTATTCACCAACAAAAACTAGGGGCCCTATTAAATTCCAAGCCGGTAAGGCTGCAGGCTGGAAATTTGGCCGACTTACGGTGCTATTAAATTAGAAAGGCTGCAAGCTGCTAGCTGGAGAAGCAAAACCGTAAACAATTTGTCAGTCATTGGATTTGCGGGTTAGTACGTAATCAATTAAGCAAGCCCGTAGCTACTTGTTTACACGGAGCCAATAGAAGCAGAGATCGTCAGCATTGCATCACAGAAAAATGGAGGATGGATTTCAAAGTCTTACGGGGTTCAATTATGATCAAACCCACATTCTAGTCATGATGCAATATTAATAAAGCCATAAATATGATAATCTATCACATGCGAGTTATAGTATATGTATTAACACATTGATTGCCGGGATCAATATAACACAATAATTATACATGAAATGAAGTATTTTTGTGGGCCGATTTGCGGTCTTGGGAATGTTGTGCTATTAATTCTAAGACCTAACATCACTTTTCCATTTTCATATTAGTACAGTAGTGTGTTTTAATTTGCTTTACAAGTGCAACGTATTGGACTTTAGCCCCCTTGCAAGTCCTCTCGAGCACATGTTGGCCTTTGGGCTCCATTTGCTTGTTACGGGCTTGCTAGCGAGTGACTTTGTTGCAATTTAATAGCTAAATTGAAAACGTAGCGGTTATGGGCTTGACGGATCAAAGGATTTACGGTTGTGAAGTTCAACATTGCTCAACCCGTAGGCTTTTTTCTGCCCTGTTTTAACCCATATCCCAAATTTAATAGGGCTGTATGTTACTAAAATAATACTGAGAATTGGCATGTTACTATACCTCCCAATATGAATTAAAAGTAATAATGGGGAAGGGGAGAGATTAGTGTGCATTCCTCTCATGCAGTAAATGCATGGTGTTGGGCTAGCCCAAACATATTGGCTAATAGTACTGCATAATCCCAACATCCACTTACTACTATATTGTTGGTAGCACTGTATTCACAAATATATTGGCTAATAGTTCTACTGCATAATCCCAACATCCACTTACTACGATATTGTTGGTCGCACTGTATTCACAAACATAACACAACCACAACCTGGTGTGAATCTCACACAATCTTCATTAGTTACTACAACTACAGTATCTCACAAAAGTGAGAACACCTCTCACATTTTTGTAAATATTATCTTTTCATGTGACAACACTGAAATGACACTCTGCTACAATGTAAAGTAGTAAGTGTACAGCCTGTATAACAGTGTAAATTTAATGTCCGCTCAAAATAACTCAACACAGCCATTAATATCTAAACTGTTGGCAACAAAATTGAGTACACCCCTAAGTGGAAATGTCCAAATTGGGCACAAAGTGTCAATATTTTGTGTGGCCACCATTATTTTCCAGCACTGCCTTAATCCTCATGGGCATGGTGTTCACCAGAGCTTCACAGGTTGCCACTTGAGTCCTCTTCCACTCCTCCATGATAACATCATGGAGCTGTTGGATGTTAGAGACCTTGCACTCCCTCACCTTCCTTTTGAGGATGCCCCACAGATGTTTAATAGGGTTTAGGTCTGGAGACATGCTTGGCCAGTCCATCACCTTTACCTTCAGCTTCTTTAGCGAGGCAGTGGTCGTCTTGGAGGTGTGTTTGGGGTAGTTATCATGTTGGAATACTGCCCTGCGACCCAGTCTCTGAAGGGAGGGGATCATGCTCTGCTTCAGTATGTCACAGTACATGTTGGCATTCATCTTTCCCTCAATGAACTATACCTCCCCATTGCCGGCAGCACTCATTCAGGCCCAGATCATGACAATCCCACCACCAAAACTATACATCTATACTGAGGAAAGGTAGTCGAAATAATCCCTAAATGACAGAAAATGGATAAGGCATGAATAACACAAAAAAAACACTGATATGAGATAAAAACCCTCAGTTTGAATGTAAACAGCAATGCAGAAAAAGTAGAGGCAGCATCTGACATCATCAGGGAAATGCATATAGGGGGACTCAACACAACATATTATAGAAAATAATTTGTGGACATATTTGTGTATCCCAGTTCAAGTTCCCAGAATGCAGTGTAATACCTGTTTTTCTTAGAACTCTGATCTGGAAGCAGGTTTTTTTAACTTGCTTTAGACATTCAAGTGTGAATGTACTTTTTATTTACTGCACTACTGTACGGTGGAGGGCTTCTATCGCTCTTTTGCCCACCATATTATAAATGATTGTTGTGGTGAACTACCTACTCATAAGATCCACAACACAAGCTGAGATCCCGCTCCATGCTGATGATAGCCAGTAAGCTTGAAACAGCTGTACATGGATTGGATACTCAGCCTGTGTTTATTCCAACCTTGGCTTTGCATTAAAGCTGTATAATACAGCATGCATAAGCTTAAAGGAAACCATGTTTGATGATGGCTACGGAATGAAGAACGAGGCATTTGTGGACATATTTGTGTGTCCCAGTTCAAGTTCCCAGAATGCAGTGTAATAACTGTTTTTCTTGGAACTCTGATCTGGAAGCAGGTTTTTTTAACTTGCTTTAGACAATCAAGTGTGAACACAGATGTACTTTTTATTTACTATAGAAAACATAAATACACATATAGACATAGGTCTATATATGTTTGGTCAGGGGCTGCATGCGTGCTGCCGGCACTGGGGAGCTACAGCTCATTGACAACCACTGCCTTGCTAAAGAAGCTGAAGTTAAAGGTGATGGACTGGCCAAGAATTTCTCCAGACCTAAACTCTATTGAGCATCTGTGGGGCATCCTCAAATGGAAGGTGGGGGAGTGCAAGGTGTCTAACATCCACCAGCTCCGTGATTTTAGCATGGAGGAGTGGAAGAGGACTCCAGTGGCAACTTGTGAAACTCTGGTGAATTGTATGCCCATGAGAGTAAAGGCAGTGCTAGAAAATAATGGTTGCCACACAAAATATTACACTGTTGGCCCAGTTTGGACATTTCCTCTTAGGCGTGTACTCACTTTTGTTGCCAATGGTTTAGACATTAATGGCCTTGTGTTGAGTTATTGTGAGGGGACAGCACATTTATGTGGTTATACAGGGTGTACACTTACAACTTTATATTGTAGCAGAGTGTCATTTCTTCAGTGTTGTCACATGAAAAGATATAATAAAATATTTATAAAAATATGAGGGGTGTACTCACTTTTGTGAGACACTGTAAACATTGACTTAATACTTATATGTTACTAGCAACTTGCCCGTCAAAAATAACGGCAATAAGTGAAGCCTGGCATTGCTGTTTGCCATACAATGGGAGCCTCTCCCCCCTCTACTTTACTGACCTCGCGATGAGTGTCTTTGGTGCTCATCACGGGCCTCGCAATGAGGGCCTTTGGTGCTCATTGCGAGCCTCCGCCCCTCTACTTCTCCCACCCACTACTTGATGGGAGGTGCTCATTGCGACCCACCCCCACATTACTGGCTTTGCGATGAGCGCCTTTGTGTCTTTTTCCCCCTCCCTTGTGTCTCCCCCCCCTTTCCATTCCCTGTGTCTCTTCTCCCCTCCCCTGTGTCTCCCCCCCTCCCCTGTGTCTTCCCCCCTCCCCTGTGTCTCTTCCCCCCCTCCCGTGTCTCTTTCCCCCTCCCTCCCCTGTGTGTCTTTCCCTCTCCCCTGTATCTCTTTCCCCCTCACCTTCCCTTTGTATCTTTCCACATTCCCTGTGTTTCTTCCCCCCGCTTTCCCCCCCTGTGTCTCTTCCCCCCTGTCCTGACGTGTCTCTTCCCCCCTTGTGACTTTTCCCCGCCATTTCCCTCCACTGTGTCTTTCCCCTCTCCCTTGTGTCTCTTCCCTCCTCCTCTCTCTCCCTTGTGTCTCTTCCCCTGTGTCTCTTCCCCCCTCCTCTCACTCCCCTGTGTCTCTCCCCCTCCTCTGTGTCTCCCCCACCCCTCATCTGCCTTCCCTGTGTGTCTCCTCCCTCCTCTCCTGTATCTCTTCCCCCTCCTCCCCTGTGTCTCTTCCTCCCTTCTCTCCCTTCCGTGTCTCTTTCTCCCGAGTTGCACAGCCGGGAGCAAGCACAATAAGCATGCGTGCGCCTCCGACGCAATGTGCATGCGCCCGCCCCCCACCGCAAAGCGCATGTGCGGCTTACGCTGCACAATGAGCATGCGCAGGGCTTGAGATAAATTGTAGTTGTTAAACTGCGATTTGACGCAAGCATGACAATGAATCGCAGTATGACAACTATTATATGTGATATGGTAGACACCCCTACTCAGACAAGTATTATGTTCTCTGATCCAATCAGACTATAGGGTAAGAGTAATTTGGCAGTGCTCTGTATCTTATTATCACAAATGCTTTCAGTCAGTTAAACTGGGGGTTCAGTGTATAATACTACACCTAAAGTTACTCTATTCAGATAATAAAGAAATCTTACTATTCCCAATGGTTTGAAAAGCATTCAATATAAAAGCACACCTCAAAATCCTGCATGCTACATAGTCAGAGAACCTCAGAGAAGAGTAATTAGTACCATACAACTATCTGATATTACCTAAGTAGCCAGACTGGTAAATTGGTAAACACACAGGGATACCGTCAGACCTCTGAGTTAACTCTCATACTGTTGACTAACATACAATGCCACAATAAACTGCACAGTGTTAAACATTGCAGGAATGATGTGCTGTTAGTCTCCCTGGATTCTGTGATAATTAGCTCTGATAACACCAAAGATACTATACATAGTTTGTTTTTCAAAGTGATTAAATCACCACCTCCTATAGTAAGTTGAAGTGAGAGTTATGTGCTTCTCACATACACACAGAGAGATCATCTCACTCCGCTGAATGCTGCAGGATCAGGGCCGCTAATCTATTACCAGTCAATGCAAAAATGTCTCCTCTTACCCCTTTGGCCAACTAGTACATACAAACTACCATGTTTCTCCCTCTACGGGCTTTATCAAAGTCCTGTCTCAAAACATTACTGCAAACAGCACCATAACATTTGTCAAATAGCACCACAAGCCATTATTGGTCTATTTAAAGAAAATGATAGCTAATAAAAATAATGTATTCAGTCATGTGATATAAACACTCCAAACTGGATTGCACATTAATGCTGTATGCTCCTGCGCAAGGAACAGAGAGGGGGGGAAGGGACAGAGAGGGGGAAAGGGGAAAAAACATAGGGGAGGGAGAAGGGGGAAAAGTGACACGGGGAAAGAGACAGAGGGGGGGAAAGGACACAGGGGAGGGAGGTGGGGGAGGAAGAGACACAGGAGAAAGGGGGAAAGATACAGAGGGTGAAAGGGAAAGAGACACAGGGGAGGGACAAGGGGGAAAGAGATACAGGGGAGGGAAAGGGGCAAAGAGACACAGGGAAGGGAGAGGGGGAATATACACAGGGGAGGGAGATGGGGAATAGACAAAGAAGAGGGAGGGGGGGAAGAGACACAGGAGAGAGAGAGGGGGAAAGAGACACATGGGAGGGAGATGGGTAAAGAGACAAAGAAGAGGCAGAGGGGGGGGAGAGACACAGGTGAAGGAGAGGGGGGTCACAGGTAATGGAGAAGGGTAGAGACACAGGTAAGGGAGAGGGGGAACAGACAAAGCGTTGGGAGAGGGGGGAAAGAGACACAGGAGAGGGAGAGGAGAAAAGAGACAAACAGGAAGGAGAGGGGGAACTAGTCACAGAGGAGGGAGAGGGGGGAAAAGACACAGGGGAGGGAGAGGGGGTTAAGAGACACAGGGGAGGGAGAGGGCAGGAAAGAGACACATGTAATATTATACCTTAATTTATGATGAAAATGACTAGTATATATATATATATATATATTTATATATTGTGTTGTTAATTTTTTTAAATATATCATTTTTATTTTATACAACAACAAAACAATAAATAAAATGACTTTAGGAATTTACATCAGCATAAAATCATTTAGTCATTCATTCAAAATAAACACAAATAAAGATAACACAAAATCAATTACGGTATATATATACTTGTAAAAAGTGATAAACAGCATTTTTCCTATATGGCAGGGAAAGAAAACAAAGGAAATAAGATAGATAAAATGATATTGTTATATATTAATATCTTCCCATTTCATCCATTTTTTCACCACCTTTTCCTCTCTAATTTGATGACGTATAAGACCTTTTTATAACTCCCTATCACGGTCAACCATCCTTACAATATCTGACAATTTTGGAACTTCTTTGGCTTTCCAAGATTTAACTATAAGCCATTTACATGATAATAACATATGAGAAATTTCTGCTCTGATGTGGTATTGTCTCATTTTCAAAAATATGACACAACAAAAATGCAGGACTTAAGGGTACCCTAATATCACATATATAGTTGTGAGCGTACGAGTTGTTGCTAACGCTGCGGGCTCGCGTAGCGAGCCCGCGGCCCTCGCAAAGCGAGGGCAGTGGCCGAGGGTCTCAGTTGCTGGCATGGAGCGCCCAAGGAGCTCCTTGCCAGCAACTGAGGACCCTCGCGAAGCGAGGGCCTCAGGTGCTGGCATGGAGCGCCGTAGGCGCTCCATGCCAGCAACTGCGACCCTCACAAACTTCACGTCGCAAACCAAACAGCACGACACACACATTACGACACTCGCAAACAACATACGACACACGTTCACACACATTACGGCCTCGCAACACTCGGACGCAACTCGCGAACATTACAAAATGTAAAACACAATACATACACACAGCACATACATAAAAACCTTACCTACACCAAGAGGGAGCACCCAGGACCTCAAAAATACAACTTACACCTCGATTTTACTAGAAATAAAACACTTTGGAGACTAAAAAAAAATCTAAGCGACAAAAAAATGGCCGCCGAACAAAACGAAAACGAGGCTACAGCACTCTAAACTCGCAAAACACCACAACAAACTTGCAAAACACCACAACAAACTCGCAAAACGCAACAAACGACCTACGGATATTCATACCACACAGTGCACACATTCAGCATGCTTACACAGCAGCTCCACACCACTAATGCTGCAGCAACATCAACACAGATTGCCAGCTCTTCATCACAATGCTTCAAAATAGGTACAGTATATTCATTTAGTAATCTATTACATATTTCATTATTATACACCAAACAGCATTAGCTACCTTACAATTTCATTGCCGTCATTTTTTGACGGGCAATTCGCTAGTTAATAATAGTTTCAATCAAGTCTATGCACATATTCCATCTGTATCTGTGGACAACTCTACCATAAAGTATATGTGCATACAGTAGGTTCCTTTTCCACCACATTCTCTCCAGAATTCTTCTGTGTTTGAGGTGTTAATTATTTTCTTATTCATTGCTACCAGATGCAACCACTGAATTAACTTAATATAAAGCCCTCTATGGCCCTCATTCAATTGCAATTTGGCCAATTGAATAGGGCTCCGAATAAGCACATAGCATATTTATTTTAAATATTTTTTTAGTTAGTGAAAACCTTGCTTTTGGATAGATGCTTTTTAGCTAAAAGCGTATTTAAAAAATATATGTTATGTCCTTATTTAGAGCTCTATTAAATTGGCCAAAATGCAATTGAATGAGGGCCTATGTGTGGTGCAAATTGTGTTGGGATACATCACCAAATATACAGTGCCTTGCAAAAGTATTCACCCCCTTGACTTTTTACCTATTTTGTTACATTACAGCCTTAAATTCAATTTTTTGTTAATCTGAATTTTATGTGATGGATCAGAACACAATAGTCTAAGTTGGTGAAGTGAAATGATAAAAATATATACATCAAACATTTTTTTTTTTAAATAGAAAACAGTACTTTGCATTGTACGTATGTAAGCACCCACTTTGTTATGAAGCCCATAAAAAGCTCTGGTGCAACAAATTACCTTCAGAAGTCACATAATTAGTGAAATGATGTCCACATGTGTGCAATATAAGTGTCACATGATCTGTCATTACATATACACACCTTTTTTGAAAGGCCCCAGAGGCTGCAACACCTAAGCAAGAGGCACCACTAACCAAACACTGCCATGAAGACCAAGGAACTCTCCGAACAAGTAAGAGACAATGTTGTTGAGAAGTACAAGTAAGGGTTAGGTTATAAAAAAATATCAAAATCTTTGATAATCCCCAGGAGCACCATCAAATCTATCATAACCAAATGGAAAGAACATGGCACAACAGCAAACCTGCCAAAAGACGGCCGCCCACCAAAACTCACGGACCGGGCAAGGAGGGCATTAATCAGAGAGGCAGCACAGAGACCTAAGGTAACCCTGGAGGAGCTGCAGAGTTCCACAGCAGAGACTGGAGTATCTGTACATAGGACTACAATAAGCTATACGCTCCATAGAGTGGCCAGAAGAAAGACATTACATTTAGCAAAAAACAAAATGGCCCGTTTTGAGTTTGCGAAAAGGCATGTGGGAGACTCCCAAAATGTATGGAGGAAAGTGCTCTGGTCTGATGAGACTAAAATTGAACTTTTCGGCCATCAAAGAAAATGCTATGTCTGGCGCAAACCCAACACATCACATCACCCAAAGAACACCATCCCCACAGTGAAACATGGTGGTGGCAGCTATGTTTTTCTGTAGCCACGACTGGGAAAATGGTCAGAATTGAGGGAAAGATGGATTGTGCTAAATTAAGAGATAGTCTTGAGCAAAATCTGTACCACTCTGTGTGGGATTTGAGGCTAGGACAGAGGTTCACCTTCCAGCAGGACAATGACCCCAAACACACTGCTAAAGCAACACTTGAGGGGCCTAGACATAGCCCAGACCTCAATCCAATAGAAAATCTGTGGTCAGACTTAAAGATAGCTGTTCACAAGTGCAAACCATACAACTTGAAGGAGCTGGAGCAGCTTTGCAAGGAGGAATGGGCAAAAATCCCAGTGGTAGGATGTGGCAAGCTCATACCGACTTATCCAAAGCGACTTGGAGCTGTGATTGCCGCAAAAGGTGGCTCTGCAAACTATTAACTTTAAGGGGGGTGAATAGTTATGCACAATGACTTTTTCTGTTACTTTGTCCTATTTGTTGTTTGCTTCACAAAAAAAAAAAAAAAATCATCTTCAAAGTTGTGGGCATGTTCTGTAAATTAAATTATGGAAACCCTCAAAAAATCCATGGTAATTACAGGTTGTGAGGTAACAAAAAATGCCAAGGGGGTTGAATACTTTTGCAAGGTACTGTACGTTATTTTGGGAACAATCAACATTTGTATCCAGGCGATCCTACCTTACTATGACAGGAGTTCAGGTTTCCATTCAAATATAGTCTGTCTAAAGTATATTGTAAAGTATATTCCCAAATGTCTTATGCCCTTGCTATTCCAATTGTTTGAATTTATTTTTTATGTGGTTTAATTCTTCAACTCTCAGTCCTAACATTAAGGTATTAGACTTTGTCTCATTAATCTTTAAACATGAAAGTTTGTATATTTTTCAAGCAAATCAAATAATGCTGAAAACATTGACACTTGGGCCCAATTTTAACATTTCCACTTAGGGGTGTATTCACTTTTTTTGCCAATGGTTTAGACATTAATGACTGTGTGTGGAGTTATTTTGAGGGGACAGCACATTTTCATTGTTATACAGGCTGTACACTTACTACTTTATATTGTAGCAGAGTGTCATTTCTTCAGTGTTGTCACATGAAAAGATATAATAAAATATTTACAAAAATGTGAGGGGTGTACTCACTTTTGTTAGATACTGTATAAATATTGTGTTGTTATCACATATATAGTTGTGGATCTTGTGATGTAGGTAACGTTTGCGATGTTGGTCATGCAGTTGTGTCCCTCTGAAAGCAAGGCGAAGCAGCCGCACAGCACTTAGGCTGCAATGAGCGACGAAGGCGCTCATTGCAGCCAGCGGCGCCGTCACACATGTGAGCCTCGCAAAGCGAGGCAAAGCAGCTGCACAGCACTTAAACTGCAATGAGCACAGAAGGCGCTCATTGCAGCCAGCGGCACAGTACTTAAGCGAAGCTCACCAACTGCGCAGCACTGTTCAAGCTAGTAACACTAAAAACCCACCAAAAAAAAAAAAATTATGTACAAAAAATTATAACACACTCACACACAGCTCAGGGGGAGACACAGGAAGCCTGGGAGTGAGGTTGCAAGCGAATTTCACCCATACTTGGTGTTTTTCGTCACTCAAAAATCGCCTAAGCGAGAAAAAAAACGAAGCTGAAGACAGTAAAACTTACACGACCAATGCCAGGCATGCGGGACTTTGAAAATAAAACCAATGGCAGCCACTGCGCATCACGCAAACATTCAGCAGACATACAGAGTAGAAAGACACGGAAAGCACAGCGGGGATATGCTGGAAAGACACATGGCATTCCCAAGCACTAAACTTGCAGGTTAACGAACTTTGCAATGAGCAGCCTGTACAGTAGGCGAGAGGAAAGGCTCCCAATGAGCACCGAGAGGGCTCATCGAGGGTTTCACGATAAGCACCGCAAGCGGGAGAGGCTTGCAATGAGCACCGAAGGCCGAAGGCGTTCAGCGTGGGATTCACAATGGGTGCCGAAGGTGATCAGTGCAAAGCAGGAAGCAATGAGAGCCGAAGGTGCACAGAGGACCAAAAGCCTCACATTGTCAGCCTTACAATTTTAATCCTGTAGTTTTTGATGGGCATGTTCCTAGTTTAATATAGTATACTATTAACATGCTAAATTATTCTCTTCTAAGAAGAGGAAACACAGATAATTGTGACTTCATGTCATGTCACACTGTAAAACTGCCTACATATATATACTTGTGTTATTAATCAATAATATATAATCAATTCACATTTGGGTGTGTCAATGCCTTTACATCTCTTACAGGAAGATTACAAACTATTTGTACGGATTTCTGTACTTGCCGCAGTGTGCACAGTGCTTCACCAGCCGCTCATATGCAAAGTGTGGCGCAAGGAATAGAGGGGGAAAGGGCCAGAGTGGGGGAAAGGGGGAAAGAAACAGAGGGGAAAAGGGGGGAAAAGACACAGTGGAGGGAGGAGGGGGCAAAGAGACACAGGGGGCAGGGAGATAGAGGTGGAAATGGACACAGGGAGGGAGGAGAGGGGAAAGAGACATGGGAAAGGAAGAAAGATGCAAAGGGGGAAAGAGACACACGGGAGGTTGGAGGGGGAAAGAGAAACACTGGAGGGAGAGGGGGGAGAGATGTCTCATTTTTATTTGGAGCATACAGAGTTAATGTGCAATCCAGTTTGGAGTTTTTATATCACATGACTGAATACATTATTTTTATTAGCTACCATTTTCTTTAAATAGACCAATGATGGCTTGTGGTGCTATTTGCCAAATGTTGTGGTGCTGTTTCCACTAAAGTTTTAAGACAGGACTTTGATAAAGCCCTTAGTGGGAGAAGCATGTTAGTTTGTATGTACTAGTTGGCCAAAGGGGTATTGAGGAAACATTTTTGCATTGACTGGTAATATATTAGCTGCCTTTAGCAGTTTTGATCCTGCAATTACAAGTAAAATACCACACACAGAGGAGTGAGAAGATCTCTCTGTGGGTATGTGAGAAGCACATAACTCTCACTTCAACTTACTATAAGAGGTGGTGATTTAACCACCATGAAAAACAAACTATATGTATAGAGCCTCATTCTATTAATGGCCGTAAAATGGCAGCAAAGCTGTGATTCCTTGCGAGGTTCTGAGGCCCCTCGTAGACCTACGTATACGTAGCTATTCAAATGAAAGGAGCCGCAGCACACCCCTTCCTACAGCTGATCGCAAGCCAGGGAATCTACCTTTAGCTTTGGCGGGCTTGGACCTGATCGCGGGCGTTAGTCCGCGGGTCAGAGTGCAAGCCAGCCAAACTAAAAAGTGGAGACCAAAAGTAACCCCCTTAGTCCAATAGGGGTCAGCTGAGATCCCTATAGGACACTATTAACCCCTAGGTTAACTCCATAAGTTCCATGAGTGTCCTCCAGGAACCTCAGGACAAAGCCTAAGCACTAAACTACACTATTAACCCTAACTATACTACATTACTCCCTTAACCCTAACTTTTCCCCATTAACCCACACTAACCCCTATTTAATCCTAACTGTACCTTTCTAACCCTAACTGGGCCTATTTAACCCCTCTAGCTCTATTTAAAGCTAACTGGGCCTAGTTAACCCCTTCTAGCCCTATTTGACACAATCACTTATGGGGGTCTTTACAGCCCCCCATAAGCCTCCATCTAACCCATCACTAATGGGGGTCTATACAGACCCCTATAAGCCTCCATCTAACCCATTACTTATGGGCTCTATACAGACCCCGCTAAGTCTCCATCTAACCCCATCACTTATGGGGACCCATTCATTTAAACAGACGCCCCAATAAACATCTAAATCTAAACTAACCTCCCTCTACCCTAACCTATTAACCCCTACCTACCTAACACTACCTACCTACCCCCTATTAAACCCCCAACCCCACTAATTAAAAAAAATTAAAAAAAATGTCACCAAAAAAACAAAACTATGTTAACAAAAAAAGTACATTACAAACCCCCACTACAAAAAAATAAAAAAAAGGACATTACAAACTCCACCCCAATAGAAAAAATAAAAAAAGGACACCCCCACTACAAAAAAAACAATTACACACCTGCAAAGAAAAGACATACGCAAATATACATAACTTATACATAACTCCGGTAACAAATTCATTATAAATATACCCCTAACCATAAAACATTAACACATAACCCCCTATCATACATTACCCTCTATCTAGACAACATTACCCCCTATCAAGACAACATAACCCCCTATCTATACATAACCCCCTATCTAACATTACCCCATATCTATACATACCCCCCTATCTATACATTACCCCTGTCTATACATTACTCCTATCTATATATTACCCCATCTATACATTACCCCATATCTATACATAACTCCCTATCTGTACATTACCCCTATCTAGAATACATTAAACCCTAAATCTAAGCGAAAATGTAATAGTTTAGACCACTTACCTTTGCAGATATCCCTTCAGGAAAAAAAGGAAACCCCTAGGAAAAAATAAACATTTAATTAGTACAAAACACTGCATATATCAAATACACATTGTCAATACAGTATTAAACTCACCTTTCTAGCATGTCCCCGTCCATCTTCATTTGTATGCCAGATTGGCCCCTGGAAAAAAGATACATATCATTAGTACAACATATACACAAATACACACAACATGATGAACATTAAACATAAAATACATTAAAATTACCTGTCGACAATGTCTCCGGCATTGCCATCTTCTGCCCCGGCTGGGCTCTTCAAAAACCTGCGCTCTGAAAAAAATTAAAATAAATAAATAACAGAGCTCTGCACTGGAGGAGCTCCCCAACGCTAATGATACTTCTAGGCCTTCTTCCGGTTAAAATCTGGAATGGTGCCTTCTGATTGGCTGAAATAGTTGTCAATCAAATGTCAGCCAATCAGAAGGCGCCAAGGTGTGAGCCAATCAGAATGGGATACACCCCTATATTTCATCCTGATTGGCTTACGGCGCTGTCAATCATTTTTGAACCAATCATAAGGCTCTATTGCCTTCAGCCAATCAGAATGAAATACACCACCATGGGGCAATAGGCTAAAGGCATCTGCGCCTTCTGATTGGCTACTATCTGATTGACAGGGGTTATGTATAGATAGGGGCTTATGTATAAATAGGGGGTTATGTATAGATAGGGGTAATGTATAGATAGGGGGTTATGTATAGATAGGGGATATGTATAGATAGGGGTTATGTATAGACAGGGGGTAATGTATAGATAGGGGGTTATGTATAGATAGGGGGTTATGTTGTATAGATAGGGGGTTATGTTGTCTAGAGAGGGGTGAATGTATGATAGGAGTTTATGTGTTATAGATGGGGGGTCATGTGTAGATGGTGGTAATGTATTGTAGTTAGGGGTATATTTATTATGTATTTTTTACTGTAATGTTATGTATAATTGTGTATGCCTTTTCTTTGCAGGTGTGTAATTTTCTTTTATTTTTTGTAGTTGGAGGTTTGTAATGTCTTTTTTTATTGATTTATTTTTGTAGTGGGTTGAAAAGTACTTTTTTATTTTTGATGACATAGTTTTTTTATTTTTGTAATTAGTGGGGTGGGGGGTTTAATAGGGGGTAGTTATGTAATGTATTCGGTAGGTAGGGGTTAATAGGTTAGGGTAGAGGGTGGTTAGTTTAGATTTAGTGGTTTATTGGGTGGAATAGTGTAGTGTAGTGTTTATACTTAGTGTCATGAGGGTCCTGGAGGACCCTCATGGCACTTATGGGGATAATTATAGGGTTCTCATTATCCTATGAGGGTCTTCATAGAGCCTTATGGGACTGATTGGGTTAAATAGAGGCTTATGGGGGCTTGTATAGACCCCCGTAAGTGATGGGGTAAGATGGAGGCTTATGGGGTTCTGTATAGACCCCCATAAGTGATGCATTAGATGGAGGCTTATGGGGGTCTGTATAGACCCCCATAAGTGATGGGTTAGATGAAAGCTTAGGGGGTCTGTAAAGACTCCATAAGTGATGGGGTTAGATGGGGGTCTGTATATGGACCCCTGCAGCTGGGGATCCTGCAGGGGTCCTGATCGGATCCCTACAGCAGGGGTTAATATGTGCACATTGCAGGGGTCCCACTGGGAATCCCTGCAAAATAGGGTTAATGTGTGCACCTATGCCGGAGTCTCTATTGGACCCCATTATAGGGGTGATGTGGGGTCACTGTAGGGGTCACGATCGGGTCCCCTGCAGCCAGCGGGGGACTTAAGTGAAGCAGCCTCAAGGGCTTCACAGCCCTTGCCGCTGCTCCATGGTACAAGTAAGCTGCGGCCCTTTTGGGCATTTTGCTTGCTGTAGGGCTGGCCGGAGCATTTGAATAGGGTTGTAGGGTTTCATGCGGCCGAATCACTTGCGGTCGCGTGGGATTAAAGGTTTTCCCTGCAGTAAGCTGAGGCGGGGGTGGCTGCAAGGGTAAGCAGGGCGCCGGCTGCAAACCGCCCGGAGCCCTTGGCCGCAAGGGAATAAAATAGGTAAGTAGCTGGAGGCCATCCCTTGTGGCCACACAGCTCCTACGGCCATTATTAGAATGAGGCCCACAGTGGCTTAGGTTTTATCAGAGCTAATTATCACAGAATTCAGTGAGACTAACAGCACATCGTTCCTGCAATGTTTAACACTGTGCAGTTTGTTGTGGCATTGTATGTTAGTCAACAGTATGAGAGTTAGCTCAGAGGTCTCACTTTATCCCTGTGTGTTTACCAATTTACCAATCTGGCTACTTAGGTAATATCAGATAATTGTAAGGTACTAATCACTCTTCTCTGAGGTTCCCTATAGCATGCAGGATTTTGAGGTGTTCTGTGATAGTGAATGCTTTTCAATACATTGGGGATATTAAGATTACTCTACTACCTGAATAGAGTGACTTTATGTGTAGTAATAAACACTGAACCCCCAGCTTAACTGACTGAAAGCATTTGTGATAATAAGATACAGAGTACTGCCAAACTGTTCACCCCCTCAAGGTATAAAACTAGATCTACCCTATAATCTGATTGGACCAGGGAACACAATACTTTTCTGAATAGGGGTGACTGTCATATGACAAATAAGTATTACGAGTCAATATTTAGTTGCAATCACTAACGAAGAGTGTATAAGATGCACAACAGGTTGTGGCTGCGTTATGTTTGGGAATATAGTGCTACCAACATAGTAGCAAGTGTGTGTTGGGATTATGCAGTAGAACTATTAGCCAATATGTTTAAGCTAGCCTAACACCATGCATTTACAACATGAGAGGACTACACACTAATCTCTCCTCTTCCCCATTATTAGTAATTCATGTTTGGAGATATAGTCACATGCCAATACTCAGGATTATTTTAGTAACATAGGGACTGATTCAATTGCCCAATTCGTACATTTATACACACTTAAAATCACTATTAATATTGCTACATATTCAGCAAATATTACTTATTGGCACTAATTAATTCTTAAGTCAATATAATGCATATAAACATTGATTAAAAAAAACACCCAAAGCCAAATGTATGAGTTCAAAGCATTTGCAAGTAGCTGATAGAATATGGCCCATAGTTTTTATTTGTGAATAATAAAAGTTATTATTTAATTATGGGAATTTTTTGGTGACTTGTGCGTGGAGGTAACAAACAGATCCTTTACTTTCTGTTATGTATTTATCTGGTCCACAAATACCATATGAATTTATTTTTAAATTTTTTATCTCTATTGTAACTAATGAAATCCAGTTCTATTTGTGCATTTCAATCAACTCATCTTTTTATCTCTTTCCAAGTTGGTAAACTTTCTTTCATACAATTAAGAATGATCAATCGTCTTGCTACCATCAAGATATTAACTATCATGTGAATCTTAGTCTTTAAGATATTTTCCTGAAAAAAGTGAAATAGAATAATTTCCTGTGACAATTCTAAATTAAATGTGATGACTTTAGAAATTTGAGTAATACAATTAACCCAAAAAGCTTGAATACTCGGACATGACCACCACATGTGTTTTTGTGATCCTATCTCCTTCAGACATCTCCAACAATTACCTGAATGATTTTCAGGGTTAATCAGGGCCATTTTCTTTGGTGTAATGTACCATCTTTTTATTATTTTAAACTGGATTTCTCTAAGCAAACTACATTTAATATATTCTTCGGTGATATTAAACTCTTTTTGCCAGATCTTCTCATCCCATTCCTTTTGAAAGTCTTGTTCCTATTTTCTCATTCTTACAGATTTTGTATTTTCAGTTAATAGTTTTATATTTTTAAGACAGTTAGTTATAGTTTGTTTCCTTTTAATATCACATAATGATACCTCGAAATCTGTTAAATTTCTATTTCCCACTAATTTATAACCAGAGTTCAGAATAGCAGTATATAACATGTTAAAAATTAACCAGTTCTCTTGTTGTATCTTCTTTTCCTTACAGATAAATTCAAATGTTTTCAAATGATCTCCTTTATATAGGTTTTTTATGTTTTTTATACCCCAATTCGCCCACTCAACTTTCAGAAAAGGTAATAATTCTTTAGATATCTTATTTATTGGAGTAGCAGGTGATGGAAATTTGATTAGGTTTAAACTTTTATCCAGTCCATGCCAGCTGTTAATTAATACTCTGGGGATCTTTGGTTATTTAATGTCCCCCCCCCACCCCATATTCTTTATCCCAAAATACAGTTGCTAGATCTACCATTGGTGACAGCTCTCTCTCAATTATCAAATATTTTGGGACATCATGCTCAATATTATATTTCAGGATGTGGGTTAAAGCAATTGCTTTAGAGTATTCGATAACATTAGGTGCTGCCAAGCCCCCTTTAGATATGCTTTTGTTGTAACATCTTTTTTTAATTCTAGGCTTTTTATTTTTATCTATAAAGTTGTCTATTTTATTATGTAACTCATTTAATCTATAAGTAGGGATTTTAAGAGGTATACTTCTCAGTATATATATGTAATTTTCGGGAGCACCATCATTTTTATCGCGGATATTCTTCCTGACCATGTCAAATTGAGTTTCCTCCAATTTGGCATTGTATTATTGATATCGAGATTTAATATCTCGAGATTATTTTTCATTAAATTATTAAGGTTTGCAGTAAATTTTATGCCTAAGTGTTTAAATGCATTTTCATCCCAAGTATATCCAAATTGAAGATATATATATATATATATATATATATATATATATATATATATATAATATTGTATTTATTTATCATAGTTTGTTCAGTTATTTTACATTTATTCATATACTGATTCATTCATATTTATTTGTTATATAAGCCATGTAAACTATGTAATATTTTCTTAACAACAAAATAAATAAAAAATCTGAAAAAATATTAACACATATTTATTATATTAACTTGACTCTCCCTATTTAACAGATAAATAAACGGTATGCAATAAATGTGCTACACTCAGTAAACTGTACAGTGCTCCATATTGGCCCAGATTCATTATGATGTAACGTTTGTTGAGCTCCACAATATTCACAAATGTGCTATTATAATGAGCTACATCGGATGTAAAGTGACAATTTACCAGAAATTATAAATTTTAAACTCTTAATAATAATGAAAGACACATGGAAGATGTTTTTGTTTCCGGAGCTTATTATAACAGAACCTGGAATTTAAAGGATCAATGTTGTCAATTTTAAGTGTACACATTTTTGAATAACTAAATATAATAATGGATAAAAACAATTTTGGGAAAGACTTACCTGTGGGCATAAAAGCACAAATTAAGCAACTGACAAAGGCTTCAGCTTTCATGGTATGTATTTGTATCCTCCAGCAATTTTCCCTCTGATTTTTATTATTTTTGCTGTCGATAGAAAGCAACAAGATGTGAATCCACAAGCAGCAAGAAAGATAAAGAGCAGGTGTAAAAGAGGCTGGTAATCTGCTGCTGTAATAGATGTTCTCTAAGGGATATCCACAAATATCTTATTATACAAGAAACCGTTATACAAGTTTTCACTTATACAAGAACGAGAATGAACATATTTATCCATTATCAGCATATTTCCTTGCTTTTTTCACTTTACAAGCAATTTTCATACTATATATTATGCTCATGTAATGCAGAATTACTATGGACCATGGTTCATTTTTCTTTATGCATTTATAAGCAAGTAGTATTATCTTTATTTGTAACGCGCCAACATATTTCGTATCGTTATTATATTTATTAATTTTAATGGGCTAAAGCAATGTGATCTTGTCTAAATGAAAGGACCACTGTAACTTTGGAAATACCCCAAGTCTGTGAAGAATATAAAAAAATAGCCACATTAGCAGCTATGTAAGCCACAAGCATAAATGTATTTAAAAGAGCAGTTTTAGTGTAGCTAACTCTGCCTTTATCATGGGTGCTTCTATCTTGGACTGCTACTTAACTTGTAGCCTGAGGGAGAGGTGTTTCTTACTGGGATGTGCTCTATTTAGCCCCATTGTCAAGTGGCTATTCACAGTGGTAATCATTCAATAGAACTGAATAAAGATATTATCTAATTCCATGCTTCCATTTTCCAGATGTCTAGCACAGGATCAAAATAATATGTCTGCAGTCAGTAATGCAGCATTAAATACAACAGTTAAAGGCAGTAAATTTTAAAATTTTCCATTAATAGTGAGCAATAGTTTATAAAATGTATTTATAAGTAATAAGGGACTTTCTTAGTCCACTACTTGTCATAATTATTTATGGATCATACTGGTATGTAAAATATCTATGTATTTTTTGTTAACTTTTATGTAGTTTGCTTTATGAAGAGGTTCTTTAATGTGCGGTTTAGTGCCTAACGTCATACAAATAGTCCCTGTATGGGTCTGCCCTCTGTAGTATATATGGACATAGACCTTGTAGTGTTGGGTGTCTACTGTAGTGCACTAACCTAAAAAGGGCCATGTCTCAGAAAACATGCTTCAACATGCTGCTACTATGTGGCCCGTGACAGTGTAGTATACTATACTACACATCCAGCCCTACAGAGGCTGGCAGACTGAAACAGGAACTATTTGAATGTTTTTAGATAGTAAAAAGGTGGTTGTTAGCAGGTCTTAATAAAACAAAGTACATAAACTCAAATAAGTGTATATGTATATTATATATAAAATAAAATGCAGAAACCTTCCATATCCATTTAAGAGATACAGTAAGTAGTTTATATATCGCTATTATTATAATATATTGCTATTAAACAAACAGCACTGAATGGGGTTAATACATTACTAATAGACAAAATAGAAAAATAAGCTGTGAGGCTCCAGTGCTCAGAGCAAAGACAGGAAATGTAGTGACTAGAAAAAAGTTGTTGGGTCATTAGGTATGCCCAAAAAAGTAGCTGATAACCTTAGGAATATGCAAACTGAAGAAAATGTGTTGTACAAGATAAAATGGATGTTGACGTAATAAGATTGCTATATAAGGTCTGTGCGCGATCACTGTGTCAGATCCACATTTGGTGTTACTTATACTATATATGCATCTCTCAAGCTTGATAATAAATCAAAATCTGATTGAAGCGCTGAGATTTGGTCTTCCTTGAGTGCCTGAACTGTGTGGTGAAAAACTCTGAGATAATCTTTTCTTTACAATTTGGTGCCCAACGTGGGGCCACTCACTCCGTGGAGGAAATCAGTTGCCAAGATATGGGATCCGACTCTGCAGGGAGACATCGCAAGGTTTGACAGGGACCGAGGTTCACATGCGCCACCTTGGAGAAAAGCCTGCAGAAGCGGTCTTTCTGCGACAGAGGCCGATACTGTGGCCCCTCAACCCCAAACCTGAGCACCTACTGCCACACATTCAGCTGCACTAAGACCTATTTAAACTTTTATGTACATTTTAGTATTTCTGAGATTGTGATTATTTCATAGAGGGAATGGGTGGAGAAGCAGAGTAGGGGGTAGGTAGCTATCATTGATTCTGGGAGCGGTGCTGTAGATCTAAAAGGAGGTACAAGTGTCTCTAGAGTTGGGATATGTGGTATTGGGGTGATCAGTGAGAGAGATTATCTTGAAAGTGCTGAGAGGATCAGGGTAATTGGAGGAAGTTTAGAAATAAGTTTGTGAGAGGATCCGAAGTATAACAGATATAGAACCTAGGTGGATTGTAAGAGTGGAGCTGTAGTAGGGTTGTAATAATTTTTTGTTGCTAAGCATTTGCAGGGCACGTTAGCAAGAGTGTCAGAAGGGATTTCAATCAGAGAAGGGCCTGTGTGTGGTGTGTTTGTTTGTGGACTTGAGGGAATGTGGGTCTCTCCCTCTCTTCTCATCATTATATAGGGTGTTTTTGCATTAGGGATGTTTCTGGATATGCATGTGAGTGTGTACTTGAGAGCCGTGTGAGCGTGGGGTGAAAATTCTAGAACCTGTGAATTGTTTGTGTTTTTTCATTGTAATGGCTTTGATTTGAAGGTGTGTTTTCTCTCTTTTATGCTCTAAAGTGTTACATTTTTACTTGTGGATCGCAGGGATTTTGTGCCTTTCTTCATGTTTGTTCATTGTTGTATAGTTTGTGTCAGCTTGTGTCAGCTTTGCTTGGCTCTCTTTTTGTTATTTGTTTGGCTTTGGTATTTGACTGCCAGAGGGGTGCTGTCTATGTGCAGGGATGTCCATGTATGTTTTGATTGTGGCGTGGTTTGTGGTGCTCTATATTGGGATTTCCTATTTTACCCTCAATAGTATACTGAATATTGGTGTTCACCAAGGGAAACCAGTGTCCAGATTGTATCATGTGTCTATGTAAGGATTATCCACTCTGAATGACAGACAGTTTGATAAAATGTGTTTATAGATTATAATATATTGCAGAACCTGATCACTTTTGGATGAATATTATAAATTATGTTTGTATGCTGTCGGACACTTTGGATATTTATTAATAAATGCTTTATCTAGATTTGATTCCTACTTATGCTAAATATTATTGAAATTAACATTTCAGAAGATGTGGTAAAAATAAAAATAGTAATTGCTAAAGAATTGGATTAAAGAGAAAAATAGAAAATTTTGCAGGTTTAATATACAGTTAAAATCATGTTAAAAGATAATATAATATAAAGTATATGCTATAATCATTTTGACTTAAGAGTTAAACATTATGCTGGATATTGGCTAAAGCTTTTATATTGAAACAAAACAGTTTCATTTCATTTAAAGTGACCAGGCAAAGAATGTATTTTTTTCTTTAAAAGGTTTATGAAAGTTTGTGTCATTTCACTTTTTGAACACTCTATTGATATGCAATGCATTATGACATGTGACAAAATCGTGACAGATAAGAGGTAAAATTTTTATAGAGATACTGCATGTTAGAATTAAAAAAAATTGGTACAAGTCTAATAAAACAATCAGGTGTTACCAGGTCAAAATGGTTTATGATTACATGTAAAGTTATGGAAGGAGTGCAGTACACTACATGTACAATATTATTGAGAAGCACAGGTACTTTTCCCCACAATATAATTGTAAAGGCTTTAAGATAACAACTAACAAGGTCCAATATGTTATGGGTTCTGATCAGCATGTAAGGACAGTCAGAAATGTCAACCCACCAAGAATGTAATTTTTCTTTTTCTCAGTTTTCTTTTTTCTAAAGTTTTTGTTTTTTACTTTTTTGTTTCTTGCTGGCCTGTTTCTTTTTTTGGCCACAATATTTTTAAAATTGTAGCTGTAACTTTTATGCCTCAATTGAGCTACACTCATGTTACTGAGGAGTAATAAGCAGTTTGACATTTCTCTCTGTCAGATTGAATGTGATATGTGCACAACCTCTCTCTTGTGTGTTATCCCCAGGGGGACATTGGAGGGTGCCCATGTTACTGACAACAATCGGTTCATAATATACTACCTGGTTAAAGAACCATTTATAGCAATTCTGTTTTTTTGTGATAATAGTAGGTCTGATGTTTTATGTACTATGTTTTTGTTTTTCCTCATTGGGTAAATACTATCAACATATGACATATATTCACCAAGGCCCATCCCCAGCTCAGATGGTGGCCATGGTGCAAAGTGATAGAGAATTGGGAAAACCTTGTCAAGATATTTCTAGGCCTCCAAGAAGGGAACATGATAATAGATGGAATAAATTATGAGCAAACAATTTCAGAGCTTTATTAGTATAAATATATCAACAGTAATAGAACTAGTTATTTCTTCCTTAGTGTTCAGTTACAGTATAAAACAAATAATAAAGTTTTATCACTTACAGAGATATAATGTAATAGTATTGAAACTATCCTAATGACAAGTTTTGCTGCTTTTGTAGGAGGAAAAAATGGTTGCTTATGCCTTTTACATGTCAATATATTTTATTAGTCCGGTCATGATTTGTATTACTGACTTAATTGGTTCTGTTTTATATACCACTCCTTGTTCATTATAGAGTTATGCATATGTGAAAATGTAATTTACAGTTAGGGTGGAGTTTAAAATAGGTGTGTATGATTAGATGTAAGGAAATTCTCGAATGACAGATCTTGAATGTTTGAATTTGTTTTGTCACACTTGCCTAACCCAGAAGAAGAAGAGGAAGAAATGACAAAGAGAGTAACAATGATGCCACAAGCAGCCCTGATATATGATGAGAGAACGTATCCACTAAATATCTCTTCTGATGACAACAGATAATGATGGATGAAGAACCAGATACAGAGTTTGCTGACTAAGAGACAACTCCCAGAAAAAAGCCTTGCTATGATTCTGCACCCAAGAAAAGTGGCATGGGCTAAACTCTTTGGAAATGCGCACATGCACGTATCTGGTGGCAAGAAAAATATGCAAAGATCTGTGAGAAATTCACAACTGCACATGATGGACTATTGCTTCAACTAGAGGATCTCATTATCCAGAAGCAATCTTCCTGTTTTTTTATTTTTTAATCATATGACCACAAGGAGTTCTGGCCTAGTGTGATGTGTAAGACTGGGTTTGTAATAAGATTGTCTGAACCTAAGTTTTCATTGTTTTCTAATTTCTCAAATGTTCCACTCTTTCCTAGTCCTGTCTTCCTTGTGTAGTGTCCTTTGGCTTCTAACACATATGCACCTTGTTCTGTTCACTTGCTAGGATATAGAACTAGGGAAAGAAGAAGTTATCTTGCAAAAACTCTGGGTAGATGGTAATATCAGTGCAAAATTATATTTTAAGATGTATTCCTGCAATGATTTTGATAATCTTATTATCGGCTATTGGTTACAACTATCATCTCAATGCCTATTGTGAACAAGACAATGAATATAAAGGAAGTTGGCTAAAAACTGTGCCACATCCCTCACCTGGCCACAAGCATTACCCTTAGTACTAATGCACATGAGAAATTAAGTAAATAGAGTAACACACCTAACTCCTTATGAGATGGTTATGTGTAGGCCCATGGAAACTTCATTCATTAAATCTAATGACCCACAGTGCTTAAATGTTTTATCTGTTTAATTGTACAATTATCAAAGTCCTGGAAACTTTAAGTCTGTCTAGTTTCAGGTGCATGGTACCCATCTAATAGCGGTTGACCCTCTGTACACACCCACTCACCCTTATGAGCTGGGAGACAAGGTGTAGATCAAGTCCTTTAAGCATAAGTGGAAAGAGCACAGATGAGATTGTCCTTTCACAGTCACCCTTTACACTATAACTGCTGTGAAAGTGGAGGGAAAACACTTTTGGATACATCATACACACTGCACCCCAGTATTACCATGACAAGGCAAAGACCACAAGGTGGCTGCCATACAGACATGCCAGGAGCTTGTATGGTTGTGCATTGGACTATGTATTATGATCAACATTGGACTCTAACTGATCATCCACATAGCAACTTGCGTCCACGAAATAATACAGATCCATAGACTGATAACCTTTTTGTACAACTTCACACCTACACACATGTTAACTCTTACTAATTGTTATCCTAATCATATTTTGTTGCATTGTGTATCATTGTTTCCTGTTTCCTGGCCAACTGGTTGGTTTCATAGCTTGTTTTCATGCAATGGAATCCCTGGCTGTGCCAGGGCACACCCTTGTATTATGGGAACCTCACTATTTGCAGTGTGAAGCCATATTTCTTAAAAATATCAATTCATTAATTTTCACTCGAAAAATAAATGCATAAAATACAAATTCTAATAAACTGTGTTCTTCAAATACAGCCAATGTATCATTGTAACAGGGACGGGCAAAAGGCATCAAAATTTATTTTTTTCTTGTTAAAAACTATTCTTTTTTTTATTATGCAATTTTTTTTAAAAACAATATTGTTCTCATTGGGATGTCTTAAAATAAGTAAAAAATGTATTAACTGCTCAGATTTCCCAGAAATACTTTTATTGCACTGCCCTCTTGGTGGGGACATGCAAATGAGCCCATTAAATGCATTTTTACTTTAAAATCCAAAACATATTTTTTGCATGGTTCATTTTAGGCATTTGCTAACTGTATTACAGCTTTAAGCATAGCAGAGAATGATAAGGCACAAACCAGGAGACGTTCACATAGGCAGTACTGTTTCAATCTTAAAACGCATCTCAACAGTGTGGGGCTCCTTGTGTACACTGCTACCAAATTTGATTCCTAGATTCATGTACATATGCTTGGCCAAAGATATTAGTATTTAAAATAAACTAATTAAGTAAAGAAATAATATATGAAGAATATGTGAAAGAGTGGGTTATCTGAGACAGGCTTATTATATAGTTCAGGAGATATCACAATCATTTCGAATTTTTATGTATTTATCTATTTAGTTAACAACTTTATATATGTTATCTTTAGCATGCAATTTTTAAATGAGATGCCAAATATAATTTGTGTTTCAGGCTGCTTGTGAAATATTATAATGCTAAAATAGCAAAGCTTCAGACCAAAAAGGTAAAATAATCAATAATGATATTACACTAATGATATGAGCTGATATTTGTTGCATATAGTGGATTCTTCTACTGCTGCTGGTGGTGTTCAGGCATGTGATGTCCATCTCCATCACTTTAGATGTACTGTAAGACACTGATCTGTCTCCAGACAAACATATGCTTTCAGTGGTACAGCCATATAAGGTCTCATAACTAATATGGTTCCCTGCAAAACAAACCAACAATAAATAAATAAAAAAATCTTTGCTGTTTAGTACATGCATAAACACAACTAAATCATCTTGTTAAAAGAACTCTCTTGGCATTTTTCTGAAGCCTCCCCCTTTATTCCTGTTCTCTCTCATGTGTGCTGCCATATTTCATAGCAGTGATCGACACAGCTGCATGCAGATACACAGCCTGTATGTTAGCAAATACACCGGTATTATGTACATGGCCTAATTATCTGTAACATTTAAAAATATATATTATTAGTAACTAGTGTCAAAAATGACGGCAATAAAATTTGAAGCCTCACAATGCTGTTTGCCACACAATGCGAGGATCTTCCCTCCTCTAACTTGCGGGCCTCACAATGAGCGCCATCGAAGCTCATTGCTTTGCCGCTCATCGTGGGCCACCCCTGTGTCTCTTTTCCCCTCTCTCACTCCCCTGTTTCTATTTCCCCCTCTCTCCCTCCCCTGTGTCTCTTTTCCCCTCTCTCCCTCCCCTGTGTCTCTTTTCCCGTCTCTCCCTAACCTGTGTCTCTTTTCCCCTCTCTCCCTCCCCTGTGTCTCTTTTCCCCTCTCTCCCTCCCCTGTGTCTCTTTTCCCCTCTCTCCCTCCCCTGTGTCTCTTTTCCCCTATCTCCCTCCCCTGCGTCTCTTTTCCCCTCTCTCCTTCCCCTGTGTCTCCTTCCCCCTCTCTCCCTCCCCTGTGTCTCTTTTGTCCCTCTCCCTCCCCTCTCTCATTTATGGGCTTGGCAGCGGTTGAACCTGTAATTTCTTTTCAAGCCTGCAAGACATGAAGCTTAAATCGATATTGCTCCAAGCCTTGTGGGCATGAAAAAAAGTTACAGATTTAAAGCCGCAAATTTTTTTCAAGGCCATAAATTGGAAGGGGGCAGAAGCAAAAAAGGGGGGACAGGGGCAAAGAAGGTGGACAGAGGCACATATGGGGACAGGGGCAAAAAGGGCTGCAGGAGGCGCAGGGGCAAAGAGGTGCAACATGAGCAAAGAGGGGTTGGGGGGCAGGGGCACAGAGGAGGGACAGAGGCAAGAGGAGGGACAGGGGCACAGAGGTGCAACATGGGCAAAGAGTGGTTGGGGGGCAGGGGCACAGAGGAGAGACAGAGGAAAAGAAAGGGGAGAGGGAGACAGAGGAGGACATGGGCACAGAGGGGAGATACAGAGACAGAGGAAGGTCAGGGGGACTGATTGTCATATATCTACATTCCACATGAAATCCAGTCATAACGTCATTTATGACAGACAATTTTCTAGTATGAATATAGTTATAGCAATGTGATAACAGTATAAAAAAAAGCAGTGTGAATGTTAAATAAAATAAAAGTAAGAAATTCTGTGGCATAATGGCAGTTACCTTCAGTCACTGTTGCCGTATATCGCATACAACGATTTTCATTTCCAGTACACTGCATTGGGTATCGGGGAACACATTCAGTAGTATTAGGAGAATGACAGCTTCCACATTCTAGTCCATTTTTAGCGGGCATGTCAAATTGCACTAATTAGGAATAAGATTTTTTTTTTAGAAAAAGTCATTTTCAGGCTAGAATTTAAGCAGTTGTAATTTTTTGAAAGGAACATTCTAGCAAATTACAAAATGTCTGAATATCAGAATCCAGAAGCTTATCTAGGTAAGGGTTCTTTAAGTACTAAAACACGTTTTCCAAGCAAATAGTAAGTTGAGGGTAACATACATATGTTAAAAAAGACAGAAAATAATCTTCTGACAAAGTTATTCCCCAACATCAAATAATATAAAAAGCAACATGGCTTACCCCTATCACTATCTAGGGAATTTACTGCACTTAAATAATGTTTCTCTGGTTGCAGATATATTTTAGTGCAATTTACTCATAGAATCCCTGATCATACCTAAAGGAAATAATTTAGATTGTTGAAAAGCATTTCCTTTTTTAAATACAGTGTCTTGCAAATGTATTCAAACCCCTTGACTTTTTACCTATTTTGTTACATTACAGCCTTAAGTTCAATGTTTTGTTAATCTGAATTTTCTGTGAAGTCTAAGTTGGTGAAGTGAAATGAGAAAAATATATACATAAAACTATTTTTTAGAAATAGAAAACAAAAAATTGTCATGTGCATATGTATTCAACCCCTTTGTTATGAAGCCCATAAAAAGCTCTGGTGCAACGAATTACCTTCAGAGGTCACATAATTAGTGAAATGATGTCTACCTATGTGCAGTCTAAGTGTCACATGATCTGTCATTGCATATACACACCTTTTTTGAAAGGCCCCAGAGGCTACAACACCTAAGCAAGAGGCACCACTAGTCAAACACTGTCATGAAGACCAAGGAACTCTCCAAACAAGTAAGGGACAATGTTGCTGAGAAGTACAAGTAAGGGTTAGGTTATAAAAAAATATCCTAATCTTTGATGATCCCCAGGAGACCCATCAAATCTATCATAACCAAATGGAAAGAACAAGGTACAACAGCAAACCTGCCAAGAGACGGCTACTCACCAAAACTCACGGATCGGGCAAGGAGGGCATTAATCAGAGAGGCAGCACAGAGACCTAAGGTAACCCTGGAGGAGCTGCAGAATTCCACAGTAGAGACTGGAGTATCTGTACATAGGACGATAATAAGCTGTATGCTCCATAGAGTGGCCAGAAGAAAGCCATTACATTTAGCAAAAAACTAAATGTATGGAGGAAGGTGCTCTGGTCTGATAAAACTAAAATTTAACTTTTTGGCCATCAAAGAAAATGCTATGTCTGGCGGAAACCCCACACATCACATCAGCCAAAGAACACCAGCCCCACAGTGAAACATGGTGGTGGCAGCATCATGCTAGGGGGGATGTTTTTCTGCAGCCGGGACTGGGAAACTGGTCAGAGTTGAGGAAAATATGGATGGTGCTAAATACAGGGATATTTTTAAGCAAAACCTGTACCACTCTGTGTGGGATTTGAGGCTAGAATGGAGGTTCACCTTCCAGCAGGACAATGACCCCAAACACACTGCTACAGCAACACTTGAGTGGTTTAAGGGGAAACATGTAAATGTGTGGGAATGGCCTAGTCAAAGCCCAGATATCAATCCAGTAGAAAATCTGTGGTCAGACTTAAAGATTGCTGTTCACAAGCGCAAACCATCCAACTTGAAGGAGCTGGAGCAGTTTTGCAAGGAGGAATGGGCAAAAATCCCAGTGGTTAGATGTGGCAAGCTCATAGAGACTTATCCAAAGCGACTTGGAGCTGTGATTGCCGCAAAAGGTGGCTCTACAAAGTATTGACTTTAGGGTGGTGAATAGTTATGCTCATTGACTTTTTTCTGTTATTTTGTCCTATTTGTTGTTTGTTTCACAATAAAAAAAAAAAAAAAATATGCAAATCCTCAAACAATCCATGTTGATTCCAGGTTGTGAGGCAATAAAACACAATAAATGCCAAGGGGGGTGAATACTTTTGCAAGGCATTGTAGGTGGTTGTAGCAGAGATTTTGAAACCCAACATGAAGTAACCAACCCATTGAAACCTGCTGTGAGTGGAACCTGCTGGTTTGAACGATAGGTGCAAGGTCCTAGTGATATTCAGGATGTGAGGAATGGATAGACAAGAAAGAGACGATTGTGTCTCAGGGTCTAAGGATGCATTTTCTACAGCAGGATCAAATGCTGCTGAAAAAAATAGCATAGAAGAGAGAGTACTGTATAAGACAACTATGGAATGTGCCTTGCCTTGTCAGTCACAGACATTCATTACCCGGCTCTACAACTTGAGTGCAAAACATCAGTTCTTCCTTGCAGAGGTGGCACAAGTTAAATTATACCAACTGGTTAATTATTGTTCTGGTGAAAGCCACTCTAGGATCTGACACAAAGTTTTTTTTTTTTAAGGAATACTTGTAAATAAAGTTATTAATCAGGTATTAGTCAAATATGTTGATACATACATTGTGGCTTAATTAAAAAGCAGTAATCACTGTGACAGCAGGTTATGTTAAAAATGAACCGTTGATTTGGATGAGTGATGGTGCCAACACGGTTGCATTCAATGGATTTCCCGCATCTATAAATTTCTTCATAGATTTCTGTACTATCTAAAAAAACACAAAAAATGCAATTAACATTTTTTAATGACAATAAACTTTACTTGAATACATTATCAAATGCGGTGTATAATTTGTTTTGAACTATAAAAACTGATCAGTCCTTGTAAAACAACTGACAAATGCAAACATAAAAAAATACAATATCTAAACCAGTGGTGGGCAGTCTTCTGAGAGCTGCCAACAGTCCAGGATTTCAATCTCTCTCTGCATGAGATCAGATGGAACAATCAGAATAAAATGGAGTAATCTGTGTGTGCTGAAGAGGAATGGAATAGAGAGTGAGTTGTCCACCACTGATCTAAACCATGGACCATTAGATATTGCAATAAAATGCCATAGTTTGTCAAAGCTAGCCAAATTGTATCAGTCTATTTGAACTACAAACTATGAATAAAAAGGCTAATGTAGCCATATTGACAATATACTTTGTGAAGAGCTACACTTAAAAAAAAAAAAAAACAATAATACAGCATCTATGTTTTACCCTTTGTCTGCAAATATGCTGTTGTGTAATCTACCATTTTCACTTTTGTTGATGAACTTACTGAGGTGTGGGTAGATTTTGCATTCACATGAAGCCACATATATGGCTATTAGTGATTTCATTAGGATTATGGGATAGTTGATAGGTTTATAAAAACATACTCTCCTGAAAAAAAAATAACTGAATCAGCTGAGAAAGTAGAATGGAAACAGAAAAGTGCGAATTTCACATCTGAGGATGGGCAGCCATTTTATATCTTGTTATGTGGGATGTGTCCATTCTGTGTGCTATCTTCCTAGTTTTAGCAGAATTATACCCAAGAGAGGCCCCAAGATCTCTTCATATGGTGGCTGCAGCCATAAAATTATATACTACAGGAAATCAAGCCAAAATGTTAACTGGAAGTTATGATCATGAGGTTATATTTTGGTCATATCATGGGAAGACAGGATTCCCTAGAAAAGACTCTAATGCCGGGAAAAATTGAAGACACACAAAGAAGGAGATGGCAGATTTGGAGATGGCTAGATGCAGTCATTGAAGCAGTGAACATGAGATTCATGGATCTCAGAGGAGCAATACCCAACAGATGTGCCTAGTGTGCTGCGATCCATAGGGTCAAAGTACGTCAGACATAACTTAACAACAACAACAACAATTGTAGAAGGAGAGACAATAGGATTAAATGATGGGGAAAAACAGATAAGGATTTTTATAAAATGTAGTTGGATAAAAGAGCAATTTGTTAAATTGTTTTATAAACCTAGACAGTATATACTGCATGCTAGGTTGAAGTTGATACTGTCCAATTTAAAAGAAAAAAAAAAAAGTTTCATATGATCAGAAAACCTTTTTTTGTTTTTTAAGATGTGACAAGGTATTGTTTTAAAAAAGCTATTAGTAGTCAATATTTATTTTAAGATTAAGGTTTTAGAGGGAGAATGGGAAATGGAAAAAATAGTATATTTTTAATATATAATTTAATATATAATTTAATATATAATATTTAGTATATAATAGTATTTATTTTATAGTACTTTTTTAGAAGAATTTGTTTTGGAAAAAAAGATTTGTGTTTAATGATAATCAAACATTTTGAGCTAGGGATTTTAAAATAATAGTTCTAATAGTAAAAGTCCTGCTGAGAAATGTACTAAAATGAATCACAATAAGCCTCAACATACCACAGCTCATCGTGCATTAGCTCTACAAGTGATTTACCAAATAGCTGGTTTTATAAATACTGTAGGTCCGCCATCAGGGCTAATAAGGCACTGCATATACAAACCCAAAAATTATGTATGCTTTGTCATCAGCACTACATATTAATAACGTAGCTACCAAACATCAACACACTACACTAAAATTCCAACCACTATGAGCCTGTATATCAGTACAAGGGTATATGGGCCCTTTGGGCCCCCGACCCTTGTGATTTAGGGTGGTGGCACATTAACCCCATGGGGGGCCTCATGGAATTTTAAATGAACCTCTTTAACATGAGGATTCCATTAGTTGCCGTGGCACCTAAATTTGATCCATTAGTACTTGGACCCTCTGCACTCCTATGGCATCTAATATTAACCTCATATCATAGGGGTTCCCCTTAATATGCTAACTGGAAACCGTGGCAGGTCCTATGTACCCCCATGGCACTCAACATTAACACCTAGGGACCGCCATGGCACCATAACTACTACCATAGGGGTTTGTATTGACCAATGCACTGTATTCTCTAATGGTGGTCCACAAGTACCCTCTTAGTCCCTGTCCCTACCCCCCCTATTAACAAAATTAAATAAATACAGAAAAATGAATTACAGAATTTTTTTTACAGAAAAGAAACCATATAGTAGTAATAGAGACCCCCACGGTATAAATGTTAATGTTAGGGGACATGGGAGCCAATAGTGACCGCCATGGTAACAGGTTCATTTTAGGTTACACATTAGATTGCTATAGAGATTTATATGGACCCCATGGAGTTTGCTACTCACAATGCAAATATGCAATTACAGGATAGCAGTATGTTTTATATTTAAATATAATTATATAATATCTCGTCATTAGGACCCCATGGTTATAGGTAGAGCCACCATTGGGGTCGCTACTCATGATCAAAAAAATTAAACCAAAGGACAGCAGAATATTTTATCTTTAAATAAAATTATATAACTAATATTTAGTAATTAATATAAAACCTAGCAGCGTATGTTGTATTTGAATAGCTCTGAATATCGGTTATTTTATATATATATATATATATATATATATATATATATATATATATATATATATATATATATACCGTATATACTTGAGTATAAGCCGACCCGAGTATAAGCCAACAAAATACTGGGAAAACTTAGTGACTCGAGTATAAGCCAATGGTGGGAAATATGCTGCCCCCTGTGTCCCTCTTGTGCCCTCTGTGTCCACCTCTTGTGTGCCCTCTGTGCCCCCTTCTTGTGTCCCCCCTCTCTCCCCTGTGTCTCTTCCTTCTCTCCATCCCCTGTGTCTCTCCCCCCTCTCCCTCCCCTGTGTCTCTTCCCCTCCTCTCCCTCCCTTGTGTCTCCCCCCTCTCCCTTCCCTGTGACTCTTCCCCACCTCTCCCTTCCATGTGTCTCTTTCCCCCCTCTCCCTTGTGTCTCTTTCCATCCCCCTCCCTTATCACCCTCCTCAACCCCCTTCCTTAACCCCCTCCTCATCCTCCTTCCTTAACCCCCATCCTCATCCTCCTTCCTTAACCCCCCTCCTCATCCTCCTTCCTTAATCCCCCTCCTCATCCTTTCTCCTCAACCCCCCCTCCTCATCCTCTCTCCTCAACCCCTCCCCCTCCTCAACCCCCCTCCTCATCCTCCCTCCTCAATCCCCCTCCTCATCCTCCCTCCTCATCCTCCCTCCTCAACCTCTCTCCTCAACCCCTCTCCTCAACCCTCATCCTCAACCCCCCTCCTCAACCTCCCTCCTCAACCCCCCTCCTCATCCTCAACCCCCCTCCTTAACCTCTCTCCTCAACCCCCCTCCTTAACCTCCCTTCTCAACCCTCCTTCTCATCCTCTCTGCTCAACCCCCTCCTCAATCCCTCTCCTCAACCCCCCTCCTCACCCTCAACCCCCCTCCTCATCCGCAAACCCCCTGCCCCTCCTCAACCCCCCCTGCTCAATCCCCCTCCTCATCCTCCCTCCTCATCCTCCCTCCTCATCTTCCCCTCCTCAACCTCTCTCCTCAACCCCCCTCCTCAACCTCCCTTCTCAACCCCCCTCCTCATCCTCAACCCCCCTCCTTAACCTCTCTCCTCAACCCCCCTCCTCATCCTCTTTCCTCAACCCCCCTCCTCATCCTCCCTCCTCATCCCCCCTCAACCTCTCTCCTCAACCCCCCTCCTCAACCCTCAACCCCCCTCCTCACCCTCAACCCCCCTCCTCATCCTCAACCCCCTGCTTCTCCTCAACCCCCCTCCTCATCCACCATCCTCAACCTCAACTCCCCTCCTCAACCTCCACCCCCATCCTCAACCCCCTCCTCAATTTCTCTCCTCATCCTCAACCCCCCTCCTCAACCTCTCTCTCCTCATCCTCAACCCCCCTCCTCAACCTTTCTCCTCATCCTAAACCCCCCTCCTCATCCTAAACCCCCCTCCTCATCCTCAACCCCACTCCTCCACCTCAACCCCCCTCCTCAACCTTTCTCCTCATCCTAAACCCCCCTCCTCAACCTCAACCCCCCTCTTCACTTTACCCCTCTAATTACCTCTCCCTCTCCCTTTCCCCTCACTTACCTTCCAACAGCAGCTGCTCCTCCGCTCCTCCGCGCTCCTTCCGACGGCGTCGGGACACGGCCATTGCTAAAGACGTGACGTGCATATACCGGGTCCCGACGCAGCCGGAAGGAGCGCGGAGGAGCAACTGCTGATGGAAGGTAAGTGAGGGGAAAGGGGGAGGTAATTAGAGGATTAAAGTGAGGAGGGGGGTTGAGGATGAGGAGGGGGATTGAGCATGAGGAGGGGGGTTGAGGATGGGGGGTTGAGGATGAGGATAGGGGTTTGAGAATGAGGAGGATGATAAGGGAGGGGGAGGGAAAGAGCCAACGTGGGTGGAGAAAGACATGGGGGGAAAGAGAGACACGGGGGTGGAGAGACACAGGGGTGGAGAGACACGGGGGAAAGTGAGACACAGGAGTGGAGATACACGGGGTGAAAGAGAGACACAGGGATGGAGAGACACGGGGGAAAAGAGACAAGGGGTTGGAGAGACACAGGGGAAAGAGATACACAGGAGTGGAGAGAGGGGCCCTTTTCAGCCTTAAAAAAGGGCTGAAAAACTCTGATTATACTTGAGTATATACAATTATATATATATATATATATATATATATATATATATATATATATACTAGCAACTTGCCCGTCAAAAAGGACAGCAATAAAATTTGAAGCCTGGCAATGCTGTAGGCCACACAATGGGAGCCTCTCTCCCTCTACTTTACTGGCCTCGCAATGAGCGCCTTTGGTGTCTCTTTCCCCCTTGTCTCTTCCCCCCTGTGTCTCTTCCCCCCCTCGTGTCTCTTCCCCCCAATTTCCCTCCCCTGTGTATTTCCCCCTCCCCTGTGTCTCTTCCCCCTCCTCTCCCTCACCTCTGTCTCTCCCCCCTCCTCTCCCTCCCCTGTGTGTCTACCCCCCTCCTCTCCCTACCCTGTGTGTCTACCCCCCTCCTCTCCCACCCCTGTGTGTCTCCCCACTCCCCTGTGTCTTTTACCCCTCCTCTTCCTCCCCTGTGTCTCTCTCCCCTCCTCTCCCTCCCCTGTGTCTCTCCCCATCCTCTCCCCCTCCCCCCCTCCACTGTGTGTCTCCCCCTCCTCCCCTGTGTCTCTTCCCCCTCCTCTCACTCCCCTGTGTCTCTCTCCCCCTCCTCTCACTCCCCTGTGTCTCTCCCCCTCCTCCTCTGTGTATCCCCCACTCCTCTGTGTCTCTCCTCCACTCCTTTCCCTCCCCTGTGTCTCTCCCCCCTCCTCTCCATCTCCCCCTCTCTCCCCTGTGTGTCTCCCCTTTCCTCCCCTGTGTCTCTTCCCCTCCTCCTCTGTGTCAACCCTCTCCTCTGTGTTTCCCCCTCCTTCCCTGTGTCTCCCCCCCCCCTCTGTGTCTCCCCAATCCTTCCCTGTGTGTCTCTTCCTCCCTTCTGTTTTCCTCTTCTAGGCCCTGCCGCAATGCGCATGCGTGCCCTGCCGCAATGCACATGCGCAGCTTATGCAGCACAATGCGCATGCGCTGGGCTTATGGCAATTGTAGTTGTCAAACTGCGATTTGTCGCAAGCATGATGACGAATCGCAGTTTGACAACTATTATATGTGATATATATATATATATATATATATATATATATATATCACATCAGTCCCCTAATGTTTTACAAAAATATGTTAGTTTGGTTAGAGGGGTTTACACATTTAGGACAAATAACTTGCAAATACAAGGAAGGGATTGGTTTGAAATATAGGAAGTCCCGGGAAAATCTCCATGGGTATTTCAAAACAGTCCAGAGTTTTTACAAACATTTTCTTGTGCTTTACATACTACAGTCTTCCAATACTACTTCCAGTTCCCTTCACAGCACTCAGATAAGCAAAGACTGTAGTTTAGTGTGGATGCGCTTTCATAGGACAAGCATTAACCCACCTGTCTTTTTCCATATGGCTTGAATGATTTATTTTAACCTCTTGTGTAATGGAGTCAGGGTTATCACTGCAGTCTATATTTTTGATGAGGACATGATGTTTTCTATATTACCCATGTTTTACTTTACTTCCCTTTAAAAGCAGATCACTTGTTAACGCACTACTGTGGTACATTGTATAATGTGGTAATATTATTATTATTATTATTATTATTATTATTATTAATATCTTTTATTTGTAATGCACCAGCATTTTCCATAGCGCTATACATGGGTTTAGTTCCAGTCAAAGACATATTCAATATTAACACATTGCAAAGAGTGGAAGGCCCTGTCTTTAAGCTTAGAATCCAGTGTCTATAGTGCTTTCCCAAAAGCACCATGCAAGATTGAAAACTCACAAACTTACAATCTAAAGCACAAACTTACAATCTAAAGCACAAACTTACAATCTAACAGTCCCATTAAATTTGGGCTACGTTTTAAAACTTAGCCTGTAACTCATATTTTAGGAATTACTGCTACTAAATAAACCCTGTAACGAGCGCGCAGACAACTTGCGGGTTAAGACTCAGCAGGGCAGAAAAAAAGCTTACGGGTTGAGCAACGTTGAACTTTGCACCCGTAAATCCTTTAAACTGTTAAGCCTGTAACCGTTATGTTTCTAATTGAGCTATTAAATTGCAAAGAAGTCACTGTAGCACCCAAAGCCCAACGTGTGCTCGAGAGGACCCGCAAGGGGGGTAAAGTCCAATACGTTGCACTTGTAATGCAAATAAAAACACACTACTATACTAATATTAAAAAGGGAAACGGATGTTAGGTCTTATAATTAATAGCACAGCATTTTCAAGCCTGCAAAGCGGCTCCGAAAAATACTTAATTTCATGTATATTTTTGGTGTTATAACGATCCCGGCAATCAATGTGGTAATACATATACTGTTACTCGCATTTGATACCGCAAGTCAAAAAACTGTCAAGCCTGCAGCGGTTAGAGCTTCACGTTGGAGTTAGTGGCTTGGAATTTAATATGGCCCTAAAGGTATGAAAGCAAACAGTAATAAAATAAAAGATGACAAGGTATGTTGCATATCATATAAACTAAATAATTCTGTTAGTCAATCAAACAACATGTTTGTTATCCAATATGTATAGGTTAATAAATATGTACTTCTCCTAATTAAGTATTTCCATGCAGTTCGTCTGACCATGTCTCTTCAGCTGTCAATAAGTGTTTATCTTAAGCAACGTAACTGTCATATTTTGCAGTTCCAACTATTTACATATTCATTCTTATTAGATGATATTGCACGCTGTGCCACGTATCCATATGTTTTAGATGATGATCCATCGTATGTTGTGTGTGTACTTTTGTTTGATCAATAATTGATCAAGTTTATTTACCAGTACAAAATCTATTCCAAGTAAATCAAAATCAAGACAGATACAAATCTTAAAGTGCTGCATTTTGCCTTTAGACAAGCTAAAATGTAACAATTAAAAAAAACAAAAAAACAACAAGTTTAGAAAATGATGTTTAGAAGGCAAAAAACAGTACTCTTTTGAATTACATAAATTGGCCATACCGTATATTCCCTTATTGTATTCGTAGATACAGGTATCTTGATCTGGAGAACACGGTATGTCTATTTTTGGCTCATAAGCAATCTTAGAGCTAGTTACTGTAAAATGTTTGCAGTAGAGGTAATGATCTGAGAAGAAAATGAAAAAATATAATACAATCTGGTTATAGAGGGCAAACAATACAGAACTTTTTATAACTGAATAGTTTTAAACATACAAGACTGACCGTATTCACAATTATCTTCTATTAAACATATTTTAGCTTTAGTTAAATTTTTCTGATTTATATTGAAAAATAACATGACACTTCACTTAATTGTCTTCTACTACACAAGCAAAGTTTCTCTTATATTTTATTAATTTTATAGGGGATTGTAATAAAAAAACTGTGATACATTTATTATAAGAAATAAAACAAGGCTTGAAGCAAAGTTGTTTGAAATGCAATTTGATCCGGTGGTAGGGTTAATTAATTTAAGCATACCTGCAACCAGCATAAGTCCATCCTAAAGCTTAAAGGGATAGTGAACAAAATTAATTTTATATTGCATTTAAAATTGTATTTTGCATAGAAAATATCAAGTAAAACCTATTTAAAGCTCACTGAAACTAACAGGAACTCAACAGAGCATACTGTCTGTAGTTTTAGTTTACAGACAAGCATAACTCATACTATGTTACTGCTCATTTTCAAGCTCCCAGATCAGTTGAAGATTTTAATCATTTTTTTTCTGCTTTAAGAGAATTAATTAAAAAAAAAGACAAACAGCTGCACATTATCAAATAAATTTTTGTTAGATAGACAGAAAGGGCAAGCTAGATTGGCTTTTTTTTAGTTCTTTTAGTGCCTTGCAAAAGTATTCACCCTCCTTGGCTTTTTACCTATTTTGTTACATTATAGCCTTAAGTTCAATGTTTTGTTAATCTGAATTTTATGTGATGGATCAGAACACAATAGTCTAAGTTGGTGAAGTGAAATGAGAAAAATATATACATAAAACTATTTTTTTAGAAATAGAAAACAGAAAATTGGCATGTGCATATGTATTCACCCCCTTTGCTATGAAGCCCATAAAAAGCTCTGGTGCAACCAATTACCTTCAGAAGTCACATAATTAGTGAAATGATGTCTACCTGCGTGCAATCTAAGTGTCACATGATCTGTCATTGCATATACACAGGGTTAGGTTCTAAAAACATATCCAGTTTTTTTTCAATTGAGTTGTACAGTTTATAGGTCACATTAAAGGTGTAAAAAGTTCTGAAATGATTTATCTTTGTCTCATTTTTTTACAGCACAGAAACCTGACATTTTAACATGTGTGTGTAGACTTTTTATATCCACTGTATATATTTGTTGGACATATAAGATTTAAAACAGCATGCAGTTTAAAGCACTTTTTTTTTTTTTTACTTTTACAATTGTCACTTTCCCCCAAACAGACCTGCTTGTCTTCCTCCCTGACCTTTATAGGGGCATGGACAGCTTTTCCAGTGTGCTGAATTAACAATAAAGTCTGACCAGTCAGTATTCTAATTGAAACTGAGCATGCTTAGTAAAGAGGGTGACGCTATGATTTGAGCTCCATCATTGGTCAGTCCTAAACAATGGGTCTGGTGCAAGCTGGATACAATAGAGCAGTTACCTTTAATACATTTGTGTTGGCATCAAGAGTGGGGACAATTACATCATTGGCAGGACTAAAGGACCAATAACATTGTAGACCAGCCTGCTTCCAAACTTTCTGATAGTCTAGTCCCCAGGCCGAGCTGGCCATATCCCCTGATAAAACGTAAGGAGGCACAGCTATGCAGCTCTGCCATCAAGGCAAATTAAAAAAATAATAAATGGCAAAAATAATAACTTTTACCTATTTCAAACTTCACAGTGGTTTAATAGTCCAACAAGCAAAAATATGAGCTTTACATTGAAATGAGTTTCTGTAATCCTTAAATACTCACATACAGGAACTAGTCCATTAATCAAAATGTCATTATACAAAATAAAGACTTTGTTTAAGAATGTTATCATGCTTGGCTGCCAACCACAAAAATCATAAAATATTAATAACATTTATATGGCAACATCCTCTATCACGGGAATAACAAATAATGAAGTATGATCATTTATGTTGCACAGAAATAATTAAGGGTGAAACTCTAGTCACAATGGTTCAAGAAAATATTTACATTGAACCAAAATTAATTTCTTCTATACTTTTATAAACTTTTCAGTGACTTACTTGCTTTATTTTGTCACTCATCTTGCCCACTATCAGAGCTGATATTTCCCTCCTAATCTTCTTCCTGGCTGGCATTACCCTCCATTTATTTAGCTGCAGATTCCAGAAAAATATGCACAGGTGATGTCAGTGTTGGGTTGGAGCCATCCACATAGCTGGGCCAACTTACAAAATTACATGTGGAGACTATCTACAATTAGTTGTTAGTGTGATTCATTCCCCTAGCAGTAAAGGACTAGTAAACAAAGTGTTATGCATATTATTTAACTGCACATTTTCCACTAATAAAAATGTATTAAACTTTCACATTTTATTGTATAATTATATATATATATATATATATATATATATATATATATATATATATATATATATATATAGTGCTCACCATACACTAATTGATTGTTGTGGAATACCCAATCCTACAAAATCTATTGCACAAACCAGAATCTACCTCATAGTGATGATAGCCAAAAGCTTGAAACAGGCCTGTATATGAGTGATTCTTGGTTTGTGTAAAATCCAACCACGGTGCTTTGCTTAAAAGCTGTTTAATACAGCGGGGATATGCTTTAAGGGAGCAATGTATAAAGTTGCTATTGAGGTACCTTGTATTCTCATTTGCATGTCCCCGCCTTTTAGACATGCAAATGGGCGTATTAATGTATCATTCGTTTTCTATATATATATAAATACACATACATACATACACACTTATAAATAACAGGTACATATAGAAACTATATATATACTAGCGACTTGCCCGTCAAAAAATGACGGCAATGTTATGTATATGTTTGTCAAGTTGTTTAGTTATTAACATATATTTTTGACACTTGTAAGTATTTTAATATGAACGTGTATTTTTGTAAAATGTTGATGTAATGGTTTTTTAAAATGTAATTAGTATCTGAAGAATTGTTAACTTGAATATACATTGAATGAATAGGAAAGCCAAAAGTAAAAAGCCTTTTTTAAACGTTGCAAATTTTAAGATGAAGTTTAAAATATATGTAAGCAATAACCATGAAAGTATATATTTTTAAACTTGAACTTTATTTTTTATGTAAGTTTAGAAGTTGACAAAACATTGGTATAATTTTGAACATTATAAACATGAACATAGTGAATACATTTTGTAAAGTAATTTTTTATTAAAAGTATTAACATTTGAATGTAAAAACAATTGACATTTAAATTAATCAGTATTAAAATTCAATTTCTATCACAATAATTGTTAACTTGAATATACATTGAATGTAGAGGAAGGCATACAGTCAAACTCTTCTTAAAACGTACGTAATTAAACTAATTTATTACTGAGCACATAAATTGGCGATAAACATTAATGTAGGTAGTAATCTTAAGATAACAGACAATATTTACATTGTGACTTAAAAGGTGCTTGACCTCTTAACATCCACTTTGTAATATGTTGAATGAAATAACTTGAAAATATATTTTTTAAACTTGTAACATTAGAAACATTAACATAGTGACTTAACATTTTAACATAATTTTTACTAACAATGCAAGGCAAGTATTTTGTGAGGCGAATCATTCATAAACATGACTTCCATTAATTATGACTGAATTAAACAACCAATTGTTATGTATTTTGCAATGCTTTTAAAAAATCTTGGCATCTTTAATTAGTATCCTTCAAAGTTATAGTACTTCATAGTAGACAATGTTTTTAGTAAAAATACGTCCATCTTCTAATAAATCACCTTGACTTTCATTGTTTTCAATGTAAACTTTAATAGCCTGTGGATTTTTGCACCTTGACAACGCAACGTACAATTGACCATGTGCAAAAACTGGTTCTTCCAAGAAAATACCCACAGATTTGAAAGTTTGACCTTGTGATTTATTAATGGTCATGGCAAATGCCATAATAATGGGAAATTGTCTTCTTTGAAGTATAAAAGGGAGACTACTTTCACTTGGTGCTAAATCTATTCTTGGTATGAAAACTCTCTCTCCTCTATGGGTCCCAGTTAAAATTTCAGCATCTATAAAATGGTCCTTTAATTGTTGAACAATTAATCTTGTGCCATTGCATAGGCCTTTTTTGGGATTCATATTTCGCAGTAACATGATAATTGCACCTTTCTTTAGCTGCAAAATATGTGGTGGCATTCCAGAAGGAGTTAAAGAGTTTATGAATTCAGTCGAAAAGTTAGCCTGACTTTCATTGTCATCAGCAAGTACAGAATCAGCACTGTGATAATTTCTTTGTGGTGCATAAATTTTTTTTAAGATTTTATTATTGAGGATTAATGCATCTTTATTTTTACACGTCAGTATGACTTGGTTGGCAAGCTCGGAATATTCTTCGTTATTTATGCTCCCTTCAAATATAGCCGATATAATATCTTGTTGACAAATCATATGAGGTGGGATCTCTACAGTGTCGTCAGGTAAATGTAGTATTTTTTCTGTTCTGCCTTCTCCAATTTTAATAAGCCAATCATTGAAATCAGTTTGGCCTTCTGATCTCATATTTTGTTGCAGTTGAAGATGGGTAAAATGTTTCCATACTGTACTTGACTTTATACATGTTTCGATAATGTCAGTTCGATTGCCATGTACAACAACAGGTAATGTTTGTCTAAAATCGCCACCCAACAACATTACCTTTCCACCAAATGGAAAAATATTATCCATGACTTCACGAAGCAAACGGTCAATACATTGGAGGGCATAGCATGACATCATTGTGGCCTCATCTATTATAATTAATTTACATTTCTTCAATTTCTTTGCTTGTAAGGATGTCATGCGAATATCTGACACAGAATTTTCTAAAATAGGCACTGGCAGTTTAAATCCACTATGAACAGTTCTTCCACCTTCTAATAACAGTGCAGCAATTCCAGTAGTGGCAAACGCCATTGCTATTTTTCCTTGTGCTCGTACTGAACTCATTAATAAATTGTACAAATATGTTTTTCCTGATCCGCCAGGTCCATCAAGATAGAAATAACGCTCTGTCACCATGTCATCATCTATAGCATTTTTAATGGCATGAAATGCTTGCAATTGTAGTGTATTTAAAGTTGCAAGTCTTTCTTCTGTTCTTTCTGCTTGTAGTTGAATGTCATAGTCTTCAAAGTTAATGTCATCTATAAGACCTGGATCAGGCAAATTAAAACTTGCACAACTTAATCCATGAGTTAAAAAGACTTCTTGGATTTCCATTAACGCTTTTAAGTGTGCAATGGGTTCATTGTATCGTCGCATAAAGTCTTCAGCCATATTACTTTTAAAAGTCTCCCACAAAGCTAATGCATTTGGAGCATTTGAGAAGATACAAATAAAAGCAAATTGTTCTCTCATCTGTCGCGGCATTTGACATTGTGCTGCTTCTTCTAAGCATCTTTCCCACTCTGTATCATCAGCGAGTAAGTTTCTATGTCTTGCAGCTAAATGGAAGGATTCATATACAATGTCATTAACAGTTCTTAAGTGTTCAAAACTTTGTGCTCCAGGAACATTTAAAAGTAATATCCGTAAGCAAAAACGTTCAACATCTCTTGGACTGACTGTGTAAATTCTTGGAATAATTTTATTGCCTCTGGTTTTTCTTGGTCTCCATAATCCATTCACAAAAACATAGTGATATGGAATTTCAATATATAAGTATTGTGTTGCTTCAGCATCAGTGGAATTTAATGCAAACCATGCAGTTAGTGTAGTGTGACGATCTTCACTTTGGGCCAATGCATTCATTTCATTTCCAGCATGGAAATAGACTAAATGTCGTTGTGGCAAATGTACTGCTAACCTATATACTGCATGTGATCTATCATGCATTTCAAATTTTAAAAGCCGCCACATAGCTTCTGGCGCACTGACATAGCGAGCATCTACATGAGATGCAAGTTCATCATGTACTAACTCACTACTTTCAGGGTTGTCTGCACTTTTGACGACTACAGTAGCTGCATCGTAACCTTTGTAAATATATTTATAGACATATTTAATTGATTTGATGGAAGTGCAGGCTTCTACGTTGATGTGGGCGTTGTACTTCATGAGTAAATGTGGATTGTAGGGTACTACATATCTATTGTCCACTTTTTTCCCACGAATAATGGCACTATCTCCTTCTCTTCTTTTATAAAGTGGATATCCATCACAATTGGCATAGGTTTTGTCTCTATAATCTTTGGGAAATTCTTTGGAACATTTATTATTTTCCATACATGGTGATTGTGGATTAAGGTCACCACAGGGTCCATGAATCATGCGATGAGTAACAATCTCATATAGTCTACCATATAGTTCTGGATCTGGTAGTTCAGCAACAATGACTGCATCCACTTTGTCTGAAGTATCTAATTTATCTTTTTCTTGAAGTATTATTAGAAGATGTGCATGTGGAAGGCCTCTTTTTTGAAATTCAATGGTATATACATAAGCAAGACATTTGCCAAATAACTGATTTATAGTGAAGTCACGTATTAATTCATTTAATTTAATCTTAAAAACTCTGGCTACTAAATCTGGTCGATCTGAAGCAGTTTGTCCAAGAAGTAGATTTAGTGTAATTTCTGGCCATTGTGGATTACATGTAAATGTCACAAATAAATCGGGTTTGCCAAATTTTGTCACAATAGCCATAGCATCATTGTATCTTTCTCTCATATTCCGAGGAGATCCTTGAAAGGAAGATGGTAAAATGATGGCTTTGCCAGCTGTCATGTCTCTGCTTGTAGCCACGTCAGCAACATAGTCCATGAGTCCAGAATATTGTTCTACACGGAGTTTATCTTGTTGATATTTGATAAAGTTTAAATTATTTGCCTCAACTTGCAAATATGAATCAATAATCCATTGTTGTGTTAGTTTCCCACCACATAAAATTGGATTAAATACATTGCGAATGGCAATTTGAGCTACTTTAAATTCAAGCATAGAAACATTATTTCGGATTCTGCCTTTAGCATTTGGGTAACTGGGAAGAGTTCATTTTGGTTGCCAACCTGCTTCTCCGTGTGGGAAAAAGATGGGATATGTCATTGGATCTAAATTTGGACTTAAGATACTCATATTAATAAACGGTTGGTCCTCATTTCTAGGATATATTCGTATGTCTCTTTGAAATGGTGGTTCTCCTTCATCATTGTGAAACACCATTGCAACCTCATTTGTTGTTGGCAAGTTATAACGACGTTTATCAGTATGTCTGTCTCTTTTAAGCACCATATTAACCTTCGGCATTGGTAATTGATGTGTTTGTGAATGAAGTAGTTGTTCATTTTCTACTTCTGCCAATTTTTTATAAGCTTTACTGTAGGGATTGTTGTCCATAATATTATTTAGCTCTATGAAAACAGTGGGTAAGCATTTTTTATTTTCTTCCATCTGCATACGTTGGTCAACAGCTTCCATTGTATCTAGGACATATAGTTGAGCGAATTTTCTTTTATTTCCTTCCTCTGGATGTAAATGGGAAGTGCGATGATAAATTTGTCCTTGGACTTTAAAACAGTAAGGACCATGTCCTGGTACATTAGCAGCCAATGTTGCCCCCATAGATGCAAATGATATGGCACTATTGTAGGATCTTATGTTTGTCTTAAAATTTTTGTAATTTGGAAAAGTAGGTTCAGTCAGAATATTTAGTAAATAGGTTGGAAATTGTTTCCTTTGTGGAAGTTTGAACTTTCCTTTTTGACAACAACTAATAAATTGTCCATCTCGGGGTCTCTCCTGTTTAAAATAATAAGCCTCACAAAATTGACATTGAGTAGTCATGTCCCCACAACTATGAACCTCTACTGCTAAAGACTTCATTAAAGGACAATTTGCAATGCATATTGGATGTTGACTTTGATATTCATCAGATGAAAAGTCATGAAATGTTTCAACAACAGGTTCTAAATGTTTAGTTTTTTTCGTACATTTTCTTGGTATATGTTGGACTTGTTCGGTTGAAATGTCCTGTAAGTTTTTAGTAAGAGTTTGTAAATGCTTTTTTTTGGTAGTTTTTTTTTTTGGTCTGTCTTGACTGGTATGTTGTAAAATGTCATCTGATGTTTTAGGAACAGTTTGTAAATGCTTTATTATTTTTTTATTTATTTTGGTTGTATGTTTCATTTTTGCAGCGGATATTCTTTTATTTGCAAGTCTTTTGCGTTCTTTTTCTCTTCTAATTTCTTTCTCCTCCGGTGTCTGCTGGGCGGCCCATCTCTCTTGTCTTTCTCTAGTTTGACGTCTTTTCTTCTCTTCTTTGGTCTCGTTATCAGCCATATTAATCTGTAAACGGAAACAAATAAATGTAATTGTGTATATTTAAATTTGTAATTCCTGTTAAAGATGATTGTGCACAATTGTTGAAATAAAAGGCAAATCATGAATGTATCATTGATATTTAGTTAAATTTATAATTCCTGTCTTCAGTGGCTCAGAATTTTTCCAATGGAATACTGCTGTAAATAAGCATGTAACATATTTATTTAAAATAATGGTTGTATTTATTAAAAACTTTGTTTGTGGATAGATATTTACCACTGCAAAACTTCTTTGGTGAAAAAAAAAGTGATGTGGTTATTGAGCTATGTATTGCATAGTAGCAATTTAAATAAAATAAGTGAGATAGTAAATTAATTAATTTATTTTTCTGTTGAGACGGATGCAACTGAAACCAGTTTCTTTAGTGTTATTCTTTAGTAGTTATTATAGTTTACCTTGGTTGAAGTGTGATTTAAATCCGAATGTTTGTTGCTCCTCGTTTCAAAATCGTTGTCCAATGGTGTGGTCCTCTGTCGGAAGTCCTCGTCCGATGGTGTGGTCCTGTCGCGATAGCCCCTGTCCGATATTGTGGTCCTGTGGCGATATTCCTCGTCCGATGTTGTTGTCCGTTGGTGAAAGTCCTCGTCCGATGGTGTGGTCCTGTGTTGAAATTCCTCGTCTGCTGGTCTGGTCCTGTGTTGAAATTCCTCGTCTGCTGGTCTGGTCCGAGTCCTCGTCCGATGGTCCGGTCCGGTCCTGTGGAAAAAGTCCTCGTCCGATTGTCTTCACGCAGTATCTGTTGTAATGTAAAATAGAAAATGTTGTTTGAGTGAAATGTCTTTTAAATAAGTAAAAAATGTATTAATTTTGCTGTATTGTATCAGTTATATTTATTTTTTTAAAAAAATTTTTTTTTAACTTTCTGTACAATCCCAAGACTTTTGTTATTCTTATTTAAGGTTCTTAGTAAGGCTTGTGGGTTGTGATATATTACATAAGAATATGAATTTATTTTGCTATGTGTTTATGTTAGTTTTTGTACAATCCTGTTTTGTGCGCACCACTTGTGGTATACTTATTTAACCTTTATTTGGATGGTTATAGTTAGTGAAACATGAAATAATATAATTAATGTAGTTTGCTATGTGTTTGTGTTAGTTATTGACAATCCTGTTTGGTGCACATCACTTGTGCAAAACTAATTTCTTCTTGATTGTACAGGTTATAATTTGTTAAACATTAAAGAAGAATGTTAATATAGTTTGCTATGAGTTTGTGTGCTTTTTTATACAATGCTATTAGGTGCACAACACTTTTGTTATTCTTATTTTTGGTTATTTGTAAGGCTTATAGGTTGTTAAACATTTAATAAGAAATTCTGTTTTGTGTGTAGCAGTTTGTGTGTCATTGAATTGCGATTTGGCTAATTGAATTGTGCTGTAAATGAGCACATAGCATATTAGCATATTAGTTAAAATAATTTTGTAGTCATTGAAAAACTGTATTTTTGATATTTTTTTATTAACTAAAACCTTAGTTTTAAGCTATTGTTATGTTGTTATTTAGAGCCCTATTCAATTGGGCAAATTGCAATTGAATGAGGGCCTTTGTGTGTACCATATGTTGCATAGTTTGGCCCTCATGCAATTGCATTTTTTACAATATAATAGTACTGTAAGGCCGTAATTGAATTGCAATGTAGAAATTTGAATAGGGTTCTAAATAAGCACATCACATATATTTGTTAAAATAGCCATATTTAATTTTCCAAAATAGCAATTGAATAAGGGCCTTTGGTTACTGCATTTGTTATATTGTGAGCTACTTATTCAATTGTGTTTTGGCCAATGGAATAGAGCTCAATATCATCACAGAGCATTGTATTTAGTGAACTTGTATCCAAAAGGAACGTGTTCACAAAAGAAAAATTTCCTAAAAACTATGCTCTGTGCTTATATAGAGCCCTATTGAAATGGGCAAATCACATTTGAGTGAGGCCCTTGGGCATTAAAGACATATAGGTCCTCATTGAATTGCAATTTTGCCAATTGAAGAGGGCTCTATATAATTACATAACATATTTATTGAGCAAAGTTTTTAGTTATTGAAAACCTTGATTGTGGTTAGAAGTTCATTAACTAAAAAGTTCTGTTTCCAAAATATGTTATGTGCTTATATAGAGCCCTATTGAAATGGGCAAATCACATTTCAGTGAGGCCCTTGGCCATTAAAGACATATAGGTCCTCATTGAATTGCAATTTTGCCAATTGAAGAGGGCTCTATATAATCACATAACATATTTATTGAGCAAAGTTTTTAGTTATTGAAAACCTTGATTGTGGTTAGAATTTCAGTAACTAAAAAGTTCTGTATAAAAAAAATGTTATGTGCTTATATAGAGCCCTATTCAAATGAGGAAGTTGCAATTGAATAAGGCTCATGGTTATTTCTTGTTTATACTTAATACTTTACCTTGATAGAAGTTTTGAATGACAGACGGTCCCCTCCTGCCAATCTTAATCCGCCGGTCTTCTTTTAGTGTCTGTTTGAAAAAGAAAGTGAAATAGTTATTTGTATATTTATAATTTGTCATCTAGCAAAGCATGTCCTTTTGAGCATGTAATGTGTTCTTGTATCTTACCTCTTCAAATTTGTTGGTGTTCTTTAAAAGGGATTGTGCTTCACAGTGCACGGTGCAAATTGTTGAGAGACGCTGTTGATGCAGAGTCTGTTTGAATATGAAACGAAATAGAAAGATTCAGCTTTATCTGATGTATTGAATTGCAGTAAATTAATTCAATTAACCTTAATTTTTGTTGGGGGCTACACACAAATCTCACATACATGAAGCACATTACATAGTTTAATGTAATTATTTTGTGTACGTGTGACATATCAGTATACATGAGTCAAATTTAAATGGTTAAATTAACATTATATTTATTTTTTCCAACACACATAAATGTGTGTGTGTGAGATGTAACTATAGATGATACACATATATGTGCATGTGACATATCAGTATACATGACATATAATGTCATTAAAATGTAGTTGTTTACTGATTTTGTTGTAAGCTAATTTTGTTGCATTGGTAATACACATAAATGTGCGTGTCACATGTCACTATACATTATAGACATATATGTCGGTGTCAGATGTCACTATGAAGGGGCAATACACAGAAATGTGCGTGTCACATGTCACTATACATTATAGACATATATGTGCGTGTCACATGTCACTATACATTATACACATATACGTGTGTGTCACATGTCACTATGAAGGGGCAATACACAGAAATGTGTGTGTCAAATGTCACTATACATTATAGACATATATGTGCGTGTCACATGTAACTATACATTATAGACATATATGTGCGTGTCAGATGTCACTATACATAAAGCTCTGTTTAATTTTGTTTGGGAGCCTATACACATAAATGTGGCATACATGATGACTACATAAATCCTAGTTGATTTTTTTATTTGTTTGACCTGACCTGTTAATAAAATTTATATATTATTATTAATATATTATAGCTTACCTGTCAGTTGTAATTTGCACAATGTAAAGTAGTAAATTAGTAAAGAATTGTCTTCTCAAGTAAAAGCAGCAGTTATCTCAGAAGTCACTCCGTTGATCACCTGAGGAGAAATGTATTTTTTAGTTGGAAATAGGCAGTATTTATAAACTTGTAGAAAGTTCTGGAAAGTGAGACCGTTAGAACGCAATACGCATGCGCTATTTGCGTTCCAGCTTACAATTTGCGTTCCATCCGCCATTTTAGGCGTATTACTGTTCAAAATGGTGTTTAATATGATTGTGATACGTTCCGCATAGTATGTGTTTCATTATTGCGAGTAAGTGTAGTGTAGTTAGGTCTGAAGCCTCGTTTTCGTTTTGTTCGTCGGACATTTTTTCTCTCGCTTAGCGATGGTATTAGTGTCTAAAGTGTTTATTTTGATTTAAATGTAGGTGTAACTTGTTTTTTTGAGGTGCTGGCTGGTTCCTCTTGCTGTAGGTAAGCTTTTTATGTGTTTGTTGTGTGTCTTTGTTAAGTTTTAAATGTTTGTATGTCGGCGTGTTGCGTCCGATGTTTGCGAACTCGTAATGTGTGGTAACGTGTCTCGTATGGTGTTTGCGTGTGTAGCATGGTGTTTGCGTGTGTAGCCTCGTTTTCGTTTTATTCGTCGGCCATTTTTTTTGTCGCTTAACAAAGTATTTAGTGTCGAAACTCTTTTATTTTGAGTGCAATTAAGTTCTAAGTTGCATTTTTGAGGTCCTGGGTGCTTCCTGTTTGTGTAGGTAAGGTTTTTATGTATGTGCTGTGTGTATGTATTGTGTTTGTAATTTTGTAATGTTCGCGAGTTGCGTCCGAGTGTTGCGAGGCCGTAATGTGTGTGAACGTGTGTCGTATGTTGTTTGCGAGTGTCGTAATGTGTTTCAACGTGTGTCGTATGTTGTTTGCGAGTGTCGTAATGTGTTTGGACGTAAACTTTTTTTTTCAAGGGTCGCAGTTGCTGCAACTCGCAGTTGCTGCAACTGAAGACCTCGCTTTGCGAGGTCCTCAGGTGCTGGCATGGAGCGCCTGCGGCGCTCCAAGCCAGCAACTGAGGCCCTCGCTTCGCGAGGGTCCTCAGTTGCTGGCAAGGAGCGCCTGCGGCGCTCCATGCCAGCAACTGAGGCCCTCGCTTCGCGAGGGTCCTCAGTTGCTGGCAAGGAGCGCCTTCGGCGCTCCATGCCAGCAACTGAGAACCTGGCACAGTGCCCTCGCTACGCGAGGCCCGCGACTCGCTGCGCGAGTCGCGGCCCTCGCTACGCGAGGCCCGCGACTCGCTACGCGAGCCCGCAGCGTTAGCAACAACTCGTACGCTCACAACTATATATGTGATATATATATATATATATATATATATACAGTATATATATGTATGTATATATATATATATATATATATATATATATATATATAACATACAGTTTTGAATGCGGCCATCTATATTTAAGTATATTTTATTTATACTAGTGGAAGAGTTTTGTGTGCTTTAAAATGTGTTGCATCTTATTTTTTTGATAAAGTCTTTCTTTCCTTTCTAGTTCAAATAGACCTTTGTGTTAAGTCAGACTCTGCATATTGTACACATTGCACCGTGCATTGTACACTGATTTCTGATGATGTTATCGTGCTCATTAAACGTACATATAAGATTACATTCATATAAATCTGCGTTTTTCATATTAAAAAAATGCACCTTTGACTGTCAACATTTCGTCAGACATTACCATACAATTACATAGGGACTGCATGTTTTATATAAAACAAACATATCCTAGTACATTCACAGTTGATGCTGTATGGGTAAGGAACTATGGCTAATGCTTTAAGAGGAGTGAAATTCATTTTGCTGCATCTGTACCTTACTAATAGCAGGAAACTGGAATAAAACAAGTAACTCTACAAAATGTGATGTTCACTGAAAAAACAGTTTTGACAATGAAATATAAACCAACACATCAGATAAAGACACTACAGGCCCTATGTGTTAAAAGTTGATCAGTTGTAGACCTCATGAAGATGTTGTATAGGCTAACATAGTAATGGGCAGGTCATCCAACAGTTCTTCAGTACTTCCTCTTTAATACATATGGCACTACATCCAAACAACATTTGTAAAATTTTAAAGGTTATTTTCTTGGAAAGAAATCATAATGGCACAAATAATTACTTACTTATTTCCAAGGAGCTGTTTGTCGTTCCTTCAGTACAAGATACATACACGTCTGATCCTGAAATCATTTTACCTAGGCTACCACTTGCACAAAAGCTTTGTGTAGCACAACCTTTTATGGAATCTGCAACTTATAAATAGAGAATATGTAATGTTATTCACAGTTATTGGCAGGTGTACTTTTTATATACAGTATATTCTATAGGGTAAAATAGGAATTTAAAGTTTTCCTCTATAACTTCATTCCGCACACCTGACATTTGTATATATCTATAAGTATATACAGTATCTCACAAAAGTGAGTAAACCCCTTACATTTTTGTAAATATTTTGTTATATCTTTTCATGTGACAACACTGAAGAAATGACACTCTGATACAATGTAAAGTAGTAAGTGTACAGCCTGTATAACATTGCAAATGTGCTGTCCCCTCAAAATAACTCAACACAAAGCCATTAATGTCTAAACCATTGGCAACAAAAGTGAGCACACTCCTAAGTGGAAATGTCCAAATTGGGCCCAATTAGCCATTTTCCCTCTGCATTATGTGACTCGTTAGTATTACAAGGTCTCGGGTGTGAATGGGGAGCAGGGGTGTTACATTTGGTGTTATCGCTCTCACACTCTCTCATACTGGTCACCGGAAGTCCAAGACCCTAAAGCGGAGCTGCAGCATGGTGGGCAAGACCATACAGCGGTTTCACAGGACAGGTTCCACTCAGAATAGTTTTTGACATGGTCGACCAAAGAAGTTGAGCGCACGTGCTCAGCGGCATATCCAGAGGTTGTCTTTGGGAAATAGACATATGAGTGATGACAGCATTGCTGCAGAAGTTTAGGGGGTGGGGAGTGAGGGTCAGCCTGAATCAAATTGGTCTGAATGACTGTCGTCCCAGAAGGAAGCCTCTTCTAAAGATGATGCACAAGAAAGCCCCAAAACAGTTTGCTGAAAACAAGCAGACTAAGGACATAGACTACTGGGACGATGTCCTGTGGTCCAATGAGACCAATAAAAATGTATTTGGTTCAGATGGTATCAAGCGTGTGTGGCAGCAACAAGGCGAGTAGTACAAAGACAAGTGTGTCTTGCCTACAGTCAAGCATGACGGTGGGAGTGCCATGGTCTGGGCCTGCATGATTGCTGCCAACACTGGGGAGCTATAGTTCCTTGAGGGAACCATGAATACCAACATGTACTGTGACATATTGAAGCAGAGCATGATCCCCTCCCTTCGGAGACTGGGCCGCAGGGCAGTATTCCAACATGATAACAACCCCAAACACACCTCCAAGACGACCACTGCCTTGCTAAAAAAGCTGAAGGTAAAGGTGATGGACTGGCCAAGCATGTCTCCAGACCTAAGCCCTATTGAGCATGTGTGGGGCATCCTCAAATGGAGTGCAAGGTCGTTAACATCCACCAGCTCCATGATGTTATCATGGAGGAGTGGAAGAGGACTCCAGTGGCAAGATGTGAAGCTCTGGTGAACTCCATGCCCATGAAAGTTATGGCAATGCTGGAAAATGATGGCCGTAGGAGCAGCGTGCCCGCAAAGGCCACGAGCTACTCTCCTATTCCAAACCTTTGTGGCCGAGGGTTCCTTCCGGCTTGCTGCCGGCGCCCTGCATTTCTTTGTGGCCACCCCCACTGCAGCTCACTGGGCCGCAAGAGATTCGGCCGCAAGAAACCACCCATCGTTATTCAAATGCTCCGATAACCTCTCCCCCAACCCCGCAAAACACCCGGAAATGACAGCAGCTTACTTGCACCCTGGAGCCGTTGCAAGGGCTGTGAAGCCCTTGCGGATGCTCTAATTAGGCCCCTCCGCTGGCTGCAGGGGACCCGATCAGGACCCCTGAAGTGTTCCTACATCACCCCTATAATGCAGGGGTCTGATCGAGACCCCTGCATGGTGCACACATTAACCCTTTAATGCAGGGGTGTCCATTGGGACCCCTGAAATGTGCACACATTAACCCTTGGTGCTGGGGTCCCAATATGGAACCCTGCAGGCTCCCCACATTAACCCTTTGCCTAGCTGCAGGTGTCCTGATCGTGACCGATTGGGACCCCCTGCAGCATCTACAACATTCAAATTTTGCGCCCCGTGCTTGAATTCAAAATTCAAGCCCAGGGAATTGCGGGGTTTGAATTTCCAGCTGCGGATCCTTAAAGGGCTTGGGCCACACTAATGCCATGAGGGTACTATAAGTAAAATTAACCCCACCACTCATGGGGGTCAATATAGACCCCCATGAGACTAACATTAACCCCCTCAGTCCAATAGAGGTCTATTTAGACCCCAATAAAACACTATAAACATCTAGGTTAACCCCATAAGTGCCACAAGGGTCCTCCAGGACCCTCATGACAAAGTCTAAGCACTACACTATACTTTTAACACTAACTATACCCCATACCTTCTAGACCTATTCAACACTAACTGGGCCTATCTAACCCTAACTGGGCCTATTTAACCCCTTTTAGACCTATTTAAGCCTAACTGGGCCTATTTAACCCTGTCTGGAACTAATAAGCCTAATTGGGCCTATCTAACTCCAACTGGACCTATTTAACATTTTCTACACATATTTAACCCTAACTGGGCCTATTTAACCATGTCTGGTACTAATAACCCTAACTGGGCCTATTTAACCAATAACTGGGCCTATTTAACCCCTTTTAGACCTATCTAACCCTAACTTGGCCTATTTAACCCTGTCTCTAATGGGGGTCTATACAGACTCCCATAAGCTTCCATCTAACTCCATCACTTATGGGGGTCTATACAGACCCCATAAGCCTCTATTTAACCCCATCAGACCCTAAGGGTCTATGAAGACCCTCATGGGACAAATAGAACCCTAATATTAACCCCATAAGTGCCATGAGGGTCCTCCTGTTCCCTCATGACAATAAGTACAAAAACTATACTTCACTATTCCCCCAATAAACCACTAAATCTAAACTGTCCCCTCTCTATCCTAACCTATTAAGCCCTACCTACCTAACACTACCAACCTAATGTCCTATTAAACCCCCCACTCTACTAATTACACAAAATAAAAAAAACGGTTAAAAAAAATAAAAAAATAATTACACACCTGCAAAGAAAATACATATATATATATATATATATATATATATATATATATATATATATATTGTGACCGTTTGCCCCCTAGAGGATGGTGCCAAGTAAAGAAGTGTAAAGAGTTCTTGACAGGAGTTAAACTCCTGAAGAACTCCTAATTGGTGCAGGTGCAGTTTCACTTTAAAGCCTGGAAAGCAGACATGGTGAGGGCGTGGCTGATTAGGCTCTGGCCTAGGTTGTGTGCTGCTGCTAAGCAGCCAGTGCAAGCCACAGAGAGGAGCTTGCCGGCTGGTCCTATGTGGATCTACATTTTAAACTTTGAAAGCAAACCTGAAGGAGATCACCTTGTTTACTGGGGCTGCGAGTTTTGGACAACAGAAAGGAGTGTGTGCTGTTTGCAGTCGCTGGACGAACAGACATGACAGAAAGAGTGACTACAGACTCAGGAGGTGAAACTACAAAGGCACCAAGTAAGGTAAGTGAATATTGAGGATCCCCAGGCAGAGTTGCCTAAAATGTCTAGGCGAGTGTAGAGCTGTCAGAGGTACTGAATGAAGGTACCAGACTTATTATACCACAGGGAAGAAGCTGAGTGCTTGACCTGTTAATATGCTGTAAGTTAATATGGCAATATAAAAGGGTCCCTGGGGTGAAGCATATGGGAGAGTCAGGGTGGCCCTATGCTTCATCCGCTGTTACCTATTTAAAGACGGTGAAAAGACTTCTGATAAAACAGAGACTATTTGGTGCCCCGGCCACAAGGTGGCACTATACCAATTATAAGAGACTATTTGTATCCAGGCCACAAGGTGGCAATATCCCTCATATCAGAGACTATTGTAACTGAACCACAAGACCTTCTGCTGGAAGTAACACAATACTAGATTCATTGTGTTCTTTATGAATTATAATTTCTCCGGAGCAGAGAAGCTGCCCAGGTGTAGTCAGGGTGTTCCTGTATGTTTAGTAAGAACGTTATGTTGAATTTTATTTTTATTTTTTCTACTTCTAAACCCTTGTTTATGAGTTCTACAAATAAACAAGTCTCCTGCATCATAAATCTGTGTTGGGGAACCTTTCGTAATAAAAATCTCCTGTGGTAAACGGCCATCCTTGTAAGAATATACATAACATCACAATATAGCAATAAATACATAACAAATATACACCAAACAACAATATATTACCCTCTATCTATACATTACCCCCTATCTATACAACAATACCCCCTATCTATACAACATTACCCCCTATCGATACATCACCCCTATCTATACAACATCAACCCCTATTTACATTACATTAAAAGCCCTAAACCTAACCTAAAATATAATAAATAAGAGCACTTACCTCGCCTATATGCTCCTTCAGCGATGATGGGTTTCCTGACGCAGGTCTCACTCTAGGAAAAAAATAAATATCAAATTAGTCAAAAATAAACACTACATAAAAAACAATTCACATTCTAAATATTGAACTTACCTTTCCACCATGTCCCCGTCCTTCTTGTCTTCTCCGGCTGGGCCCCTGGAATAAATAAAACATAACATCAGTACACACATAAACACAACATAAAACACAATAAACTTTATAAACATTAAAGTTACCTTGTTGCAATGTCCCCGTCCTTGTCCTCTTCTGCCCCGGATGGGCCCTTGAAAAACCGCTGCTCTAAAAAAAACTAATGAAAAAAAACGAGATCCCCAACTCTAATGAGGCCTTTATCGCTTTTTCTGGTAAAAAGAAAATGGAATGGTGCCTTCTGATTGGCTGAAATGGCTGACAATCAAATTTCAGCCAATTAGAAGTTGCCAAGGTGTGATCGAGTCAGAATGGGATACACCCCTATACAGTGCCTTGCAAAAGTATCCACCCCACTTGGCATTTTTCCTGTTTTGTTGCCTCACAACCTGGAATTAACATGGATTGTTTGAGGATTTTCATCATTTTAATTTACAGAATATGCACACAACTTTGAAGATGTTTTTTTTTTTTTTTTATTGTGTAGCAAACATCAAATAGGACAAAATAACTGAAAAAGTAATTGTGCATAACTATTCACCCCCCTAAAGTCAATACTTTGTAGAGCCACCTTTTGCGGCAATCACAGCTCCAAGTCGCTTTGGATAAGTCTCTATGAGCTTGCCACATCTTACCACTGGGATTTTTGCCCATTCCTCCTTGCAAAACTGCTCCAGCTCCTTTAAGTTGGATGGTTTGCACTTGTGAACAGCAATCTTTAAGTCTCACCACAGATTTTCTATTGTATTAAGGTCTGGGCTTTGACTAGGCCATTCCAACAAATTTACATGTTTCCCCTTAAACCACTCAAATGTTGCTTTAGCAGTGTGTTTGGGGTCACTGTCCTGCTGGAAGGTGAACTTCCGTCATAGCCTCAAATCACACACAGAGTGGTACAGGTTTTGCTCAAGAATATCCCTGTATTCAGCACCATCTTTCCCTCAACTCTGACCAGTTTCCCAGTCCCGGCTACTGAGAAACATCCCCACAGCATGATGCTACCAGCACCATGTTTCACCGTGATGGTGTTCTTTGGGTGATGTGATGTGTTAGGTTTGCCCCAGACATAGCATTTTCTTTGATGGCTGAAAAGTTCAATTTTAGTCTCATCAGACCAGAGCACCTTCCTCTATATATTTTGTGAGTCTCCCACATGCCTTTTCACAAACTCAAAATGTGCCATTTTGTTTTTTGCTTAAAGTAATGGCTTTCTTCTGGCCACTCTGACATACAGATACTCCAGTCTCTGCTGTGGAACTCTGCAGCTTCTCCAGGGTTACCTTAGGTCTCTGTGCTGCCTCTCTGATAAATGTGCTTCTTGCCCTGTCCGTGAGTTTTGGTGGGCGTCCGTCTCTTGGCAGGTTTGCTGTTGTGCCATGTTCTTTTCATTTGGTTATGATAGATTTGATGGTGCTCCTGGGGATAATCAAAGATTTCGATATTTTATTTATAACCTAACCCTGACTTGTACTTCTCAACAACATTGTCCCTTACTTGTTTGGAGAGTTCCTTGGTCTTCATGGCAGTGTTTGGTTAGTGGTGCCTCTTGCTTAGGTGTTGCAGCCTCTGGGGCCTTTCAAAAAAGGTGTGTATATGTAATGACAGATCATGTGACACTTGATTGCACACAGGTAGACATCATGTCACTATTTATGTGACTTCTGAAGGTAATTGGTTGCACCAGAGCTTTTTATAGGCTTCATAACAAAAAGGGTTGAATACATGAACACATGCCAATTTTCTGTTTTCTATTTCTAAAAGATTGTTTTATGTATATATATATATATATATATATATATATTTCTAATGTCGCTTCACCAACTTAGACTATTGTGTTCTGACCCAACACATAAAAGTCATATTAACAAAACATTGAACTTAAGGCTGTAATGTAACATAGGTAAAAAGTCAAGGAGGGTGAATACTTTTGCAAGGCAATGTATTCTATTCTCATTGGCTGATGTACCTGTCAATCAATTTGTGATCAGAATGGGATACACCCCCACAGTGTGATTGGCGTGTGCACCTTCTGATTGGCTACTATCTGATTGACAGTGACAACAGCCAATCAAAAGGCGCTATTCCCTTCAGCCAATCCGGATGTGTGGGTGTATCCCAATAGTGCTTTCTGATTGGTTTAAAATTGATTGACAGGTCCATCAGCCAATCAGAATGGAATATAGAAGTGTATCCCATTCTGACTGGATCAAACCTTGGCGCCTTCTGATTGGCTGCAATGTGATTTACAGCCAATCAGAAGGCGCCATTCTTTTTTTTTTATACCGGAAAAAGCGCTAGAGGCCTGATTAGCGTCGGGGAGCTCCTCCAGGGTAGAGCTCCGTTGTTTTGCTTTTTTTGATGTTTTTTTAGAGCAGCGGTTTTTCAAGGGCCTAGCCGAGGCAGAAGAGAACAAGGACAGGGACATTGCGACAAGGTAAGTTTTATGTATATTATGTTTATGGTGTTTTATGTTGTGTTTATGTGTGTACTGATGTTATGTTTTATTCATTCCAGGGGCCCAGCCGGAGAAGACAAGAAGGACGGGGACGTAGTGGAAATGTAAGTTTGATATTTAGGATGTGTATCGTTTTTTATGTAGTGTTTATTTTTGATTAATTTGATGTTTCTTTTTATCCTAGGGGTGATACCTGCGTCAGGAATTTCATCATCACTAAAGGGAGATCTAGGCAAGGTAAGTAGTTTTCTTTATTATATTTTAGACTATATTTAGGGTTTTTAATGTAATGTAGATAGGAGTGATGTTGTATAGATAGGGGTAATGTATAGTTAGGGGGTAATGTATTATAGTTAGGGGTATATTTGTAATGTATTTATTGCTGTTTTCTGATGTTATGTATATATGTGTATGTATTTTCTTTGCAGGTGTAAAAAAAAAAATTTTTTGTAGTTGGGGGTTGTGTAATGTTCTTTTTTTATTTTTTGTAGAGGGGGTTGTAATGTTTTTTTGTATTTTTTGTATCATAGGTTTTATATTTTGTGTAATTAGTGTGTGGGGGGGTCATAGGGGGTTAGGTAGGTAGTGTTAGGGAGGTAGGGGTTAATATGTAAGGGTAGAGGGGGGTTAGTTTAGACTTGGTTTATTTGGGGAATAGTGTAATGTAGTGTTTGTACTTGGAGGACCCTTATGGCACTTATGGGTTTAATATTAGGGTTCTATTTGTCCCATGAGGGTCTTCATAGACCCTTATGGGACTGATTGGGTTAAATAGAGGCATATGGGGTATGTATAGACCCCCATAAGTGATGGGGTTAGATGGAAGCTTATCGGGGTCTGTATAGTCCTCCATTAGAGATGGGGTTAAATAGGCCTAAAAGGATTAGATAGACCCAGTTAGGGTCAAATAGGTCTGTAAGGGGTTAAATAGACCCAGTTAGGGTTATATAGGCCCAGTTAGGATTAGATAGGGTTATGTACGGGTTAATGGGGTATAGTTAGGATTAAGGGGTTAATGGGGTATAGTTGGTGTTAATAGTGTAGTGTTTGTACTTAGTATCATAAAAGTCCTGGAGGACCCTCATGGCACTTATGGAGTTAATATTAGGGTTCTGTTTGTCCCATTAGGGGCTTCATAGACCCGTATGGGACTGATGGGGTTAAATAGAGGCGTATGAGGTCTGTATAGACCCTCATAAGCGATGGGGTTAGATGGAAGCTTATGAGGGTCTTTATAGACCCCCATTAGAGATGGGGTTAAATAGACCCAGTTAGGGTTAAATAGGCCTAGAATGGGTTAAAAAGGCCCAGTGAGGGTTAGAAAGGAACAGTTAGGGATAGAAAGGGTTAAGTATTGGTTAATGGGGTATAGTTAGGGTGAAGGGGTTATTGGGGTGTAGTTAGGTTTAATAGTGTAATGTAGTGTAGTGCTTAGACTTTTTCATGAGGGTCCTGGAGGACCCTCATGGCACTTGTAGGGTTAACCTAGGTGTTAATTTTATGGCACTTGTAGGGTTAACCTATTGGACTGAGGAAGTGATTTTAGTCTCATGGGGGTCTATATTGACCCCCATGAGTGATGGGGTTAATGTTAGGTGCAGCAGGGGTTAATAGTTTTATTGATTTTGATTGATTTTATTGACCTTTAAGGTCCTTTCAGGACCCACGCAGAGTGGGAAATTTGAATTTTTAATTCAACGGGGGTCCCGAAGGGGAGACCCACTGCAAGGGTTAATGTGGGGACCCACCAGGGGTCCTGATGGGGAACCCACAGCCTGGAAGGGTTAATGACAGTTAACTTTAAGTACCCCTGCGGCTTCGTGTAACCAGTAGTGTGCCGCAGTCCCTTTAAGGAGCCGCGGATCTTTAGGGGTAAATATATATTTAATGCAGCACTTTACAGCAATGGAATTGATAGGGGACATTAGGGAGGGGGGGGGCATGGGGATGACATGTAGTACAATGGCTAGCGTGCACATCGCGGTAGCCAATACTGTCATTTGTGGCCACAAGTCCGACGGGCTTGGAGAATGGGTTACTGCCTTGGAGGTCATCCAAGCCCGTAGTCCCCGGGCTTGGATGACCTGCAAGGCAGCAACTCGATCTCCAAACCACAAATGACAGTATTGGCTAGCGCAATGTGCCAGCTAGCCTCATGTCCCCCAATGTTTCCCCTATCAATTACAGCGCTGTACAGTGCTGCATTGATTTTATTTTGGACTTTTTAGTTTGGCGGTCTTGCACTCTGATCTGCGGGCTAACGCCCACGATCAGTTCCAAGCCCGCCAAAGCTAACGGCCGATTGCCTGTCTTACTATTGGCCGTAGGAAGGGGTGTGCTGCTGCCCCTTTCCTTTGAATAGCAAAGTAGCTAAGGGGCCGCAGCACACAGAAAGGGATTGCAGCGTTGTGGCCATTTTGCGGCCATCATTAGAATGAGGCCCTAACTATGTAAGTTGTTGTCGGAACCTTTCGAGTCTGGATCAGTAGCTGGTGGGTTGGCATATGCTACCTGCCCCTTTGTTAGCCTGTTTAGAGGGCAAAAATGACAAAAGTGTAGGGATAGGATTTAGTTGGCTAGATGGTGGATACTGTGCACCAGATATTGTGTGCAGTGTGGAAAGTAATGGTGACTGGGTGTTTGCTGGTCTTGGTGGTATGTCTTGGTTGGTGATGTAACAGGGGCTATTTTGAAAGGTTGTAAACCCTCCGGCCTCAGGAGACCATAGGAGGCCAGCATTATGGCTGCTGAAATGGTTAGGGAAATGGCATGACCGAATGGGGCTTAGAAGTAGTAGCATGGGAAGCCAAAACCTCTAGAGAAAGCTTCCATGGCGGGGGAGGTTAGAAGGAACCTGTCAATTGGGTGATGAGCGGTGAAATAGAATTGGATTCCTGACATGTAGGTTTTTATGGTGTTGGGACCTGAGAATATGAATAAAGGTTTGTTACAATGGGAGGATGGTCGAGAGGGATTTGGGCTCCTATGGGAAGCAAGGTTCGATGAGGTGTGATGTGGTTGAATGGGTAATGAGTGGGACGAGCCATGGGATGAATGACCTTGTGGTGAAGTGTCTATGTTGAGTAAATAAGGAATGCCAGATATTGGAGGACACCTATGGGGTGGATGGATAGATGGTGAGCGGGCCCATGTGGTCTCTGTCTAGGTGACCTTTGATGACTATCTAGTGACTGGTGACCTGTGCGGTCTCTATCTAATGGCTGGTGACTCATGAGGTCTCTGTTTAGGTGACAGATGACCCATGAGGTCCCTATCTTGCGACTGGTGATCCATGTGGTTTCTATCTACTGACAGGTGACCCATGCAGTCTATCTAGGTGACCCATGTAGACTCTATCTACTGACAGGTCTCTGTCTAGGTGACCCATGAGTTCTCTATCCGCTGACCCATGAAATCTCTAACTGTGTAACAGGTGACCCATGAGTTTGTCATCTAGTGACAGGTGACCCATGAGGTCTCTATCTACTGACAGGTGACCCATGCAGTCTATCTAGGTGACCCATGTAGACTCTATCTACTGACAGGTCTCTGTCTAGGTGACCCATTAGTTCTCTATCCGCTGACCCATGAAATCTCTAACTGTGTAACAGGTGACCCATGAGTTTGTCATCTAGTGACAGGTGACCCATGAGGTCTCTATCTACTGACAGGTGACCCATGCAGTCTATCTAGGTGACCCATGTAGACTCTATCTACTGACAGGTCTCTGTCTAGGTGACCCATTAGTTCTCTATCCGCTGACCCATGAAATCTCTGTGTGGCAGGTGACCCATGAGTTTGTCATCTAGTGACACGTGACCCATGAGGTTTCTATCCACTGACAGGTGGCCCATGACGTCTCTGACTATGTGACGGGTGACCCACGAGGTCTGTATCTAGGTGGCAGGTGACTCATGAGGTCTCTATCTAGGTGGTCCATGAGGTCTCTATCTAGTGACAGGTGAACCATGAGGTCTCTATCTAGGTGGCAGGTAACTTGCAGTAAAATGTGAAGTGACAGCTAAGAAGCGGTTACCTTGGGAGCTGACAAGGTCTTGGGTTAGGAAATGTGCACTGAAGGGTAGCCTGAACCGAGGGTCAGATTGTCGAGATACACAAACGGGATACCTGGGACTTGGACCAGGATCTAGCCTGAACTGAGGGTCAGATTGTCGAGATATGCAAATGGGATGCCTGGGATAAGGACCAGGACTTTTGTGCAAAGGCTCCCAAACAGTGGTGATGCCCTTGCGGACGTTTTGTAGCTAAAGCGAGACTATGCTGTGTAAATCTAGCCTGAACTGAGGGCCAGATTGTCGAGATATGCAAACGTGATACCTGGGACTTGGACCAGGATCTAGCCTAAACTGAGGGTCAGATTGTTGAGATATGCAAATGTGATACCTTGGACATGCACCAGGATCTATCCTGAACTGATTACCAGATTGTCGAGATATGCGAATGTGATACCTGGGACGTGGTTTATGATCTAGCCTGAACTGAGGGGTATAAGTGCTTGTGCATACATTTAAATTGGACTGGAAGATTTGCAGTGAAAAATGGGTTACTGTGGCTTTAAGAGCTGACGTCTGCCGCATGCTGTAGCTAGGAATGCTGTTGTGTTGCTAGGGATGTATCAGAAGCTGAAGGTAGAACATGGAAATGGCTGGCTGTGATCGGGTATGCAGCAATAGAAGCCCAAAAGGACAGAGAGGTAGGAAGGAGGGAAGAGGAGAAAGCTGGAGGAGGCAGCATGGGGCATGGACAACACAGAGGGGGAGCATGGAAGCGGCGTGGGCCAGAGGAGGGGAGGGAGAGCAGTCAAAGAGCACAGAGGATGGGGAGAGGAGGCAGCACAGGTGCTGCAGGAGGAGAAGAGGAAGCAGAATGGGTCAGAGGAGGGGCAGCAGGGCAGGAGAGAGGACTCACCAGGAGAGGGCAACGAGCGCAGGTGCTGCAGGAGGGGGAGAGGGAGCAGCACAGGCCAAAGGAGGGGCAGCAGGGCAGGAGAAAGGACTCACCAGGAAAGGCTGGAGGCACAGAAACAAAGCATGGCTCCTGCCACAAATTCCAAGATCACTTGGACACTTGTGGTTACGGGACAAACCTTACATGCCACTGTATCTAAAAATGATATTTGATATGTACAGCTGCTAATGAAGCGGCATAGTGAGGAAAGTAGGGACCGGAGCCTATGTTGATGTGTCAAAATTCAGGACATGTATCAGGTGAATAATAGTGTAGTTTATAACACAACACAGGTTCTCACAGGATATGACACCAATGTGTTCACAGTCAAATCACAAATGTGCCCAACAGTATGATTGTGACCTAGCCCTGGAATCTCCATAGGGAGTGAGACCAGTGGTGAGGATGGGAGCCGAAAGGAAGGATAAGGAGTAGTGGAATAAAAAAGAAACAGATGAGTGAAAAGCAGCAGGGGCTGAAGGCAGCAAAATAACCCCTATGTTTATGGCTACAGAGGGGGAGCAATTGCCAAGCAAATGGATGATGCTGAGTGGGGAGGCAGTGGGGTGTAGACAAAACAGAAGCCAGAGCCGTTGCCTAGCAAACCATAATATGCCCAGGACTTGGAGAGCCCATATATGGCAGAAACACCAGAAGGACCAACAATGAAGGAGAAGGATCGAGAGGGGAGGACACAAGGTGGGAGCGCCTGAGGTACAGGAGCAGAGGACATCAAAAAATTAGAAACGAAGGAGGAAGATCACGAGGGAAGTGGAGCAGAAGGAGAGAGGCACTTTTGAAAGAGCAAGGAAGACCATCAGAGAGGACAGGAGGCAGAATATGGAAGCGGCAACAGACAAGAAAAGCAGCGGGTCATGATGGAAGCAAAAGAAGGGAGAGGTAAGGGAGCAGGCACATAGGAGGAAGAGAAACGAAAAGAAGGAGGAGCAAGAGGTTGGTAAAGGGAAAGGCATGGAGCAGAATAGGCCTGGAAATGTCAGAAGGACAACAAAACAAGAGGACAGTCCATGCAAGGTCAGAGAGATTCGATGACTGCGAGGAGGTAAGTGTGGGGTAGGTATTTAAGTGATATAGGAGGGTTAAAGCCCTTCCCACAACTCCAGGTTAATTAACTTGGTAAATATTTGTTTATTTTGACCTTAAGTTCATTTCATGAAAACCTTGATTTTATTTTAAACATTCATAGATCAGGTACAATAGATTTACCCATTTAACAAAAGCTAGTATATGTTACTTTTTATGGAAAAATATGAGTTTGCAGATTGTCAATCCTCAGTTTGTATCCAGTCTTAAAAAAAGCATGTGTATTAATTTTTTTATGTCAGTGTTTTGTGTTATTTGCAGTATCTGGTAGTATATTTACTCTCAGTTGATGATTCGGAACGTATGATGCACTGAGTCTCGCCTTCATAGCACGGCATGGCATATTGCTCAGTGCAGCCACTTTGTCCATGGGATTCACAGACAGGACAAAATAGACCATTTTGGCTAATATACCAAATAGCACTGGGAGCTGAGGGAGAAAATCAAGACATATCAGTACAATTTAAAACTGTAAATAGTAATACAGTAATGTTGTAATTGTGTATGACAAATCACAAATATGCCTCTTTTAGCTCACTTGTGCCCTTCACAGGAAGAAATATCCGGTGGTACAGTTTGTGGAAAAGTATTTGATCCCCTGCTGGTTTTGAACGTTTCTCCACTGACAAAGAAATGATTCGTCTATAATTTTAATGGTAGGTATATTTTAACAGTGAAAGACAGAATAACAAAAAAACTAAGAAAAATGCATGGCAAAAAAGTTATAAATTGATTTGCAGGCCAGTGAGAGAAATAAGTATGTGATCCCCTATCAATCATCAAGGTTTCTGGTTCCCGGGTGTCTTTTATACAGGTAACGAGCTAAGATTAGGAGCACTCTCTTAAAGGGAGTGCTCCTAATCTTATATTGTTACCTGTATAAAAGACACCTGTCCACAAAAGCAAACAATCAGATTCCAAACTCTCCACCATGGCCAAGACCAAAGAGCTGTCCAATGATGTTAGGGACAAGATTGTAGACCTACACAAGGCTGTAATGGGCTACAAGATCATCACCCAGCAGCTTGGAGAGAAGGTGACAACAGTTGGTGCGATTATTCGCAAATGGAAGAAGCACAAAATAACGGTCAGTCTCCCTCGGTCTGATGCTCCATGTACCTCGTGGAGTTTCAATGATCATGAGAATGGTAAAGAATCAGCACAGAACTACACTGGGGGATATTGTTAATGATCTCAAGGCAGCTGGGACCATAGTCACCAAGAAAACAATTTGCCATAAAGGACTGAAATCCTGTAGGGCCCGCAAGGCCCCCCTGCTCAAGAAAGCACATGTACAGGCCCGTCTGAGGTTTGCCAATGAACATCTGAATGATTCAGAGGAGAACTGGGTGAAAGTGTTGTGTTCAGATGAGAGCAAAATCAAGCTCTTTGGCATCAACTCAACACGCCGTATTTGGAGGAGGAAGAATGCTGCCTATAACCCCAAGAACACCATCCCCATCATCACACATGGAGATGGAAACATTAAGCTTTGGGGGTATTTTTCTGCTAAGGGGACAGGCCAACTGCACTGCTTTAATGTGACGATGGACAGGGCCATGTACTGTCAAGTCTTGGGTGAGAACCTCCTTCCCTCAGCAAGGGCATTGAAAATCAGTCGTGGATGGGTATTCCAGCATGACAATGACCCAAAACACACAGCCAAGGCAACAAAGGAGTGGCTCAATAAGAAGCACATTAAGGTCCTCCAGTGGCCTAGCCAGTCTCCAGACCTTAATCCCATATAAAATCTGTGGAGGGAGCTGAAGGTTCGAGCTGCCAAAACCAGCCTCAAAACCTTAATGACTTGGAGAGGATCTACAAAGAGGAGTGGGACAAAATCCCTCCTAAGATGTGTGCAAACCTGCTGGCCAACTACAAGAAATGTGTGAGTTCTGTGATTGCCAACAAGGGTTTTGCCACAAAGTACTAAGTCAAAGGGATCAAATACTTATTCCACTCAATGAACTGCAAATCAGTTTATAACTTTTTTGACATGCATTTTTCTTGTTTGTTTTGGTTACTCTGACTCTTACTGTTAAAATACACCTACCATTAAAATTATAGACAGATCATTTCTTTGTCAGTGGATACACATTCAAAATCAGCAGGGGATCAAATACTCCCCCCCCCCCTCCCCTCTGTATATCATCCTTGTCTCACTCAGCCCTGAAATCCAGCCCCCGAAATACCTGGAATTTCTACCCTGAACAGTGGAAACAGCAAACCCTGGACGTATGTTTCAGCCACTGTGGGCCTTGTTAGGTGCATCTGTACTACCTAAGGCACAGTGAGCAAGGAGTCCATCAGTCACATTAAATTCAGCTGAGTTACAAAGCGATAAAATTAGCCAACCCCGCAAGAGATATGGTCGACATTCAAATCCATAAACCATGATTGCGCACATTGGTTACAGGTTTAGACAAAGCCAATAGTAAAAGAGATTGTCATCATTACATCACTGATAAATGGAGGTTAGATTTCAAGCAATCGGACCTGCATTCCAAAAATGATGCAATATTAATAAATCAATAAATATGATATTCTAGTCCATGCGAGTTCTATTACATGCATTAATAAATTGATTGCCGGGATCAATATAACAGGGAAATTAAACATAAAATAAACTATTTTCTATTGCAGATTTGTGAGCTTTAGAATGTTGTGCTATTAATTTTAGTACCTCACATCTCTTTCCCTTTAACTTCAAATACAGTAGTGTGTTTTCTATTTGCACTTACAGTGCCACGGACAGGACTATAACCCCATTGGGGGTCCTCTCTAGTACCCATAGGATTTTTGGCTCCATTTACCGTTTACCGGTTTAAACGCCAGTGCTTCCTTGTGGAATCGTAGCAATTTAATAGCAATTTACGATCATAACATTTACAGGCTTGAATGATCAAAGGCTTAGCTAAGATGGAGTTGCGATTTTGACAGCCGTAGGCTGTAACCCGCAGATCGTTTGCTGGTAGCTGAAAGAGGCTAATTTAATAGCTGTAAGTCTTTCTATGAATTCTTCAGTAGGAGGAATTTAATAGGACTGTTAGCTGAGACGGAGTTCCGATTTTGACGGCCTGTAGGGTTTTTCCGGCTGCATTTTTGGAGCCCCAATCAACCTTAGGGTGAGAAAATCTAAACAAAAAAGTCAGGGCTCATCGGAGAATGAACAACACCTAAGTAAGTTTGCTCTATAGGTGTGTATCTCCTGTTCAGAGGATAAGTGAGGGGGCCCTGGGGGAGGTAAATATGGCATCTGAAGCGGTTGGGTTTGAATGGTGCTGCTGGGGGGGGGGGGGGGGTGCTGGGGGTGAATGTGGCTGCTGAGGGCCTTGGGGTGGGAGAATGGTGCAATAAGTGGCTCTGTTTTTTGAATATTGCTGCTAAAGGGCCCTGCTGAGGGGGATGAGGGGTGAATGGTGCTGGTGAGGGGTGTGGTATTTATATGTTGTGGTGAACTATCTACTCATAATGTCCACAACATAAGCTGGGATCCCGCTCCACGCACTTGTTTTAGACTTTCAAATGTGAACACAGATGTACTATTTATTTACTGTACTACTGTACGGTGGAGGGCTTCTATCACTCTTTTGCTCACCATATATTAAATGATTGTTGTGGTGAACTACCTACTCACAATGTTCACAACACAAGCTTGGATTCCGCTCCACGCACTTGTTTTAGACATTCAAATGTGAACACAGATGTACTATTTATTTACTGTACTACTGTACAGTGGAGGGCTTTTGTCGCTCTTTTGCCCACCATATATTAAATGATTGTTGTAGTGAACTACCTATTCATAATGTTCACAACACAAGCTGGGATGCTGCTCCACGCTGATGATAGCCAGTAAGCTTGAAACAGCTGTACGTAGATAGGATTCCCAGTTTGTGTATAATCCAACCTTGGCTTTGCATAAAAGCTGTGCAATGCAGCGGGCATAAGATTAATGAAAGTCATGTTTAAAATGGTTTATGGTTTAAAGAGCGAGGCATTTATGGGCAGATTTGCATGTCGCAGGTCAGCAGCTTCCTAGAATGCAGTCTAATAACTCTATTTCTCAGAATTTTAAGCTGGAAACAGTTTTTTTAACTTGTGTTAGATTTGTATATATATACTAGCCACTTGCCCATCAAAAATGATGGGAATATAATTTTAAGCAGAGCACTTTCGGCGCTCATTGTAAGTCTCTGCCCCTGTCTACTTCCTCCATTGTTTCTAATTTCCCCCCTAATCTCCCTCCCTTGTGTCTCATTTCCCCTCCTCTCTCTCCCTTGTGTCTCATTTCTCCCCTCCTCTCTCTCTCCCTTGGGTCTCATTTCCCCCTCTTCTCCATCCCTTGAATACCTGTTCCTTTCCCCACTCTCTCCATACCTTGTGTCCCCTTTCCCCCTCCTCTCCCTCCCCTGTGTCTCCTTTTCCCCCTCCTCTCCCTCCCTTGTTTACCTGTTCCTTTCCCCTCCTCTCTCTCCATTGTGTCTCATTCCCCCCTCCGCTCTCTCCCTTGTGTCTCATTTCCCACTCTTCTCCATCCCTTGTTTACCCGTTCCTTTCCCCTCCTCTCCCTCTCTTGTGTCTCCTTTCCCCTTCCTTTCCCTCCCTTGTATACCTGTTCCTTTCCCCCTCCATTCCCTCCCTTGTGTCTCCTTTCCCCCTCCTCTCCCTCCCTTGTTTACCTGTTCCTTTCATCCTCCTCTCTCTCCATTGTGTCTCATTCCCCCTCCTCTCTCTCCCTTGTGTCTCATTTCCCACTCTTCTCCATCCCTTGTGTACCTGTTCCTTTCCCCCTCCTCTCCCTCCCATGTGTCTCCTTTTTCCCCTTCTCTCCCTCCATTGTGTCTCCTTATCCCCCTCCTCTCCCTCCCTTGTGTCTCCTTTCCCCCTCCTCTCCCTCCCTTGTGTCTCCTTTTCCCCCTCCTCTCCCTCCCTTGTGTCTTCTTTCCCCCTCCTCTCCCTCACTTGTGTCTTTCCCCCCTTCCTCTCCTGTACCTCCTTTCCCCCCTCTCCTTCCCCCCCTCTCCCTCCCCTGTGTCTCCTTTCCCCATCCCCCTCCCCTGTGTCACCTTTCCCCCTCTCTCCCTCTCCTGTTCCTCCATTCCTCCTCTCCTTTCCCCTGTGTCTTCTTTCCCCCTCTCCCTTTCCCACCCTCATTTCTCCTTTCCCCCTTTCCCTCCCCTGTTTCTCCTTCCCCCCTCTCCCTCCTTTGTGTCTCTGTTCCCCCTCCTCTCAGTCCCTTGTCTCTGTCCCCCCTCCTCTCCCTCCCTTGTGTCTTCTTTGGCCCTCCTCTCCTGCCCTTGTGTCTCCTTAACCCCCTCTCTTCCTCTCCTTTTCCCCCCTTTCCACCTCTCCCTTCCCCCTATTTTTCCTGTCTCCTTCCCCCCTCATGTCTCCTTCCCCCCTCTCCCTCCCTTGTGTCTCCCTTACCCTCCTCCATCCCTAGGGCCTCATTCTATTATCGTCCGCAGCCGCTGCGGGGCCGCAACGTCCGGCCGCAAGCTTTCCGGCTATTCTATTCCCCTCCGGCCGGGGGTTCCGGCAGGCTTGAGGGCGGCGCCTTGCTATCTCTTGCGGCCGATCGCGCCGGAGGAAAGCCTTTGATCTAAAACGGCCGCAAGGAAATCGGCCGTAAGAAAAAGCCTGGTTGCTATTCTATTGCTCCGGGAACCCTGTCTGCAAGGCTAAAAGCGAGCCGCAGCTTACTTGCAGGAAAGAGGTCCCGCTAGCACCAATTAAGCACATAAAATAGCTCAAATAAAGCCATCCTGCACTTTGCGGAGTCTATAAAGTGATATTCGGTGTTAGCAAAAATAGCACATAATTACCCTATACTCAAATCCGTAAAATATATATTTTTTAATATACGTAAAATATACATGTAAAAAGTCCAGAGTGCTTGGAGCACCTCAGACACGCCCACGCCACAGCCGGAAAATAAACAGTTAATTTAAACTCAGGTTTGGGCTGATGTGCAAGCTTGAGAGTGGGTTACTTTTAATTCTCATGTCCCCCAATATGATCCCTAGCATTTACAGAGCTTTACAGTGCAGTCTTGAATTTATTTTTGAGTTTTTAGATTTCAGAGCTTACGGCCGGTTGCAAGATATGCGGCCGGCCGTAAGGGGAGATCCTTTGCAGGGCCGTATAATAGAATAGCGAGTTAACAGAACCCCCGCAAGGAATCGCAGCCTTACGGACGATTTACGGCCGATAATAGAATGAGGCCCCTTGTGTCTCTGTTCCCCCTCCTCTCCCTCCCTTGTGTCTCCGTCCCCCCTCCTTTGCCTCCCTTGTCTCTGTTCCCCTTCCTCTCTCTCCCTTATGTCTTCTTTGGCCCTCTTCTTCCGCCCTTGTTTCTCATTTCCTCCTCCTCTCCCTTCCCTGTGTCTCGTACCTGGATGCAACCCTGCCAGCAGCTGCGCACTCACTGTCTCCCGTCAGCGGCTCCCGTCCTTCAGCCGGAACTACTTTCTGGATCAAGCCGCGACTTGCGCATGCGCATTCCGCCTGCGCTATGCGTGGCTTGATCTAGAAAGTAATTCTGGTAGGATGACGGGAGCCGCAGATGAGAGGACAGTGAGGGCCTCATTCAATTGCAATTTGGCCAATTGAATAGAGATCTAAATAAGCCCATAGCATATTTTTTTTAAAGAAGTTTTTAGTTAGTGAAAACCTTGCTTTTGGATAGATGTTTACTAACTAAAAACTTCTTCAAAAAGTATATGTTATGTGCTTTTTTAGAGCCCTATTCAATTGGCCAGATTGCAATTGAATGAGGGCCCTAGTACGGGCCGCAAGCTACTGGCAGGGTTTCCAGGTAAGCAGGTACGGGCCTCAGCGGGTTTGATGCAAGGTAAGTTCCGGGCGCTGGGGGAGGCAGAGGGTGAGATGAGAGAGAAACATAGGGGGAGATGAGAGAGGCAGAGGGGGATGAGAGAGAAACATAGGTGGAGATGAGAGAGGGGCAGATGGGGAGATGAGAGAGAGAGAGGGGGCAGATGGGGAGGTGAGAGAGAGAGAGAGGGAGTGGGGAGATGAGAGAGAGCGAGTCCTGCATCTGCTTGCTATGAGAGGGCCGCAATTATTTAACTTGCGTGACCAACATTGCAACGGGACCAACACTGACAACTATATATGTAAAAAAATGTATAATTGCAAAATAAAGATGCCATCAGTACAAGTAAGTTAATTCACTTATTATTATGATTATCATTACAATTAACTCTTCAATTTCCACAGTGCGGCAAATCAATATAGCCCAGGGTGTCAAAACTCTTAAATCCGCCCCTGTCTCTAAATAGGTAACCTGACCTACAGAACATGCCTAATTAGATATTGTTCGTTCTCACATAAGCATCTCTCTCAGTTTTAGGCTTTGTTTTGTGATACAAGAGCTTGCACTTATTTGTAATGATTGTCTCTACGCTACCACTCATAACATCAATAAACTGCATACTTATTATAATACTGGTCCTTATTGTCAACAAAACCTTACATTATCCTTCAGAACATATTTTAATGCTATACAGTATGTCAGCATTGCTATAGCTAAGTTTACTTTAAGAGATTGAAAGAAATTTGGTAAGAATAGTTCTACCTGGTAAGGCTGGACTTCTTATCTGCAACTATTTTGTAACTGTGGACCAGCTGTGGTGGTGTGCCTATATAGTTAAGGTGGAGGTTTTCATGAATATATCAGTGAATATGGATACACTGATGGACTGTTTTGCATCCATTATATTGGACTGTCCTCAATATTGTTTGTTGTTATGGAGTCCAGTTGAGCGAAATCACCGAGAAGAGCCAGGAGAGAAAATAGAGTGGGGTGTTCTCCAGTGTTTATGTTTTAGGAAGGAGAGTGTCCTGATACTGTGAGTGAGGCTGAGAGAACAAAATGGATTGAGGGATTTATTTCACTCATATTCTCTAGAGCCAAGAGGACCTGGCAACTAAATGAATTAACAATAACATTTTATCTAAATCCCAGGAACATTTTACATTCAGCAACTGCTTTCATTGGGTTGTGGAATTTTATATTTCTTGGAAAATTAAACACATGTTATAAAATCTGACTATAATACGATTTAATGTAATTCTAATTTTTATCTCAAAGTGGAACCCAGTAAATGTGATACATTGCTGGTTTTAGGAGAAAAAATGTTGTGTGCCATTTTATAAACTAAAATGGCACACAACTTTTTGTGATGCTGTTAAGGAGCATATGCACTTCACATACATTGTTTTGTGTCCCATATGGGTGTATTTAAAATACTATGATTTATTTTCCAGTACTTACTAAATGGTCCAATTGGATTGCAGGAGTCACTTTCACAGCAGGCAGTGGAAATCGAATAACTCAAGTTAGAGGATGTCATTTTGCCAGTTTTATTGCAGTGTTCCCGGCTTGTGCAATCACGGTAAAATGCACCTTTACTAAATTTTCTTCCTGCAGACAAAATAGGTGTATATTAGCTCTTACTCTATGAATCATATTTCTATTTTATTAATATTTCAGGGACAACTGTCCCAAAAAAAATGTTGCATCCATTATATCTATACATCAAAGGTCAATATGCTATCTAGTGGTAGTTGCATATAATTCACATATCTAAACCACAAAATCAGAGAAACTATGAATAGCTTGTTCAGTAGAACAGTTGGGGCCTCATTCAATTGCTATTTGGCCAATCGAATAGGGCTCTCTATAAGCACAGAGCATATTTTTTTACAGAAGTTTTTAGTTAGTGAACTTCTATCCAAAAGCAAGGTATTCACTAACTAAAAACTTCTGTAAAAAAAATATGCTCTGTGCTTATATAGAGACCTATTCAATTAGTGAAATGAGGCCCTTGTTGGTAAGGGATCTATTTGACTGATATTTCAGGATCTGATCATTCTATTGAATCAGACCACACAAATCTACTACAGGATAATTCTCGCCTGTGTAAATCATAAGTCAGTAAAAGAAATGGATCTCTGAATATATGATATTCATAATATGATAAATGCCACTGTTTGTTCTCAGATTAAGCTTTTATGGATATTGAGTATTAATAAATAAAACCCCACTGCATCATTCAGCCAATTAATATAGGGAAAAGTTGTAAAGCGGTTGGAGTAAAAATAGATTTTTTAGCTTGCCTTTATATATTAACTAGCGAATTGCCCGTCAAAAAATGACGGCAATCAAATTGTAAGGTAGCTAATGCTGTTTGGTGTGTAATACTAAAATATATAATAGATGAATAAATGAATATACTTTACCTTTTTTGAAGCATTGTGTTGAAGAGCTGGCAATCTGTTTTCATGTTGCTGCAGCATCAGTGGTGTGGAGCTGCTGTGTAAGCGTGCTGAATGTGTGCAGTGTAATACTGTGCGTGCGCGAGACGAAACCGTTAGCGTACTCGTGTACTTCCGCATTGGCGTAAAATGGCGGGTTATCTGTGTTATGCGTCTTTGCGGATTATCCGTCGGTGCTTCGTGGGGTTTTTCGAGTTTCGTGTCGTGTTTTACGAGTGTGTTGTGGTGTTTTACGTGTTGAGAGTACTGTAGCCTCGTTTCGTTTTTTTCGTCGGCCATTTTTTCTGTCGCTTAGCGATTTTATTAGTGTGTAAAGTGTTTTATTTTTATTTAAATGAAGGTGTAACTTGGTTTTTTGAGGTGCTGGATGGTTCCTCTTGCTGAAGGTAAGTTTTTTATGTGTGTGTTGTGTGTATTTATTGTGTTTGAAATGTTTGTATGTCGGCGTGTTGCGTCCGATGTTTACGAGGTCGTAATGTCTGGTAACGTGTCTCGTATGGTGTTTGCGTGTGTAGCCTCGTTTTCGTTTTGTTCGGCAGACATTTTTTTTCTCGCTTAGCAAATTTTTTATTGTCCAAACTCTTTTATTTTGATTGAAATGAAGGTGTAAGTTGCTTTTTTGAGGTCCTGGATGCTCCCTGTTGCTGTAGGTAAGGTTTTTATGTATGTGCTGTGTGTATGTATTATGTTTTTAATTTTGTGAACGTGTGTGGTATGTTGTTTGTGAGTGTCGTAATGTGTGTGTGTCTTGTTATTTGCGTTGCAACGTGAAGTTTGCGAGGGTCGCAGTTGCTGGCATGGAGCGCCTTCGGCGCTCCATGCCAGCAACTGAGGCTCTCGCCCAGTGCCCTCGCTTTGCGAGGGCCGCGGGCTCGCTACGCGAGCCCGCAAGCGTTAGCAACAACTCGCATGCTCACAACTATATATGTGATACTGACAACGGGCCTCATTCAATTGTGATGCGGCCAATTGAATAGGGCTCTATAAAAGCACATAGCATATTTTTTTTACTGAAGTTTTTATTTAGTGATCTTCTATCCAAAAGCAAGGTCTTCACTAACTAAAAACTGCTGTAACAAAATATGATATGTGCTTATATAGAGCTCTATTCAATTGGCTAAATCGCATTTAAATAAGGCCCAAAGAACGTGAGGTCAGGGGTTCACCATACACTTGTCTCTCTCTGTGTCCCTCCTGTCTCTTTCTCTCTCTGTGTCCCTCCTGTCTCTCTCTCTCTCTGTGTCCCTCCTGTCTCTCTCTGTCTGTGTCCCTACTGTCTCTCTCTGTCTGTGTCCCTCCTGTCTGTGTCCCTACTGTCTCTCTCTGTCTGTGTCCCTCCTGTCTCTCTCTGTCTGTGTCCCTCCTGTCTGTGTCCCTACTGTCTCTCTGTCTGTGTCCCTACTGTCTCTCTATCTGTGTCCCTCCTGTGTCCCTCTCTCTGTCTGTGTCCCTCCTGTCTCTCTCTGTGTCCCTCCTGTCTCTCTCTCTCTGTGTCCCTCCTGTCTCTCTCTCTCTGTGTCCCTCCTGTCTCTCTCTCTCTCTCTGTGTCCCTCCTGTCTCTCTCTCTCTCTGTGTCCCTCCTGTCTCTCTCTCTCTCTCTCTGTGTACCTCCTGTCTCTCTCTCTCTCTCTGTGTACCTCCTGTCTCTCTCTCTCTCTGTGTACCTTCTGTCTCTCTCTCTCTCTCTCTGTGTACCTCCTGTCTCTCTCTCTCTCTCTCTCTGTGTACCTCCTGTCTCTCTATCGTGTCCCTCCTGTCTCTCTCTGTCCCTCCTGTCTCTCTCTGTCTGCCTGTGTCCCTCCTGTCTCTCTCTCTGTCTGTGTCCCTCCTGTGTCCCTCTCTCTGTCTGTGTCTCTCCTGTCTCTCTCTGTGTCCCTCCTGTGTCTCTCTCTCTGTGTCCCTCCTGTCTGTCTCTCTCTCTCTGTGTCCCTCCTGTCTCTCTCTGTGTCCCTTCTGTCTCTCTCTCTCTGTGTCCCTCCTGTCTCTCTCTCTCTGTGTCCCTCCTGTCTCTCTCTCTCTCTCTCTGTGTCCCTCCTGTCTCTCTCTCTCTGTGTCCCTCCTGTCTCTCTCTCTCTCTCTCTCTCTGTACCTCCTGTCTCTCTCTCTCTATGTGTACCTCCTGTCTCTCTCTCTCTCTGTGTGTACCTCCTGTCTCTCTATCGTGTCCCTCCTGTCTCTCTCTGTCCCTCCTATCTCTCTCTGTCCCTCCTGTCTCTCTCTGTCTGTGTCCCTCCTGTCTCTCTCTCTGTATGTCTGTGTCCCTCCTGTCTCTCTCTCTGTCTGTCTGTGTCCCTCCTGTCTCCCTCTCTCTGCGTCCCTCCTGTCTCTCTCTATCTGTGTCCCTCCCGTGTTTCTCTCTCTCTGTCTGTGTCCCTCCTGTCTCTCTCTGTCTGTCTGTGTCCCTCCTGTCTCTCTCTGTGTCCCTTCTGTCTCCCTCTCTCTGCATCCCTTCTGTCTCTCTCTGTCTGTGTCCCTCCTGCCTCTCTCTATCTGTGTCCCTCCTGTGTCTCTCTCTCTCTGTGTCCCTCCTGTCTCTATCTGTGTCCCTCCTGTCTCTCTCTCTGTGTCCCTCCTGTCTCTCTCTCTGTCTGTGTCCCTCCTGTCTCTGTCTGTGTCCCTCCTGTCTCTCTCTGTCTGTGTCCCTCCTGTCTCTCTGTCTCTCCTGTCTCTCTCTGTCTGTGTCCCTCCTGTCTCTCTCTGTCTGTGTCCCTCCTGTCTCTCTCTGTCTGTGCCCCTCCTGTCTCTCTCTGTCCGTGTCCCTCCTGTCTTTCTCGGTCTGTGTCCCTCCTGTCTCTCTCGGTCTGTGTCCCTCCTGTCTCTCTCTCTGTCTGTGTCCCTCCTGTCTCTGTCTGTGTCCCTCCTGTCTCTCTCTGTCTGTGTCCCTCCTGTCTCTCTGTCTCTCCTGTCTCTCTCTGTCTGTGTCCCTCCTGTCTCTCTCTGTCTGTGTCCCTCCTGTCTCTCTCTGTCTGTGTCCCTCCTGTCTCTCTCTGTCTGTGTCCCTCCTGTCTTTCTCGGTCTGTGTCCCTCCTGTCTCTCTCGGTCTGTGTCCCTCCTGTCTCTCTCTGTCTGTGTCTCTCCTGTCTCTCTCTTTCTGTACCCCTCCTCTCTCTCTGTCTGTGTCTCTCCTGTCTCTCTCTTTCTGTACCCCTCCTCTCTCTCTGTCTGTGTCCCTCCTGTCTTCCTGTCTGTGTCCCTCCTCTCTCTCTATCTGTGTCCATCCTCTCTCTGTGTCTGTGTCCCTCCTCTCTCTCTGTCGGTGTCCCTCCTCTCTCTATCTCTGTCCCTCCTCTCTCTCTGTCTGTGTCCCTGCTGTCTCTCTCTGTCTGTGTCCCTCCTGTCTCTCTCTGTCTGTGTCCCTCTTGTCTCTCTCTGTCTGTGTCCCTCCTGTCTCTCTCTGTCTGTGTCCATCCTGTCTCTCTCTGTCTGTGTCCCTCCTGTCTCTCTGTCTGTGTCCCTCCTGTCTCTCTCTGTCTGTGTCCCTCCTGTCTCTCTCTGTCTGTGTCTCTCCTGTCTTTCTCTGTCTGTGTCCCTGCTGTCTCTCACTGTCTGTGTCCCTGCTGTCTCTCTCTGTCTGTGTCCCTCCTGTCTCTCTCTGTCTGTGTCCTTGCTGTCTCTCTCTCCCTCTTGTCTCTCTTTCCCTCCAGTCTCTCTTTCCCTCCAGGCTGTCTCTTTCACCTCAGTCCCCAGCATGCATGCCGGTCCCTCCCCAGGGAGGAGTTGAGAGCAGCAGGGGGGAGGAGTTGAGAGCATCTGGGGGGAGATGTTGAGAGCAGCCGGGGGAGGAGTTGAGCACAACAGGGGAGGAGTTAAGATGGACAGGGGAGGGGTTAGGAGTGGCGGGGGAGGAGTTAAGAGCGGCGAGCGTGCAGGAGGAGTTGTGAGTTGTGCGACCCCGCAAGCGTGAGCAACGGCTCGAGCGGGCTCGTATGCTCACAACTATATATGTGATTATTATTGCTTATTTTAGTGGCTTTAACAAGAAATTTGAAAAGTTTCAAGGTGAAAATTCATCAGTCCCACCACTTCTTTGGGATTTTTTTTTTTAGCTTACAGAGTTTATCAGAAATAATGCTAGGTGTATAAGACGAAAATAGCTTGAGAGGAAAGAGAAGCAGTCCCAGCCATCACATTAAGGATGAGTTAATTAATTGTTTGACCAGCAGGCTAATTTTAATAATTTTGTATGGCCCGCAAATGATGTTATAAATATCCAAATGGCCCGTGGTAGAAAAAAGATTACCCACACCTGCTTTAAACTAATATCTCAATTCATTGTTTGCTACTTAGGATTAACAGTGGTTTAAATTTTGGTGGAGACATTATGACTTGTTAAAAATTCACTGGCAGATAGATGAAGTGAATTAAATTATATTATCCTGCAGAATTGTAATTAGAGTATAATGTATTGCAATTCTTATATATATTTTTTTCTATTACTTTAGTGTAATGAAGGATGTTGAATTAATGTATTGACTTGGATTTGATTTAAAGGAATTTATAACCTCCTCTACTGATCCTACACACATTCTTTTGTGCTTGTATTTATTTTAATAGGTCATAGTTCATTTTTATTTTAACGTGAAAAATGATAAATATTATTTTTTTTAATTGTGGCTAGAAATTCTTCAAGAATACTTTTTCTTTGCTATTCTTGAATTATGTACATTTAATTGTGCTAGCTAGCGATAGCATGGATATAAAGCATATAAAAATTAATTATTGTTTCACTAAATTAAAAAGTAGCTCTGTAATGATAACAGTATATATATTTACATACATGTGACATGTAACTTCCTATGTTATAAATCCGGATACCATAATAACGCCACCATAACTCATAATAAATGAAACCATGTATAACATTGTTTAGAACATCTTACTATATCCCTTTTAGTATTTTACTGGTAAGCTCAAGTTATGAAGAACTTAGCATTATGAATTATTTATTATATATAACACACTTTCCTAATGCCGCCTCAATACAGAAAAGCACAGACTTCAATAAATATTTGACATGGACCAACCTGGAAGTATAAATCAGCATCCAATTTATTCAAGTCATCTATCAATATATCACAGTGGATTTTATTTATTATATTCAACTAGCGACTTGCCCGTCAAAAGCCTGGCAATGCTGTTTGCCACATGATATAAGCCTCTCCCCCTCTACTTTACTGGCCTTGTGATGAGCGCGCTCATCACAGGCCTTGCAATGAGCCCCTTTGGAGCTCATTGCGAGTCTCTCCCTCTGTCTACTTCCTCCCTCGTGTCTTATTTCCCCTCTCCTCTCCCTCCCTTGTGTCTCCTTCCGCCTCGTCTACCTTCCTTGTATCTCCTGCCCCCCTGTGTTTTTACCTCCCTCTCCCTCCTGTGTCTCTAAACCCCTCCCCTGTGTCTCTTTCCCCCTTCTCCCTCCCATGCATCTCTTCCCCCCCCCCCGTGTCTCCCCCAACCCTCCCCTGTGTCTGTTCCCCCCTGGCCTGTATATCTTTCCCCCTCCCCCTGTGTCTGTTCCCCCCTGGCCTGTGTCTCTTCCCACCTCACCCTCTGTATCTCTCCCCCCTGTGTCTCTTCCCCCTCTCCCTCTGTGCCTCTTCCCCCCTCTCCCTCTGTGCCTGTTCCCCCCTGGCCTGTGTCTCTTTCCCCCTTCCCACTGTGTCTGTTCCCCTCTTCCCCCTGTTCTCCCTCCCCTGTGTTTCTTCCCCCTTCTCTCACTCCCGTGTGTCTTTCCCCCCTCCTCTACCTCCCCTGTGTCTCTTTCCCACCTATCCCTCTGTGTCTCTACCCCCTCCCTCTGTGTCTCTTCCCCACTCTCCCTCTGTGCCTCTTCCCCACTCTCCCTCTGTGCCTCTCCCCCCCCCCCCCTCTTCCCCACTCTCCCATCTGCTCACGGCTCGGGCCGTGCTGTGCGCATGCGGCGCTCGCGCCGCCCTCTGCGCATGCGCGGCTTGCGCTGCGCTCTGTGCAAGCGCGGCTACTGCTGCGCAATGCGCAGTTCATCATTGTCAAACTGCGATTGGTCGCAAGCGTGACGACGAATCGCAGTTTGACAATTATAATATGTGATGTTCTCTATTGGTACTTCAATATTATCATATCGTGACCTTACTTATATGAATCTGTTTTTATTTCAGTATCTACTGAAACCATTATAGACATATTTAGTTGTGCATTATACTATCATGTTCTGTTTAATAACCACATGTGAATAGATATATTCTAATTTAATTCATTACATTGATGACAACACTAATTGCTAATGCAATTAGAAGTCCATGATGTCTTTAATAACGGACAATGATGTCAGAAAATTCTTTGAAGGTTAAGAAACGTTAAGATTATGTTCAAGTTTAACTTCCAATTTTTTTTTTTCTTTTTGAAATGAAGTGTTAACTGGAGTTTAACATCATCCCAATTGTTATGTTACGTTAGACTCATTGATCAGTATGTTGCTTGCATTAAAATAAACTAATAAGAAAGTCTGTAAAAATATACCTATTTTTTGAACTGTGTATACGGAAACACACACGTCCTCTGAAGATGGGCAAGGCTGTGCCGGACCATTGCAAATACTGTAAGATATACTACTGGATCTGCACATGACGCATGAGAGTGAATATGCTAAGAGAAACACAAAACAGACATTAATGCTTAATTCATATTCAGAGTATTGACAAGACACATTTTATAATAATTATTTATCATGATTTACTTGGTGGGGACATATTAATGCATTTTAAATGTTAAATCCAAAAAACACTGTATTCATTGCTCTTTTTAATCATAAGCTTACTGTATTACACAACTTTAAGCATAGAAAAGGATGGATTGTGCACAAACCCACATTGTTTTGATCTTAAAATGGATCTCATCAGTGTGGGATATGTCCCCGCTGCGTTTCCCAGAGTGCAGTGCAATAACTGTATTTCTGGGAAACCTGAGCACCAAATACGTTTTTTAACGTATTTTTAGAAATTCAAATGTGAACACTACTATACTTCTATACTCTGTACGGTGGAGGGCTTCTTTCACTCTTTAGCCCACCATAAATTAAATGATTGTTGGGATAAACTGCCTCCCCACAAAATCTACTGCACAAACTAGTACCAGCTCCACACTGATGAGATCCATTTTAATATTGAACCAGTGTTTTCTTTTGGTAGTTCTCCTGATTTGTGCATAATCCATCATCTGCTATGCTTAAAGCTGTGTAGTACAGTGAGCATATGCCTAAAGTGAGCCATGTATAAAGTGTTTTTCAAGAGTGAAAATGCAATTGGAGGAGGCATCTGTGTTAATTTCAATCAAACGGAATTATCTAATAAAGCCTCTTGACCTCTACGAGTTCCTCTATTTATAAAAAATGTCAAAACTTCTAATTTTTCATTCATTTTTTTTCTCTCTCCATGTGTTACACAGCTGCTAATGTTGTTAGTTTGATGCATACTTAACAATAAGTGCCTTTTGTCTTGTACTGTAGCGGCCCTTTAATTCAGTTCACCTGCGCAGCACGACACATAATAAGGTCTCAAGAGAAGCAGCTTTGCTAATTCATAACAGTAGTGGGAACTCTATCAGCTGTCAGATTACTAGGCAGCCAGAAGGAAATGGTATACACAGTAATTGGGGGCCTTGGGATAAACAAAGGTGTGGTGGCAATCAGTCATATGTATTAAATAAAAGGAAAATGCTTTTTAAAATGAATGTATTACTTTTCATTGGCTGGCAGAGGCAAGCCACCAAATCAGTTAACCATTTGAGAGTATCATTTGAAAGAAAAAGAACTCACAGTTGTACAGTCAAATAACATTTTTCAGATGCAACAAAGAAAAGAATGATTTAAATGTAGCATAAGACATGGCGTAAACCCAATTTTTATATTACTTGATAAATGTACCACATTTCCTCTTGTAAAACTGCTTTAAGGGCATTCATGCAGGCTTTCCAATTTTCCAATTTTATGGATAAATATAATATAGAAAAAATATTAAAATATGAAATAATATAGTGGCCTAATATTATGTTTTTCTTGCTTTGGACAGGCACAAGACGATCATGGAGGAGCACCTAGTTCTTAATGACTTAGGGCCTCATTCTATTACGGCCGCAGCCGCTGCGGGGCCGTAAGGACCGGCCGCAAGCTTTACGGCTATTCTATTCCCCTACGGCCGGGCAGGCTTGCGGCCGGCGCCTTGCTATCCCTTGCGGCCGATCGCGCCGGAGGAAATCCTTTGATCTAAAACGGCCGCAAGGAAATCGGCCGCAAGAAAAGCCTGGTTGCTATTCTATTGCTCCGGGAAACCTCTCTGCAAGGCTAAAAAACAGCCGCAGCTTACTTGCAGCAAAGAGGTCCCGCTAGCACCAATAAAGCACATAAAATAGCTCAAATAAAGCCATCCTGCACTTTGAGAAGACTATAAAGTGATATTCGGTGTTAGAAAAAATAGCACATAATTATCTTATACTCAAATCCGTAAAATATTTTATTTTTAATATCCGTAAAATATACATGTAAAAAGTCCAGAGTGCTTGGAGCACTTCAGACCCGCCCACGCCGCAGCCGGAAAATAAACAGTTAATTTAAACTCGGGTTTGGGCTGATGTGCAAGCTTGAGAGTGGGTTCCTTTTAATCCTCATGTCCCCCAATATGATCCCTAGCATTTACAGAGCTGTACAGTGCAGGCTTGAATTTATTTTTGCGTTTTTAGATTTCAGATCTTACGGCCGGTTTCAAGATATGCGGCCGGCCGTAAGGGGAGATCCTTGCGGGGCCGTATAATAGAATCGCGAGCAAACAGAACCCCCGCAAGGAATCGCAGCCTTACGGTCGATTTACGACCGATAATAGAATGAGGCACTTATTATTTATTTGTATAACAGTATGTAATATTGGCTTGTCAGGCAGGGGACTTGGGAGCAGATCTGGATCACATTGCTCTTGATCAGAAGGTTTATAGTAATAATCAGATAATTAACAAATAGTTATTACTTTTTATTTGCGTAGTGCCAGCATATTCTATAGCGCTTGGGGTAAGTAAGTCCAAATTAAATAGACTAACACAATAGGAGCTGACTATCCTGCCATAAATCATTGTGGCCAACTGAGAGATCCTAAAGCTTAAAGAACAGCTTATATCATTTTATGAAACAACAGATGAGTAGAGATATTTTTTTCTATTGTTGTTTTCCTAATTAATTGATTTTTCTATATTTGATAGGTAAGAAGTTTTACTGCAATTCCTAAGTTTAGATACAGGTTTGTACTGGATTTAGCTTTCTAGCGGGACTCTGAGGTCAGTGGACATTGTCCTGATTGTAACCTCTGTCTGTGGGACATATTTGGGTTCAGAAATATCCTTGGATGAGTTTTTATACTGGTGGAGCTGCTGCTGGTGCACATGATGCAAAGCACCACAGCCTACAACAGAATAGGGGTCCTCATTAAATAGGAACGTTTCATTTTGCATGAAATGTATAATTATTTTATAGAAATGTGACTATGTTAATAGAGGACTGTTCTGACTTTATATTGACCACTACAGCCAACTACCATGCATAGCGAATTTGCAAGGACCAACAGATTATTTTGCACCGGGCCCCTCCATGATCTAATCCCACCACAAAAGGATACTATGAGCTGTGGCTCACAGTTATAATGTGAAGAACTTTTTCAGCAAGAGTATCTAAAAAAATAGAGAGATCTATGTACTAAAGAAAAACACAAATGCCTTAAGGTGCTCCACAAGAATGTCAAGTTTACAATTCTGCTCCATCTCCTGTCTGATCTCATTACCATGAAATGTTTTGTCCGATAATTAATTAGGACTTGGCTTTGCTTTTTGAAAGCTTTAGGATAATTTTATAACATCTTCAAATTACCTTCATATGCTTTTGTGTTTTTTAATTGCTCCTGCTTATTTTATAGGAACATTTTATAGCCACTTTCATCAGTCTACAATGGATATATTTTGACCAGTCTGAGTGCTATGTGAACATTGGTATAAGTGGTTTTATATAATGGATTTGACAAAGGTTTGTGTAATTGTGTTATATTTACTTTTATATGTTATACTATTATTCTTTATTTTATTATTTTATATATTTTTAAAGCACCTTATTGCTTAATTTATCAGCTGCCTTCTTCCACCCACAAGCTCAGATGAATATGGAATATTTAAGACATATTCCCTGCAAGGGGCAATAAAAAGACAAAAAATAGATGTAGGTTGTCAGATCAACTTTCTATAAAATAATTGTCTGCCCCTCTACCATAATTAAAAGTCCCCCTTTGTGCCAAACACTCGCCAGTTGCAGAGGCCCTTACCCTGTGACCAGATGCTTGGCATTCCCTACACTAGTAGTAGCTCCACCACTGGATATATAATTTATGTCCACACCAGTTTACCCATATTTCAACCTTTACTTGGTTGTAGACTATATAATTGTGAATTATGTTGGATTTTATAGAACAATACATCTGTATAAATACTTTTCTATTTTTTTTTTCACTACTGCTACTATATAATAATGTCACTGGCCCATATCAAAAATATCTGATTATTATATTTGACATAATTCTGCTGATAAGTGCATATAGAGCATTGCGTTCTGGGGGCCTCATTCTATTATCGGCCGTAAATCGGCCGTAAGGCTGCGATTCCTTGCAGGGGTTCAGTTAACTCGCGATTCTATTATACGGCCCCGCAAGGATCTCCTTTTACGGCCGGCCGCATATCTTGAAACCGGCCGTAAGCTCTGAAATATAAAAACTCAAAAATAAATTCAAGCCTGCACTGTACAGCTCTGTAAATGCTAGGGATCATATTGGGGACATGAGGATTAAAAGGAACCCACTCTCAAGCTTGCACATCTGCCCAAACCCGAGTTCAAATTAACTGTTTATTTTCCGGCTGCGGCGTGGGCGGGTCTGAGGTGCTCCAAGCACTCTGGACTTTTTACATGGATATTTTACGGATATTAAAAATAAAATATTTTACGGATTTGAGTACAGGATAATTATGTGCTATTTTTTCTAACAACTAAAATCCCTTTATAGTCTTCTAAAAGTGCAGGATGGCTTTATTTGAGCTATTTTATGTGCTTAATTGGTGCTAGCGAGACCTCTTTCCTGCAAGTAAGCAGCGGCTCGCTTTTAGCCTTGCAGAGAGGTTTCCCGGAGCAATTGAATTGCAAATCTCTTGCGGCCGTTTTAGATCAAAGGCTTTCCTCTGGCGCGAGCGGCCGCAAGAGATAGCAAGGCACCGGCCGCAAGCCTGCCGGAGCCTCCGGCCATAAGGGAATAGAATAGCAGAATAGCTTGCGGCCGGTCCTTGCGGCCACGCAACGGCTGCGGCCGCTAATAGAATGAGGCCCTAAGTCTTGGATAAATTAAGCCTATATACATTACATTACATAATATTAATTTCACACAATTCACTTGTAGCCAGTTGATTAATGTTTAAACTGGTTGCCATATGGTTAAAATGGCATATTTACTAAATCCATGTTGTTCGTACTGAGATTTTAAAAACACTCTTAGTGCTGAACAATTACATTCTACTCAACTGAATCAAGTCATTTACAGAATGCAAGTAGGTAAAATCAATGGGACCTTCCACTTACCTGTAACCACAAGAGCTGAGAGAAGGCCAATGACAATGGACAAGGCTGTCATGGTGAATGGGACATTCACATTCTCTGTCTGTTCTCATCAGTGGTTATTCAGCAACTCACATAATCAAATGCTTGTCACATTTGGAGAACAGAAAACGAGGCAGGTGCCAGATGGTGTTAGCCTGAGGCGGAATAAGGACACTACATAGTTAATATAAGGTTACATAATAGAGATAATCTTTGCGAATGCTTATATATTATATATTAAAGTCCATATCAAATAATATTTATTTATCTACCGTATATAATCAAATGAGTTGACCTCATATTAGCTTCTGGTTGCATTGGTTAGGTAGTTTAATTAATTATTTACAGCATGATCTTTATGGTGTTATACAAAGCTAGTCCGGAAACAGAAAAGGCATTTTACCACCATTAAAAGTGTTATTGCTATAACCCATTTAGTTTTTAAAATAGACTCAATAAATATTATCAAAAGTATAAAGACACAGAAACAAAGAATATATACTTTATTTCATTTATTATACCAAAAAAAAATAATCATAATTCCAGTTTTAGGTGTGAGATCAGTTTATTGGATCATTTATTTTGTATATTACGCAGGTCTTATAATCTAGTCTAGTATTGGTATTATGTTTAAGTCATTACTAACTGATTTTAATTTGATGCTTAACCTCTGTTGATGAGTGTTTTTCCAGATATTAGTAGAAGGCCACCCCTATTTCTAACTAGGGCCACAGGGGTACATACGTTTCACAGTTTGGGCAACAAGCAATACAATTGTTAAATAGCTAATATGTTATCATAGGCAGTCTGTACCAAGAGAAACATATGTTAGAAAAAATCAGAAGGACCTATTTTTTGCTAATTGTTTTAAATAGAAAAAAGGAACTATACAGGCAGTACAGCATATTTTTAAATCAAATTTGGTAAAAAAAAAAACTATAAACTGAAGAGGGCAATTATGGCATGGAAAAGCTAACAAATAAAAGCTATAAAATGTTTGCGTTTACATTCTCACATGTTTCCCTAAATATTAAGATCATTTCTTCTATACAGTATATTTATTATATATAATGGTCTTAAAATACAGGGCCACTGTACTGGTTCAGCATTTCTAAATATACATTTTTATCAACACTTTTAGCCTGGTGTTCCCCAAATCTTTTCCAAAATTAGACAGATTGTGTTGATCATTCCTAATAATTACACAGCTTTTGTGCCAGAGTGTAGTGAATGTGCTCACCACTTTGCCACAGTCAGGAAAAGGAAGGAAGAGCACCAGTCAATATTATGGGAAGAAACATCTCTCTCTCAAAATATCAACTGGTTTTAATCAAAATAAACAAAAAATATTTTTACTCAAAAATACTTCTTAAATGTTATGACAGCTGGCCCTTTATTTCTCACTTTTTCACATTTTTGATAGGTGTAAAATAGTTTGTTGTCAGTTTGAAAACCCAAGGCCTATAAAGTGGAATAGGTTGACCATTAGTATTTTAGACTGAAGAATGTAAATGTATCGAGCATCACTGACTCTGGAGCGGGTTAATATGTGATTAGGTATAATAATTGGGAGTATAGAATAAGAACTGGAGTAACGTATTTGAACACTAGATGGGAGTACACATTGACCAAAGCGATAAAGAGAGGAATTTATTGAAAATCGCAAGAGACTAAGATGAGATAAGAATGGCTGTGATCTCAATTTTCCTCCATAGGAAATAATGCATAGTAAATAGAAGGATTCACATCTGAGTCACTTGACATTAGATAATCCCCCATAATGTAGCATAATATAATATACATATTATTGCAGCATCATATAATAGCTTGTCTCATCCAGGTTATTTTGGATCTGTATAGGTTTTAAGGGTTTTTGACTTTTAGAGCAATTTGTTACTTTTTATTAAATACAAGCTCTCATACCAGTTTTCTATTTTATTATAAAAAAAAAACATTTAACATGTATTTGTTTCAATATATAATATGTGGGATCTAATTATGCTACAGGATACAATATGCATATTAAAAATATATATTGTAATGCTTATTAGCATTGAAAAATATATAATATGTTTGTAATGAACATTAACTGTAAAGATAAAGAAATATTGCATGAAATGTTATTTAATGTGTTCACAATAGAGGTTATTTCTAAAGGACATGGAACTCCACAACCTGAACCTTCTGTACATGGGAGAGGAGAAAATTGCATTTGTGGTTATTATACTTTTAGCTAAAAATATATTTATCCACCTATGTTCTGAAAGCAAATTTATAAGAAATGGTCAGTAGCCATTGAGAAGGCTGGGTCTCGTCTGAGATCTTCTGAGCAAGACTGCAGCAGCATTATTATAAGGTACAATAGGAAAATATGTTTTCTGCACCTAGTTACTGCCATTGGTGGTAATGCTCAAGCATGTGGTGTCCATCTCCATGGTTCTGGATGTGCTGTATTAGTACATACATGTAGATAGAAGTTGTATAAATCCTCATAATTTCCTGAAAAAAAAACAAATCAATGGTAGAAGAAGAAAAATGCATCCTGAGAACATCTACCTATCACAAGCAGATGCAATGGTATCCAACAGAATTACTCAGTGAACAGTATTCTGCTCCAATTAATGTACAACTTCCCATGCAGTGTTCTCTAATTATTAATACAGGCAGCTTAAAAAATGAGAAGAGAATGTGCTTTAGGGACCCTTTAAGATTTTTGAAGAACTACACTTGGCAAAACATTTCTGGAAATAACAACATTTAATGTATTATTTTTGATGCAGTTATGAAGCAGCTTATTTTGTTTGTTTGCAAGGAGACTGCGAATTGCAGAAAATCATTCAACTGAAATTGTGTTTCTTATACCATTAGTGGTAATAATGGACTAATCCCGCCCATCCCAAAAAAAGACACATAGGCTAAAAGTAGAGAACTTTTTGTCTAGATTAAAGACTGTACTTGTGTAGTATTTTCTAAAAAATACTTTGGAAAATTTAAAGTGTATTTCTTAAAAAGAGTGTATACAGTATATAAATGGTACTTTGCGAGAAGATAGAGAATTACCCCCATGCAGAAGACCTAGCTTGTAGAGAGTCTAGTTAGCTTCTTAGGAAGCACATTCTTTTTATTCTTCTAAAATGGAGTTAATTACTGATAATAAATATCTAAGAAGAAAATAAGAGATGTTGGAGAATATATATTTAACAGAAATAAAAGTGCGGTAAGCAGAGTGAAATCACAAATATGTAAAATTCCTGTATTTTCTATGGGATACACATTAACTCTGTTTGATAAACAGATCTTATGAAAAACATTGAAAATGAAGATTTTATTTTCATATATTATTCCAACTTTTATCCATTTTGAAAAATATACCCATTTGCATAGACCTGGACTCACAAAGAATGGAACCCACCACATCTGGTCAGGACAGTAGTAGAGAAACCTCTCCATGTAACAATGAAAGGGTTGTCAAAGAGTTAAGGCAAGTGCTTCAGTAAAGTAAAACACCACAGTATGGCAAGTGCTTCAGCTACAGAATATTTTCAACACTATAATTAAACTACATAATAATTGCTTCAAATTACATAAAAGTTGTTATGAGAAGTGATTATTGTCAAGACAAAGGTTACATTCAGTCATTGTCGCTGTACATTGGATGCAGTGTGTTTCCTTGCTAGTACACTGTATTGGGTACCATGACTTACACACACTGGTACCTTGGTTATCATCCTTAATCTGTTCTGGATGGCAGGATGAGTTCCAAACAAGCATTTCTCATAGAAATCAATGTAAATTGAAATAATCTGTTAAGAATCCAAGATTTTTACCATTTTAGTTTGAACTGTCTTGTTTTTTTTATACAAAACCTTAAAACTAAACAGGCATAAATAATAAGATTGAATATCATTGCATTTAACTTTACTTTAACTGTATTGTGAGGAATTGAGGGCACATTGGGATGTTGGCACTATAGAGGAGGAGAAGAAGTGAGGTTATTGCTTGGAACTTTGGGTCCTAAAGGCACAGGCTACATTTTGGTTCCTAAAGGCACAGACTGCAGATTGGTACTTACAGGCACAGGCTGGGAACTTTGGCTCTTACAGACACAGACTGGGCACATTAGCTCTTACAGGCACAGGCTGGGCACATTAGAACTTAGACACAGGCTGGGTACATTAGCTCTTATCGGCACAGGCTGCACATTAGCTCTTACAGACACAGACTGCGCATTATCTCTTACAGGCAAAGGCTGGACACATTAGAACTTACAGACATGGGCTGCACATTAGAACTTACAGGCCAAGGCTGTGCACATTAGCTGTGACAGGCACAGGCTGGGAACATAAGCACTTGCAGATACAGGCTGCACATTAGAACTTACAGACCAAGGTTGTGCACATTAGCTCTTACAGGCACGGTAGACTGCGTCGACTTCCTTGAGTTAGGAGAAATTGATCAGTCCGATGCATCAAGTTCTGAGCAAGCTTTGAGTTCCAAGCAGTTTTCCACTATGAGACGCGTCAAGAACCAAAAACAATGGGAACCGAAGCGTACGGGAACTGAGGTACCACTGTATTTGAAGAATGGCAGCTCCCACATCTACTCAATTAATTGATGACCCGGCGTAAACTACAGTGAATTTAAAAGTCACAATAAGTTATGAATATCAATAATACATTATATAAACACCATTTATAGACAGAATTAAAACTTTTAATAATTTGTCATATGTTTCATGCTTTCAGTTACTTTTTTCAAATAATTATTAGTGCTAGTTACATTTTGGAACAATAGGTTGTTTAAACCAATAGGGTAAATGGTGACACAATTTGCATATAAAAAGTCAGTTTCCAAACTGGCAAGAAAATGCCTATGTTTATTACTTAACGACACTTCCTCTCAGACTTTGTAAATATCTGATCAGATTTAGCTTACAAAGCATGGACATAAAGTAATGGAGGAGTTAGCTCATTGTAGAGTGTAACTGAAAGGAACAGTATATTTTAGATATTTAACATAACAAAGTCATTTAGCTGCTATTTGAATATTGTAGATTCATCAGGTGTTTATTTTTGTGCATGATGTTTGATTATAGACACATTAGGGAACACTTTTAATAAAATAGTTGGTATTTGTCTACATAGTAAAACTTTGTCCCCCGTCAACCAATGGCAGAGCTAGTGAATGGAGGTCCATGATGCAATATAATTTAAATTACTACCCCAATCTTCTCCACTAAGGAATTAAGAATCTCCCTTTACTCCAGGCTATACCAAAAGGCCCCTACCCTCCACTGGGCCCCAGTGCTTTTCATCTTCTGTACCTGCAGTATCTCCACCTCTGTCTTCAATTACATTTGATACATTTGTACAATTTAGGGAGGAATATTATCTTAAAACAAACAAGAAATATTATCTATAACAGTGTTAATGTTTAATTGTTGCTATGTTACTTTAATGTTTTAACTTACTATATAGTGTTTCTTTTTGTAATTTAAATTCAACCCGCACTGCTGACAACTATATATGTACTAGCGAATTGCCCGTCAAAAAATGACGGCAATGAAATTGTAAGTGAGCTAATGGTGTTTGGTGTATATAATGTGGCTGATGTAGCGTCGTTTGTTTTCTATGTCGTGCGACTTTTTCGGAATATTCGTAGCTGTTTGGTGGGCTTTTTCTGAATATCCGTAGCTGTTTGGTGGTGTTTTGCGTGTTTATGGTAGTGTTTTGCGTGTTTAGGGACCTTTAGCCTCGTTTTCGTTTTGTTCGGCGGCCATTTTTTCTCTCGCTTAGGTGATTTTCGGGTCTCTAAACTCCGAAATTTGTGCTTAAATGGAGGTGTAACTTCACTTGCAGAGGTCCCCGGTGCCCCCCGTTGCTGTGAGTAACCTTTTTATGTGTTTGTTGTCTGTATTTATTGTGTTTGTAATGTTTTTGGGGCTCCTTGCCAGCAACTGCGACCCTCGCTTCGCGAGCCCGCAAGCGTTAGCAACAACTCGCATGCTCACAACTATATATGTGACTAGCGAATTGCCCGTCAAAAATGACGACAATAAAATTTGAAGCCTGGCAATGGCGTTTGCCACAAATTGCAAGCGTCTCCCCCTCTACTTAATTGGCCTTGCGATGAGCGCCTTTGGCGCTCATTGCGAGCCTCTCCCCCTCTACCTTTTCCCCCCTCTACTTGACGGTAGGCGCTCAATGAGAGCCACTCCCCCCTCTACTTTACTAAGCACCTTTGAAGCTCATCATGGGCCTCGCAATGAGCGCCAAAGGTGCTCATTGCGAGCCTCTCCCCCATGTGTCTCTTCCCCCTCTCCACTCCTGTATCTCTTGCCCCCTCTCCCTCCCATGTGTCCCCTTTCCCCTCTTTCCCTCCCATGTCTCTTCAACCCCTCTCCCCCTCCTGTGTCTCTTCCCTCCCTCCTGTTTCTTTTTCCTTCTCTTCCTCCCTGTGTCTCTTTCCCCATCTCCCTTTCCTGTGTCTCTTCCACCCCTCTCCCTACCCTGTTCCTTTCCCTCCACTTTTCTCATCTCTCTGTCCCTCCTTCCTTCCTGTCTGTCTCTCTCTGTCCCTCCTTCCTGTCTGTCTCTCTGTCCCTCCTTCCTGTCAATCTTTCTCTCTGTCCTTCCTTCCTGTCAATCTTTCTCTCTGTCCCTCCTTCCTGTCTCTCTCTCTATCCCTCCCTCCTGTCTCTCTCTCTATCCCTCCCTCCTTTCTCTCTCTCTGTCCCTCCTTCCTGTCTCTCTCTCTCTGTCCCTCCTTCCTGTCTGTCTGTCTCTCTCTCTCTGTGTCTCTCCTGTCTCTCTCTGTGTCTGTGTCCCTCCTGTCTCTCTCTCTCTCTGTCCCTCCTGTCTCTCTCTCTCTGTCCCTCCTGTCTCTCTATCTCTGTCTCTGTCCCTCCTGTCTCTCGCTCTCTGTGTGTCCCTCCTGTCTCTCTCTCGCTGTGTCCCACCTGTCTCTCTGTCTGTGTCGCTCCTCTCTCTCTCTGTGTCCCTCCTCTCTCTCTCTGTGTCCCTCCTGTCTCTCTCTATCTGTGTCCCTCCTGTCTCTCTCGGTCTGTGTCCCTCCTGTCTGTCTCTGTCTGTGTCCCTCCTGTCTCTCTGTGTCCCTCCTGTCTCTCTATTTGTCCCTCCTGTCTCTCTCTCTGTGTCCATCCTGTCTCTCTATCTGTGTCCCTCCTGTCTCTCTATCTGTGTCCCTCCTGTCTCTCTCTGTGTCCCTCCTGTCTCTCTCTCGCTGTGTCCCACCTGTCTCTCTGTCTGTGTCGCTCCTGTCTCTCTCTGTGTCCCTCCTCTCTCTCTCTGTGTCCCTCCTGTCTCTCTCTATCTGTGTCCCTCCTGTCTCTCTCGGTCTGTGTCCCTCCTGTCTGTCTCTGTCTGTGTCCCTCCTGTCTCTCTGTGTCCCTCCTGTCTCTCTCTCTGTCCCTCCTGTCTCTCTCTCTGTGTCCCTCCTGTCTCTCTATCTGTGTCCCTCCTGTCTCTCTATCTGTGTCCCTCCTGTCTCTCTCTGTGTCCCTCCTGTCTCTCTCTATCTGTGTCCCTCCTGTCTCTCTCGGTCTGTGTCCCTCCTGTCTGTCTCTGTCTGTGTCCCTCCTGTCTCTCTGTGTCCCTCCTGTCTCTCTATTTGTGTCCCTCCTGTCTCTCTATTTGTGTCCCTCCTGTCTCTCTATATGTGTCCCTCCTGTCTCTCAATCTGTGTCCCTCCTGTGTCTCTCTCTCTCTCTCTGTGTCCCTCCTGTCTCTCTCTGTGTCCCTACTGTCTCCCTGTCTGTGTCCCTCCTGTCTCTCTGTCTGTGTCCCTCCTGTCTCTCTGTCTGTGTCCCTCCTGTCTCTCTCTGTCTGTGTCCCTCCTGTCTCTCAGTCTGTGTCCCTCCTGTCTCTCTATATCTGTGTCCCTCCTGTCTCTCTCTATCTGTGTCCCTCCTGTCTCTCTCTATCTGTGTCCCTCCTGTCTCTCTCTGTCTGTGTCCCTCCTGTCTCTCTCTGTCTGTGTCCCTCCTGTCTCTCTCTCTCTGTGTCCCTACTGTCTCCCTCTCTCTATGTCCCTTCTGTCTCTATCTGTGTCCCTCCTGTCTCTCTCGGTCTGTGTCCCTCCTGTCTCTCTCGGTCTGTGTCCCTCCTGTCTCTCTCTGTCTGTGTCCCTCCTGTCTCTGTCTGTGTCCCTCATGTCTCTCTATCTGTGTCCCTCCTGTCTCTCTGTCTGTGTCCCTCCTGTCTCTCTGTCTGTGTCCCTCCTGTCTGTCTGTGTCCCTCCTGTCTCTCTCTATCTGTGTCCCTCCTGTCTGTCTCTGTATGTGTCCCTCCTGTCTCTCTCTGTCTGTGTCCCTTCTGTCTCTCTCTGTCTGTGTCCCTCCTGTCTCTCTATCTGTGTCCCTTCTGTCTCTCTATCTGTGTCCCTTCTGTCTCTCTCTGTCTGTGTACCTCCTGTCTCTCTGTCTGTGTCCCTCCTGTCTCTCTGTCTGTGTCCCTCCTGTCTCTCTGTCTGTGTCCCTCCTGTCTCTCTCTATCTGTGTCCCTCCTGTCTGTCTCTGTCTGTGTCCCTCCTGTCTCTCTCTGTCTGTGTCCCTTCTGTCTCTCTCTATCTGTGTCCCTCCTGTCTCTCTCTATCTGTGTCCCTCCTGTCTCTCTATCTGTGTCCCTCCTGTGTCTCTCTGTCTGTGTACCTCCTGTCTCTCTATCTGTGTCCCTCCTGTCTCTCTATCTGTGTCCCTCCTGTCTCTCTCTATCTGTGTCCCTCCTGTCTCTCTCTATCTGTGTCCCTCCTGTCTCTCTATATGTGTCCCTCCGGTCTCTCTATCTGTGTCCCTCCTGTCTCTCTCTATCTGTGTCCCTCCTGTCTCTCTCTATCTGTGTCCCTTCTGTCTCTCTCTGTCTGTGTCCCTCCTGTCTCTGTCCCTCCTGTCTCTCTATTTGTGTCCCTCCTGTCTCTCTCTGTCTGTGTACCTCCTGTCTCTCTCTGTCTGTGTACCTCCTGTCTCTCTATCTGTGTCCCTCCTGTCTCTCTCAGTGTCCCTCCTGTCTCTCTCTGTCTGTGTCCCTCCTGTCTCTCTCTATCTGTGTCCCTCCGGTCTCTCTATATGTGTCCCTCCAGTCTCTCTATATGTGTCCCTCCTGTCTCTCTATCTGTGTCCCTCCTGTCTCTCTCTGTCTGTGTCCCTCCTGTCTCTCTTTGTGTCCCTACTGTCTCCCTCTGTCTGTGTCCCTCCTGTCTCTCTCGGACTGTGTCCCTCCTGTCTCTCTCGGTCTGTGTCCCTCCTGTCTCCCTCTGTCTGTGTCCCTCCTGTCTCTCTATCTGTGTCCCTCCTGTCTCTCTCTATCTGTGTCCCTCCTGTCTCTCTCTATCTGTGTCCCTCCTGTCTCTCTATATGTGTCCCTCCGGTCTCTCTATATGTGTCCCTCCTGTCTCTCTATCTGTGTCCCTCCTGTCTCTCACTATCTGTGTCCCTCCTGTCTCTCTCTATCTGTGTCCCTTCTGTCTCTCTCTGTCTGTGTCCCTCCTGTCTCTGTCCCTCCTGTCTCTCTATTTGTGTCCCTCCTGTCTCTCTCTGTCTGTGTACCTCCTGTCTCTCTCTGTCTGTGTACCTCCTGTCTCTCTATCTGTGTCCCTCCTGTCTCTCTCTGTGTCCCTCCTGTCTCTCTCTGTCTGTGTCCCTCCTGTCTCTCTCTATCTGTGTCCCTCTGGTCTCTCTATATGTGTCCCTCCTGTCTCTCTATCTGTGTCCCTCCTGTCTCTCTCTGTCTGTGTCCCTCCTGTCTCTCTTTGTGTCCCTACTGTCTCCCTCAGTCTGTGTCCCTCCTGTCTCTCTTTGTGTCCCTACTGTCTCCCTCTGTCTGTGTCCCTCCTGTCTCTCTTGGACTGTGTCCCTCCTGTCTCCCTCTGTCTGTGTCCCTCCTGTCTCTCTCGGTCTGTGTCCCTCCTGTCTCCCTCTGTCGGTGTCCCTCCTGTCTCCCTCTGTCGGTGTCCCTCCTGTCTCCCTCTCTCTGTGTCCCTCCTGTCTCTCTCGGACTGTGTCCCTCCTGTCTCTCTCGGACTGTGTCCCTCCTGTCTCTCTCGGTCTGTGTCCCTCCTGTCTCTCTCTCTGTCCCTCCTGTCTCTCTCTCTGTCCCTCCTGTCTCTCTATCTGTGTCCCTCCTGTCTCTCCCTATCTGTGTCCCTCCTGTCTCTCTATCTGTGTCTCTCCTGTCTCTCTATCTGTGTCCCTCCTGTGTCTCTCTCTCTGTGTCCCTCCTGTGTCCCTCTCTCTGTGTCCCTCCTGTCTCTCTCTCTCTGTGTCCCTCCTGTCTCTCTCTATCTGTGTCCCTCCTGTCTCTCTCTATCTGTGTCCCTCCTGTCTCTCTATATGTGTCCCTCCGGTCTCTCTATATGTGTCCCTCCTGTCTCTCTATCTGTGTCCCTCCTGTCTCTCTCTATCTTTGTCCCTCCTGTCTCTCTCTATCTGTGTCCCTTCTGTCTCTCTCTGTCTGTGTCCCTCCTGTCTCTGTCCCTCCTGTCTCTCTATTTGTGTCCCTCCTGTCTCTCTCTGTCTGTGTACCTCCTGTCTCTCTCTGTCTGTGTACCTCCTGTCTCTCTATCTGTGTCCCTCCTGTCTCTCTCTGTGTCCCTCCTGTCTCTCTCTGTCTGTGTCCCTCCTGTCTCTCTCTATCTGTGTCCCTCCCGTCTCTCTATATGTGTCCCTCCGGTCTCTCTATATGTGTCCCTCCTGTCTCTCTATCTGTGTCCCTCCTGTCTCTCTCTGTCTGTGTCCCTCCTGTCTCTCTCTGTGTCCCTACTGTCTCCCTCTGTCTGTGTCCCTCCTGTCTCTCTCGGACTGTGTCCCTCCTGTCTCTCTCGGACTGTGTCCCTCCTGTCTCTCTCGGTCTGTGTCCCTCCTGTCTCTCTCGGTCTGTGTCCCTCTTGTCTCTCTCTCTGTCCCTCCTGTCTCTCTCTCTCTCTGTCCCTCCTGTCTCTCTATCAGTGTCCCTCCTGTCTCTCCCTATCTGTGTCCCTCCTGTCTCTCTATCTGTGTCTCTCCTGTCTCTCTATCTGTGTCCCTCCTGTCTCTCTATCTGTGTCCCTCCTGTCTCTCTATCTGTGTCTCTCCTGTCTCTCTATCTGTGTCCCTCCTGTGTCTCTCTCTCGGTGTCCCTCCTGTGTCTCTCTCTGTGTCCCTCCTGTCTCTCTCTCTGTGTCCCTCCTGTCTCTCTCTGTGTCCCTCCTGTCTCTCTCTGTGTCCCTCCTGTCTCTCTCTCTCTCTGTGTACCTCCTGTCTCTCTCTCTCTCTCTCTGTGTGTCCCTCCTGTCTCTCTCTGTCTGTGTCCCTCCTGTCTCTCTATCCGTGCCCCTCCTGTCCCTCCTGTCTCTCTCTGTCTGTGTTCCTTCTGTCTCTCTCTATCTGTGTACCTCCTGTCTCTCTATCTGTGTCCCTCCTGTCTTTCTCTGTGTCCCTACTGTCTCCCTCTCTCTGTGTTACTTTTGTCTCTGTCGGTGTCCCTCCTGTCTCTCTGTCGGTGTCCCTCCTGTCTCTCTGTCTGTGTCCCTCCTGTCTCTCTCTGTGTCTCTGCTGTCTCTCTCTATCTGTATCCCTCCTGTCTCTCTGTGTCCCTCCTCTCTCCCTGTCTGTGTCCCTCCTCTCTCCCTGTCTGTGTCCCTCCTCTCTCCCTGTCTGTATCCCTCCTCTCTCTCTCTGTGTCCCTCCTGTCTCTCTGTCTGTGTCCCTCCTGTCTCTCTCTATCTGTGTCCCTCCTGTCTCTATCTGTGTCCCTCCTGTCTCTCTCTGTGTCCCTCCTGTCTCTCTGTCTGTGTCCCTCCTGTCTCTCTCTGTCTGTGTCCCTCCTGTCTATCTCTATCTGTATACCTCCTGTCTCTCTCTATCTGTGTCCCTCCTCTCTCTCTGTGTCCCTCCTCTCTCCCTGTCTGTGTCCCTCCTCTCTCTCTCTGTGTCCCTCCTGTCTCTCTGTCTGTGTCCCTCCTGTCTCTCTCTGTCTGTGTCCCTCCTGTCTCTCTCTATCTGTGTCCCTCCTCTCTCTCTGTGTCCCTCGTCTCTCTCTGTGTCCCCTCTCTCTCCCTGTCTGTGTCCCTCCTCTCTCTCTCTGTGTCCCTCCTCTCTCTCTCTGTGTCCCTCCTGTCTCTCTGTCTGTGTCCCTCCTGTCTCTATCTGTGTCCCTCCTGACTCTCTCTGTGTTACTCCTGTCACTCTCTCTCTATGTCTGTGTCCCTCCTGTCTTTGTCTATCTGTGTCCCTCCTGACTCTCTCTGTGTTACTCCTGTCACTCTCTCTCTGTCTGTGTCCCTCCTGTCTTTCTCTATCTGTGTCCCTCCTGTCTCTCTCTATCTGTGTCCCTCCTGACTCTCTCTGTGCTACTCCTGTCACTCTCTCTCTCTCTATCTGTGTCCCTCCTGTCTCTCTATCTGTGTCCCTCCTGTCTCTCTTTCCCTCCAGGCTGTCTCTTTCACCACAGTCCCCAGCATGTCTGCCGGGAGTTGAGAGCAGCAGGGGGGAGGAGTTGAGAGCAGCTGGGGGGAGATGTTGAAAGGAGCCAGGGGAGGAGTTATGCGCAACATGGGAGGAGTTAAGACTGGCAGTGGAGGAGTTAAGTATGGTGGGGAGGAGTTAAGATTGGCGGGGAGGAGTTAAGAGTGGCGGGGGAGGAGTTAAGAGCGGCGAGCGGGCAGGAGGAGTTGTGAGTTGTGCGAGCCCGCAAGCGTGAGCAACGGCTCGAGCGGGCTCGTATGCTCACAACTATATATGCGAATTGCCCGTCAAAAAATGACGGCAATGGAATTGTAAGGTAGCTAATGCTGTTTGGTGTGTCCTACTGAAATATGTAATTTAAAATAATAAATGAATATACTTTACCTATTTTGAAGCATTGTGTTGAAGAGCTGGCAATCTGTTTTGATGTTGCTGCAGCATTAGTGGTGTGGAGCTGCTGTGTAAGCGTGATGAACGTGTGCAGTGTAATACTGTGCGTTCGCGAGCCGTAACCGTTAACGTAGTTGTGTACTTCCACATTGGAGTAAAATGGCGGGTCATGTGTGGTATGCGTCTTAGCGGATTATCCGTAGGTCTTTTGTGGTGTTTTGCAAGTTTCTTGTGGTGTTTTCCGTGGTTAGAGCGCTGTAGCCTCGTTTTCGTTTTGTTGGCCGCCATTTTTTCTGTCGCTTAGAGAATTTTTTAGTGTGTAAAGTCTTTTATTTTGATGTAAATGAAGGTGTAAGTTGTTTTTTTGAGGTGCTGGATGCTCCCTCTTGCTGTAGGTAAGCTTTTTATGTATGTGCTGTGTGTATTTATTGTGTTTTACATTTTGTAATGTTCGCGAGTTGCGGACGATTTTTTCTGTCGCTTAGAGAATTTTGTAGTGTGTAAACTCTTTTATTTTTAGTTAAGTTAAGGTGTAAGTTGTTTTTTTGAGGTCCTGGATGCTCCCTCTTGCTGTAGGTAAGCTTTTTATGTATGTGCTGTATGTGTTTATTGTGTTTTTTTTTTTCATGTTCGCGAGTTGCGGACGTTTTTTGCGAGGTCGTAATCAGTGTTAACATGTCTCGTATGTTGTTTGTGAGGGTCGTTGGTGTGACGTGTTGTTTGCGTTATATAAGTAAATTTTGGGAGGGTCGCAGTTGCTGGCAAGGAGCGCCTTCGGTAAGATGTCATACAGCACATATGGTAAGGTATTATAATGCACATAGTAATGTCCCATACTGCGCATAAATTAGGTTCAAACACAGTGCTTATAGTAAGAATATATACAGTGCATTAACTAACATCATTAGTGTATATAGTACAATCCCAGACAGCACATATGGTAAACACATCTATGGGGCATATAGCAGCATGATATGGAGGTCACTATTTATGTTATATAAAATACTTTTAAAAAGATCATGTGCAGAACATATGGTAAGTTCAGATACATAGGATGGTAAGATCAGAGGCAGAGTATATAACTGAATCCTATAGGTGCAGGTATTTCCATGTTATACAATCATATAGTAAGATCCATTCCAACCTATATGATAACATTCTAATATTAATAGGTTATTTCACATGCAATATGTGCAGACCTCTATATCTCCATATATATCACCCCAGATGCCTATAGGAGACCCCATCTACTACTACCTGACCCTCAGCATGTAGAGCATTAACCCCTGCAGGCCCAAAACAGGCCCACATAGCAGTGCAGGGGTTAACCCTCTCAGTGCCATTGCCCATGCATTGCTGGGCACACTCACCAGTAGAGTCTGCCCATGGAATCTCCGTGTGGCTGCTGCATGCTGCAGGATCAGTGTCCTAACACCCCCCGGGGCACAGCTTTCACACGGGCTCACTGGCACAACCTCCTCTTCACTCACAGTCCCACCACAGCAGTGTACTACAGGAGACGCGAGGGCCGTGGCTCCATGCCAGCAACTGAGGCCCTGAATCTGTAACCACAGACTATAAATCTAGTGGCTCCTGGGGGTTATGGTTGTAATATTAGGGAATTATAGGTTCATTATCTTGTGGTGTGCTGTGTATTGGATGTGTTAATAGGAGCATGTGTGCTTGTGTCAGTGTGTGCTTGTGTCAGTTTAACCCCTGCAGGCCCAGAACAGGCCCACATAGCAGTGCAGGGGTTAACCCTCTCAGTGCCATTGCCCATGCATTGCTGGGCACACTCACCAGTAGAGTCTGCCCCTGGAATCTCCGTGTGGCTGCTGCATGCTGCAGGATCAGTGTCCTAACACCCCCCGGGGCACAGCTTTCACACGGGCTCACTGGCACAGCCTCCTCTTCACTCACAGTCCCACCACAGCAGTGTACTACAGGAGACGCGAGGGCCGTGGCTCCATGCCAGCAACTGAGGCCCTCGCTTCGCGAGGGCCTCAGTTGCTTTGTGAGCATACGGGCCGTTGCTCACACTTGCGGGCCCGCAAGCGTGAGCAACGACCCGTACGCTCACAACTATATATGTGATATATAATCATAACAAAGAGAACAAAGAACACCTTTCAAGCCAATTTGACTTGCACCTCATAGGAGAAAATAATTTTGATTGTGGATTTATTGAAAAATTTACATTTATTAATTTCTCTGACAAAACATTTTTATTAAAAAACAATTAGACAAATCTTAAAAGAACTGACTGTCATATCCTCCTCTATGATCATCACAGATCTTCATGACTTATTTAGGATAAATGTTGGCAAGTAGTAATAAATGCAAAAGAACACCAAGTCAGATGACAAACAGGTATACTCTAATAATGTGTTTTCTTCCTTAAACAAGTGTCAGCAATGTCTGCAGTGTGTAGTGTAAATAGGCTGCGTGCGTGAGGTGAAGCCGTTAGTGTAGCTGGGTGCTATCGCATTCTGTAAGCTAGTGGTGTAAAATGGCGGCGAATGTGTATGTGGTAGGCGGGTTTGTATGATGAAGCGTCCTTGCTAATGGTGTATGTTGTAGGTCGTACAGGTTTTTGTAAAAGCCGTATTTGCTTTGTGGTATTTAGTGGCTTTAGGGGTTGTGTAGCCTCGTTTTTGTTTTTTTCGGCAGGCATTTTTTCTCTCGCTTAGGAGATTTTCGAGTGGCTAAACTTTGTAAATGTGACCAAATTCGAGGTTTAAGCAGTGTTGCCGAGGTCCTGGGTGTCCTCCCTTGGTGTGGGTAAGGTTTTTATTTAATTTTTGTGTGCATTTTGTGTTTTTAAATTTTTTGCACTGTGCGCGGGTTGTCTGTTAAGGTCGTATTTTTGCGAGTCCATAATGGATTTTTTCTAAGTCCCGCGGGTCGTTATTGTTTTTGTATAAGTCGGCATTTTTCTAATTCCTGCGGCTGGTATATTTTTGTGTAAGTCCGTAGTTAGTCATTGCGTGTTTATGTTTTTTTTTGCAAGTCCCACTTGTATAGTGCTTTGTAACCGGTTGTGAGGGGGCGTAGAGCCTCCACCTCCGCAAATGCGGCCTGCAATGTGCCGGCGGCTCATTGCAGCCGACGTGGGAGCCTCCACCTCCGCAGATGCGGCGGTCATAGGGATGAGCACCTATGGCGCTCATCTCCACCAGCGCAAGGAGCGTCTTGGGCCAGCAGTTGCAGCGGGCTAGTTGTGCGAGCCCGCAAGCGTTAGCAACGACCCGCATTACTGACAACTATATATGTGATAAAAAGAATAAGGTTCTATATCAAACATTATTAGACAACAATGTTGTTATAAATATTATATAAATTAGATATAGATCTTAATGAAAATGTATTGATAACCAACCTGGAATGTCTAAAACAGTACTGTTTATAAATCTCAAAAATAATTCAACTTACCTCTCACTAAAATGCCTACACCATCTGTTTTAGCAGCACTTGGGACACACTACTAAATATTAAGGTATATAACAAGTGGATTTACCTTAAAGAGTAAAGGCTGAGAAACTGCAGAGTGCACTAATTGTGCCCAGGTGAGAGGGGTGTGGCTTGACTGTTAAACTTGTATAAAAGGTTTGTGAGCTGGTTTGGGGTCTGTTTACAAGTGGATTTACCTTAAAAAGTAAAGGCTGAGAAACTGCAGAGTGCACTAATTGTGCCCAGGTGAGAGGGGTGTGGCTTGACTGTTAAACTTGTATAAAAGGTTTGTGAGCTGGTTTGGGGTCTGTTTACAAGTGGATTTACCTTAAAAAGTAAAGGCTAATAAACTGCAGAGTGCACTAATTGTGCCCAAGTGAGAGGGGTGTGGCTTGACTGTTAAACTTGTATAAAAGGTTTGTGAGCTGGTTTGGGGTCTGTTTACAAGTGGATTTACCTTAAAAAGTAAAGGCTGAGAAACTGCAGAGTGCACTAATTGTGCCCAGGTGAGAGGGGTGTGGCTTGACTGTTAAACTTGTATAAAAGGTTTGTGAGCTGGTTTGGGGTCTGTTTACAAGTGGATTTACCTTAAAGAGTAAAGGCTGAGAAACTGCAGAGTGCACTAATTGTGCCCAGGTGAGAGGGGTGTGGCTTGACTGTTAAACTTGTATAAAAGGTTTGTGAGCTGGTTTGGGGTCTGTTTACAAGTGGATTTACCTTAAAAAGTAAAGGCTGAGAAACTGCAGAGTGCACTAATTGTGCCCAGGTGAGAGGGGTGTGGCTTGACTGTTAAACTTGTATAAAAGGTTTGTGAGCTGGTTTGGGGTCTGTTTACAAGTGGATTTACCTTAAAAAGTAAAGGCTAATAAACTGCAGAGTGCACTAATTGTGCCCAGGTGAGAGGGGTGTGGCTTGACTGTTAAACTTGTATAAAAGGTTTGTGAGCTGGTTTGGGGTCTGTTTACAAGTGGATTTACCTTAAAACGTAAAGGCTAATAAACTGCAGAGTGCACTAATTGTGCCCAGGTGAGAGGGGTGTGGCTTGACTGTTAAACTTGTATAAAAGGTTTGTGAGCTGGTTTGGGGCCTGTTTACAAGTGGATTTACCTTAAAAAGTAAAGGCTAATAAACTGCAGAGTGCACTAATTGTGCCCAGGTGAGAAGGGTGTGGCTTGACTGTTAAACTTGTATAAAAGGTTTGTGAGCTGGTTTGGGGCCTGTTTACAAGTGGATTTACCTTACAAGTAAAGGCTGATAAATTGCAGAGTGCACTAATTGTGCCCAGGCGAGAAGGCAGAAGTTAATAGAAACCGGAGAAGGGGAACTTGTGAGCTTGCGAACATTTTCAGTATCAAGTGCAATTCTAGTAAAAGCCTAGGAGTTTAAATAAAAGGAGGGCCTTCAAAGAAAAGGGAGGGCAGATTTATAGTGCAAAGGAGGAAAACTTTATATAAATATATTATATTATATTCTTTATTTTTCCCACTGAAATTTCGTAGACAATAATAATAATTATGAGTCAGTCCAGTGGCAACCTTATTCAGTGTACATCCTGTCAAATGTATGCACTACTGGAACATATGATCCAGGGTCCATACCTCTGTGACAGGTGTGAGCATGTTGCCTCTTTGGAAGCTCAAATTGAAGATCTGGAGAGGAGAATTGCAGCACTTAGTGATATTGCTCCACTGGAAAGGGAATTGGTGCTCACGGAGCACAGTTTAGCTGGGCCTAGTATGGAGGGAGGAGCTGGGGCTAGGGAGGATGGCCAGGGAGGTAGCTGGGTTACAGTTACAAGGGGAAGCAGGGGGAACAGGAGGAGGCAGGCCAGTTCTGAGTTGTCAAACACCAACAGATTTGCCAGATTGAGTGAAACTGTTGGCGATGTCCATTCAGGAATGGCAATGCCAGATAGAGCTGTTCCCTCTAACAGCCGGGCGAACAGCTCTACTGGAGAAGAGGGAGGGCAGAATAGGCAGTGCAACAGACAGGTTTTGGTGGTAGGGGACTCTATTATTAGGAAGGTAGACAGGGTAATTTGTCACCCAGATCCCAGCAATCGAACAGTTTGCTGTCTCCCGGGTGCTCGGGTTCGGCATGTTGTGGATCGGGTGGATAAATTATTGGGAGGGGCTGGTAATGAACCGGCGGTCTTGGTACACATTGGTACCAATGACAAAGTTAGTGGAAGATGGAGCGTCCTAAAGAATGATTTTAGAGAATTAGGGAATAAGCTTAAAGCAAGGACCTCCAAGGTAGTATTTTCTGAGATACTACCAGTGCCACGTGCTAGCCCAGGGAGGCAGAAGGAGCTTAGGGAGGTTAATGCGTGGCTAAAAAAGTGGTGCAGTGCAGAGGGTTTTGGGTTTTTAGAGCACTGGGCTGACTTCTCACTTGGGTACAATCTCTATAGCAGGGATGGATTGCACCTTAATGATGAGGGCGCTTTTGTGCTAGGGAATAGGATGGTAGAACGGCTGGGGGAGTTTTTAAACTTGTAGGTGGGGGGGAGGGACTATATAGAAGTATTGGGGTAAATAGGGTAGAGAGGGAAAGGGATGAATTATTTACCCATGGGGGAGGAGAAGGGGGGAGGGTTACAATAGAAAGTAGGGAGATATTAATAGGGGCCTCAAATACAGTGGCAGGCACTTCACATCAGCAGAGCCATAGCAACATAAAGTGTATGATTGCAAACGCAAGAAGTTTGCCTGGGAAAATGGATGAGCTAGAAATATTAGCAGTACAAGAAAAATGGGGCTTAATAGGCATTACGGAAACATGGTGGGATGAATCTCATGACTGGACTGTTAATCTGGATGGTTATAACCTATTTAGGAAAGATAGGGGCAATGGTAAAAGAGGAGGAGGGATCTGTCTTTATGTTAAGCCTGAATTTAAGCCTATAGTTAGAGAAGATATTTATGCTGGCACTAACGGCATCATTGAATCCTTGTGGGTTGAGCTAAATAGTGGAGGAGCTAATTCTAAATGCATATTGGTGGGAGTATGCTATAAACCCCCAAATATAGCTGAAAGTGAGGAAATACAATTATTGTTACAGATTGGAAATGCAGCTAAGCACGGGCAAGTTCTAATAATGGGAGACTTTAATTACCCTGATATAAACTGGATAAACGAGACCAGCAGCTCAGCTAAGGGGAGCAGGTTCTTGAGTACACTCAGGGATCATTATCTAGCCCAGGTAATACAAGAACCTACTAGAAATGGGGCCATCTTGGATTTAGTCATCACAAGTAATATTGATATAATATCAAATGTAAAAATAGGGGAACCCTTGGGGAACAGTGATCACAATTGCTACAATTGCTTATTTCAGCCTAAGTCCCTCGTGCTTCAATGCCTCAACTGTTCTCCTCACTCTGTACAAAAAACAGAGTTGTAAGGGGCCAACAAAAACTCTAAATTTTAAAAGGGCTAACTTTAATGGGCTACGGGCAGCAATACAACATATAGACTGGGACAAAGAACTTACAGGGAAGAATACTGAAAATAAATGGACAACATTCAAATCCTTACTAAATAAACATACTCATCAGCATGTACCATGTGGAAATAAAATAAATAGGAGTAAATCACATCCCATGTGGCTTAACAATGACTTAAAGATCATGATGAGGAAAAAGAAGTATGCATTTAAATTATACAAGAAGGAGGGAACAGAGGCATCTTTATGTGACTATAAGGAAATCAACAAGGCTTGCAAAAGGGCTATTAGACTGGCTAAAATAGAAAATGAGAAGTCAGTTGCAATGGAAAGTAAGACTAACCCTAAAATATTTTATAAATATATTAATGGGAAGAAGGCCAGGAAGGAATCGATAGGACCATTACAATGTGACACAGGCCATCTGATAATTAGTGACCAGGAAAAGGCAGATGAGCTAAATAGGTTCTTTTCTTCGGTTTACACAAGGGAGGTACCAGTGGTTGGGACACTGCAACATAATGGGGCTACACTACCTTCACTAAATAATTGGTTAACGCAGGAAGAAATACAAAAGAGGTTGGAGAAAATAAATGTTAATAAAGCCCCAGGTCCTGATGGAATACATCCAAGGGTACTGAGGGAGCTGGGTTCTGTAATAGCCAAACCATTATATCTAATCTTTAAAGACTCGCTCACTACAGGGTCTCTACCAGATGACTGGAGAAAAGCAGAGGTGATACCTATATTTAAGAAGGGATCTAGAGCAAATCCGGGGAATTATAGACCAGTGAGCCTCACTTCTGTAGTTGGGAAGCTTTTAGAAGGGTTAATAAGGGACAGAATACAAGAATATGTCTATTTGAACAGGATCATAGGTAGCAGTCAACATGGATTTATGAAGGAAAGGTCGTGTCAGACCAATCTAATTAGTTTTTATGAGGAGGTTAGTAGGAACTTGGATCAGGGCAACTCAGTGGATGTAGTCTTTTTAGATTTTTCAAAGGCATTTGATACAGTGCCACATGGAAGACTAGTGAGCAAACTAAGGGATACAGGAATTGCAGTAAATATCTGCTCATGGATCGAGAGCTGGCTAAAAGACAGGAAGCAAAGGGTTGTTGTAAATGGAACATACTCCGATTGGTCTAATGTGATAAGTGGGGTTCCTCAGGGCTCAGTATTGGGTCCTCTCCTTTTTAACATATTTATTAATGACATTGAAGTAGGACTCGAATGTAGTGTCTCCATTTTTGCTGATGACACTAAGTTGTGCAAGGTAATAAAATCAGATAATGATGTACTTTCCCTACAAAAGGATTTGCATAAATTAGAGAAATGGGCGGCTAAATGGCAGATGAGATTTAATACAAATAAATGTAAGGTTATGCATTTGGGAAGGAAAAATAGCCAAGCAATCTATAATCTTAATGGAGCAAATCTAGGGGTATCAGATATTGAAAGGGATTTGGGAGTACTAGTGGACAACCACCTAGGTAACAGCGCTCAAAGCCAAGCAGCGGCTGCAAAGGCAAATAAAATATTAGCATGTATTAGGAAGGGTATAGAAGCCAGGGAAGAAGATATAATTCTGCCACTATACAAATCTCTAGTACGCCCTCATTTGGAATATGGAGTACAATTTTGGGCACCACCTCACAAAAAAGACATCTTAGAGCTGGAAAAAGTACAGAGAAGGGCTACAAAACTAATAAGGGGAATGGAGGGGCTAAGTTATGAAGAAAGACTAGCAAAATTAAACTTATTTTCGCTAGAAAAAAGGCGTCTAAGAGGAGATATGATTACGTTATTTAAATACATCCAGGGTCCATATAAGGCTTTGTCAAGTGAGCTTTTTGTAGCAAGAGATTTTCAACTGACAAGAGGACATCCGTTGAGGTTAGAGGAAAAAAGATTTCACCTTAAACAAAGAAAAGGGTTCTTCACAGTTAGGGTGGTTAAACTGTGGAATTCTCTACCAAAGGAGGTGGTGACAGCGAATTCGATAGACAACTTCAAAAAGGGGTTAGATATATTTCTGAATAAAGAGGGCATTCAAGGCTATCCTAGATAACTAGCGAAGGAATATTGATCCAGGGAGAAATTTGATCGCCAGTTTCTGGGGTCAGGAAGGAATTTTGCTTTTTTTCCCCCTTATGAGACAATTGGCAAAGTTTCAATGGGGTTTTTTTTATGTTTGCCTTCCTCTGGATCAATTAACAATAATTAACAATTAACAATAATAATAAATAGTCCAAATTAAAAAGATCAATAGAGATCTAAAAAGGTTGAACTTGATGGACTAACTCTTTATTCATTCTCCAATACTATACTATTAATAATTATTTAATCAATAATTTAATTAATAACTAATCCGCATATTGCAGATCAGAGGAGATCTTAACAGGTTGAACTTGATGGACTGAAAGTCTTTTTTCAACCTTAATTACTATGTAACTATGTAACTATGTAACTATGTAACACTACCGTAGCTTCCTGTTTCACGCCCTCTATGATGTATTGTACCTATACATGTAATCCCTACACCGGTTGTTGCGGCATTTGTAGAAGTGGCCCCTAGTGCTGCTAAAATAAATGGTGTAGAGCGCTTTAAAAATGTAAATGGTGTCGCTCAGTCATGTCTGACTCTCCGTGACCTCATGGACAAGACACCATGCGGATCCACTTGGTTTTCATGGCAGAGATACTGGAGTGAGTTGCCAGTTCCTTCTCCAGTGGTCCACAGCATACAGCTCTTGGTATTCCCAGATCGTCTCCCATCCAAGTACTGACTGGTCTCTCATCCAAGTGTGACTTCTGGGTTCCCTGGCTGGATTGGAGCCCAGGATGCTGTGGTGAAAGCACCTGAATCCTAACCACTGGGCCACCAGGTAGAGCACTTTAGAGGTATATTGAATTATTTTTTATATTTATAAACAGTACTGTGATATACATTCCAGGTTGGTTATCAACACATTTTCATACAAATATTTTGTCAGAGAAATTAATAAATGTTCATTTTTAATAAATCTGTTTTTTTTTGTGCAATCAAAATTATTTACTCCTATGAGAAAAAAAGGCCCCCCATTTTGTGACAATTAATAACATTGTTTTTTTCTGTTCTTTCTCCTGTACAGCGCTACGGAATATGTTGACAAATAAAAGTTAATAATAATAATAATCATAATAATAATGAGTTGAAAGTCAAACTGGCTTGAAAGCTGTCTGTTTCTTCTCTTCTCTCTGTAAATAATCCCACAATGCATTTTCACTCTTTAGTCCAATTCCCTTTTAAACATTACTTTTTTTTAAAGCGTATAACGGTCGTTATAGTGTGTTATTTTATTTTTAGGATTTGCATAAGTCAGGAAACATATCCACATACAGCACTGTTTCAATCTCTAGGATCTAATGAGTATGGGGCAGGTTCCTAACTAAGGGCCACATTAAATTGCAAGTCCGTAACTCAATCGCAGCCTGCCGCATGTCTGCGAGTAAGTTACAAGCTCCCATTGGTCTCCGATTGCGATGCTATTCAATTGAACAGGGGCGCGAGTTATGAGTCCCAAGACAAAACTGTAAACCACGCACTGGTTCGGAGCAGTTATGGGTGGGAACCTGATCAATTCAGCAAGCCCGTAACCGCCCATTTTGAATCAGCCAATAGAAAATGAGACTGACATTATTATGCCAGTAAAACACAGAGCTTACATGTCAATTAATTAGGTTCAGGGGTTCGATATGCGATCAGACTCGCAAACCCGCAAAATAAAGAATTATTAAAATGAATGGACGGGCTGTATACCTCCCCAGGCCTCCTGGGGTTGTTAGGAGGGCCACGTGACCTGGCAGGCCCAGAGAGAGGGGGTGGCTAGCTGGGGGGCGGAGCCACTAATAGGTTTGGCGCCATTTGGCCATTATGCCCCCAGCTAGCCAAGTAATTAGATCCCACCCACCCATCCCTAATATTTGGAACATAGGGTTTCATTTATTGAAAATTAGAAAATATGTGTTTATTTATTAAAAATTGGAAAATATGTGTTCATGGTTGTAAAAATAAATAAATAAATTAAAAATTAAAAAATATAAAATTAAAAAAATAATAGTAATAAAAACATAAATGGAAAATAAAGAAATATAATAAGTCAATTTGGAGTTGTGCCCAAAGTGTTATACGGACATATCCACTGGGCGGTGGTCAGGTCATGCCAAAACTGTTCTCATTGATACCCAATATCGATTTAACCCCGAAATGTCACATAAAAAATTATTTTATTTCCTAACGATTTGCGAACTTACAACTGTTGTGCAATTAATTATAATGTCTATCATCGCTTTGCCCGTTATTTACAGTGCAGTATTGATTTTTTATATGCATACTAGCGAATTGCCCGTCAAAACATAACGGCAATAAAATTGTAAGCCAGGCAATGCTGTTTGCCACACAATGTGAGGCTTTTGCTTCTCTGAACAACTTTAGTGCTCATCACTAGACCCGTGATGAGCGCCTTTGGCACTCATTGCGAACCTTTCCTTCCGCCTGCAAGTTTTGTGCTTGGGAATGCCATGTGTCTGATTCCAGCATCTCCCCCTGTCCCTTCCCTGTATGTTTCTCTTCTGCATGCCTGCCGTTGTTGGTGTAAGTGTTAGTGTCTTTGCCGTCATGTATTTTCTAAACCCGCGTGCATGGCTTTGCTCAGGCTCGTTTTCATGCAGTTTCAGAATTATTTACGTTTTTCGTCCGCCATTTTTTTTCTCGCTTAGCCAATTTTCAAGTGACGAAACACGGCAAATAAGGCTCAAAATCGCTTGCAACATCACTCCCATCCTTCCTGGCTCTCACCCTGTGCTGTGTGTGAGTGTGTTTTTATGTTTTTTTTTATTATTTTTCTTGTTTTTCGTGGTTTTTGATTTTGTGGTTCGGCCGTTAAATTCATATTTTTCTGAGGTCGTATTTTTTTCCCCAAGCTTGCATGGGTAATGGCGCCGCTGGCTGCAATGAGCGCCTTTGGTGCTCATTGTAGCCTAAGTGCTGCACGGCTGCTTAAGTGCTTATTTCAGCCTAAGTCCCTCGTGCTTCAATGCCTCAACTGTTCTCCTCACTTTGCGAGGCGAGCATGGCAATGAACATCTTTGGTGCTCATTGCCTAAGTCCTGCAAGCTCGGAATGCTTCAATGCCTCAACGTCTCGCCTCGCTTTGCAAGGCGCGCTAGCGTGACAAGTCGCAGTTTGACAACTATTATATGTGATACAGTGCTACGAATGGGTGTTTAACCACCTTGTGGGTCCTCTCTTGCCCTCGTAAGATTCTCTCCTTCATTCGTCATTTACGGGTGTGAAAACATTTGTGGCCTTGGGGAATTGTAGCAATTGAATAGTGATTTGCGATTTTAGCCTTGCGAAAGTGACAGATCAGAGGCTTCTGGAGACTTCAAGTTACAAGTTTGATCGGCGCCATTTTTACAAAACTGTAACTCGTAAGCCATTCCAAGCTCGCAAAAGACGCAAATTGAATTGCAAAGTAGCTTGCAAGCTCAATTACGGGCTTCCGGATCTCAAATTCGCTCAATTGAATATGGCCCTTACGCTGTGGAATCTGTATAAAGGCTTACCAAGTGCAATTAATTTAGGTTATGATGAGTAAAAGAGTCATTGAAGCCCTCCACTGTAATAAGTACAGTAAACACATGGTGTATTTCTATTTACATTTCCATGCCTAAAAATAAGTAAATATATTTTCTCATCAGAATTTCAAGAAATAGTGTCTAGAAAAACACTTTTGTTATAAAAAATATATAATTTCTGAACTTTAGATACTCATTCGCATTGCCTGTTGAGCTCTATTGCCACTTCAAGATTAACTCAATAAAGTAAATAAATAACATAAATCTGTAGTGAAGAATATATATATTATATTTCTTTAACCTCTGATTCTGATGCAAAACATGAATAACAAGTAAGTCAGTAAATAATAACATTAATGGAAATTTAGAATTTACTTTATATTACAGTATAAAGCAACATGTGTCTCATTGCATTAATTATAGTATTAATGTCTATATTTGCTAAGGGCTTGGACCACATTAGGACTGGGAGAGCACCTGTTAAGAAAAAAGTGTATGTATATTTTCTATACCACTGGCCACATAGAAGTTTCTTAGTGGGTGTAAATATCCTCACAGTTACTTATTAGATTTAGCAGATCTTAGCCTCACACTGGAAGCAACACATTTAAAGGGGCGTGAAACAACTCTCTGTTGTGCTTTAAACAATACCAAAGTTAAGTTTTGCATAAAAAATAATATTTACTAAACCTAAATGTTATTGATACTAACAGGAAATGCACAGAGCATACTTACGTCTTTTAGGTTTCACTGGTAGGCATGTATGACTCATCTACACTACTGTTCACTGGCTGTAGGGGGCAAGCCCCCAGAACTCATCTACACTACTGCTCACTGGCTGTAGGGGGCAAGCCCCCAGAACTCATCTACACTACTGCTCACTGGCTGTAGGGGGCAAGCCCCCAGAACTCATCTACACTACTGCTCACTGGCTGTAGGGGGCAAGCCCCCAGAACTCATCTACACTACTGTTCACTGGCTGTAGGGGGCAAGCCCCCAGAACTCATCTACACTACTGTTCACTGGCTGTAGGGGGCAAGCCCCCAGAACTCATCTACACTACTGTTCACTGGCTGTAGGGGGCAAGCCCCCAGAACTCATCTACACTACTGCTCACTGGCTGTAGGGGGCAAGCCCCCAGAACTCATCTACACTACTGCTCACTGGCTGTAGGGGGCAAGCCCCCAGAACTCATCTACACTACTGTTCACTGGCTGTAGGGGGCAAGCCCCCAGAACTCATCTACACTACTGCTCACTGGCTGTAGGGGGCAAGCCCCCAGAACTCATCTACACTACTGCTCACTGGCTGTAGGGGGCAAGCCCCCAGAACTCATCTACACTACTGTTCACTGGCTGTAGGGGGCAAGCCCCCAGAACTCATCTACACTACTGTTCACTGGCTGTAGGGGGCAAGCCCCCAGAACTCATCTACACTACTGCTCACTGGCTGTAGGGGGCAAGCCCCCAGAACTCATCTACACTACTGCTCACTGGCTGTAGGGGGCAAGCCCCCAGAACTCATCTACACTACTGTTCACTGGCTGTAGGGGGGCAAGCCCCCAGAACTCATCTACACTACTGCTCACTGGCTGTAGGGGGCAAGCCCCCAGAACTCATCTACACTACTGCTCACTGGCTGTAGGGGGCAAGCCCCCAGAACTCATCTACACTACTGCTCACTGGCTGTAGGGGGCAAGCCCCCAGAACTCATCTACACTACTGTTCACTGGCTGTAGGGAGCAAGCCCCCAGAACTCATCTACACTACTGCTCACTGGCTGTAGGGGGCAAGCCCCCAGAACTCATCTACACTACTGCTCACTGGCTGTAGGGGGCAAGCCCCCAGAACTCATCTACACTACTGCTCACTGGCTGTAGGGGGCAAGCCCCCAGAACTCATCTACACTACTGCTCACTGGCTGTAGGGGGCAAGCCCCCAGAACTCATCTACACTACTGCTCACTGGCTGTAGGGGGCAAGCCCCCAGAACTCATCTACACTACTGCTCACTGGCTGTAGGGGGCAAGCCCTCAGATCTGTTAAACATTTTAATCTGTTTTGGTTCTGCTTTGGGGGAATCATTTAGAAAAAAAAAGAAAACACACTGTGATACATTATCAAGCAACTCTTTCAGATGCAACAAATGCTTTCAATGTTTCTTTAACAGAACTTGGGCACCTGTTCAATTGAGCAATTGTTAATTACCGGAGCCCGTAATGTAGCTATTCAATTGGCTTTTTTTAGCTACCCACAAACTATTTAGGCTGAAAATCATATCATATAACTCCAACCCATCCAAGCCTTTGATCTTTCAAGCCCGTAATTGTTACAAACTCAAATCGCTATTCAATTGCTACAACTACTCAAGCCTGCAATTGTTTACAGTGCTACGATCAGGTGTTTAACCCTTGCAGTTTACAATTGTTTATTTTTTTTAGGTGTATTCATTAAACATATTATCCAAGGCAGAATTCCATAAACATTATGATGCTTACACCCTCATGCTAGATACTCCCTGGGGTTTGATGATGCTCTGATGTTTCACATTTATGTCTTACAATGAAAAAAATACAGCCAGTGGGAAATAAGCAAAAATTTGCATTATCATCATCATTGTTTAGTAATTGGATCATGAAGACTGCTTAACAGATAAAAACTGTAAGCTTCAATATATGTTTACTTGCGAATTCTGTTTTATAATCGCATTTAATTGGTAAAGTACTTGTTATTACCCATACATTTAAATTATACAATATACAAACACCTTTTAAGGTGAACCCGTTAAATATATCTGTTAAATGGACCTTGACATATTAAAAAGGATTGTATCAGGGCCAATGGCTATTTGTTCTGGTAGCAGAAGCACATAGGAGGCCTTTCTTTAATGGGACGAATGACCCTATTGCCAACCCATAGCCCTAATGGCTATTTAAGTCCCTTGAACACATTATTGAATGCAAATATTTTGCTATAAAACATGTCACTGACAAACACTAGCATCCCATTCCTTGACAATTTCCAAGGGTTAAGAAAATTTCTCTAGCATTATTTGTTGGCATAAAAATGTATTGATTTAATGTAAACTTGAAAACAAAAGCATTTAGTAATACATTACCTGTCACAAGCAACCACTTGACTTGTACATAATACATGTAATTATGTACTGAAATGCAGATAGTCTACAAATAAAAATATTCAATAAATACAGTAAAAATAATAATAAACGGTGTTAGGTAGACCATAATAATAAGAAAAAAAAGAAATCACAGAGGAGAGCTTCCAATTCCCTTCCAGGCAACGTGAGTCATATTTGGTTAACTAACCAATAATACTTTATGTCTAAGCAGAGATACATGCAGTTCCCCATAGTCAAGGGGCTAATATATAGGTAAAATTCAAAACATATTGGATAATATAGTAAATTTCACAGGCTTATACACTGCATTCATATGTACATAAATCCAAAAATCAAATATTTTATTTTATTTACCCATTTTGTAGAAGAGGCTTAACTTATATTTGGATACATATGTAAAAATTTTACTTTTTAACGAACAGCGGGAGCATGAGATCCCACAGAATACTAGCTAGATACTGGATAGCACGTGCAGCTGTCTTATTGCAGATTACTGGTAACATGTCCCTAGAGCCATGAAAGTCACACACCTTGGGACTTTTACATCATGTTCACAAGCCGCACAGTGGAATCAACAACTTCAGCTTTGTTACCCTTACACAGAAAGCAGCTTTTGATCTCAAATTAATTTAAGTACATTCATTGCTGAAAGTACAAGTTATTTAAAAAACAATAACTTGGAAAAGTAGACAAAGCTTAAGAAGCAAAAAAGAAAACAGTTTACATGTTCTGATTTCCATTTCTTCTCAGTGCATTATTGAATGTCATGGCATAAGAGTGAGGGGGACAAAATAGGACTAATACTACCCACCTAGTAAGACATTAACAAAGAGGACATTTTGTTCTCCACATCAAAAGTATTTAATTTGTTGTTATGGCGTCTCCATTACTAAAGGTAGTTGTTGATGTAGTAGTGAGCTCCTTGATATAGACCACACCACCATCTGGTGGCTGGATGCTTCTATAACAACAATATTAATATAACTGTAATATTACATTATTATACTATACTAAACATAATCCAGTCACATTATTATTGCCACCAGCTAATATCCTGAATAACCACCGTGTGCAGCACAGACATCAGCTAGACAGCATGGTAGTGAGTTAATAAGAAGTTGCAAGGTTGTCAAGGGTAACTGGAGCCATGCACACTGCAGTGCATCCAACAGCTGCTGAAGAGTGCATGGAGAAGGATCCATGCAGCGAACATGGCGATCGAGGTGGTCCCACAGGAATGCAGAGGCCAGGGAAGTACTTGAAAGTCTTTGTTGGGCTGCTCCAACCACTCCTAGTCAATTCTGGCCATATTACATGTTGCATTTTCCTGGTGGAAGATCCCATCTACTCCAGGGAAGACAGCCAACATGTATGGGTGTACTTGATCTGCAAGGATGGGTGGATAATCCAAATGGTTGAGTGTTCCTTCCAGAGATAACCAAGAAAACATTCCCCAGACCATAATTCTGTCACCATCAGCTTGTGTTTTCCAACAATGGTTGCAGAGTGTTTGTTCTCTGAGATTTCGCATCTGACACACCAATGACCGTCCAGTAGACCGAACAGAAAATGTGACTTACTAGAGAAGGCAACCCTTTTCCAATCAGAAGAGGTCCAATTTCAGTACTGTCGTGCAAATTGAACCCTCATGAGCATGGGTGCAGAGATGAGCCGTTTGTACTGCCCGTAACCGCCCATTTTGAATCAGCCAATAGAAAATGAGACTGACATTATTATGCCAGTAAAACACAGAGCTTACATGTCAATTAATTAGGTTCAGGGGTTCGATATGCGATCAGACTAGCAAACCCGCAAAATAAAGAATTATGAAAATGATTGGACGGGCTGTAAAATGTAACCACAGCACAGAGAGAGAGAGGGAGAGCGAGTGGGTGCAGATAGAGATAGAACAGGGACAGACACCACACAGAGAGAGAGAGACAGCAAAGAGAGAGAGAGAGAGCACAGAGAGAGCACCCAGAGAAAGAGACAGCACAAGGAGAGACAGCACAGAGAGAGAGAGACATCACAGAGAGATCGAGAGGGTGTAGAGAGAGACAAAACAGAGACAGACAACCCAGGGAGAGAGAGAGAGACAGCACAAAGAAAGACAGCATAGAGACATCACAGAGACAGAGAGCACAGGGAGAGAGAGCACAGAGTGAGAGAGAAAGTACAGAGAGAGAGAGAGAGAACCCAGAGACAGACAGAACAAAGAGAGAGACAGACAGCACAGAGAGAGAGACACAGCACAGACAGAGAGAGACGGCACAGACAGATACTGCACAGACAATTGAGAATAACATTATATGATACTGTCATTTATGATGGGCAAGTTACATGTTATACATAAAAAAATGATGGGTTACATATGTATGCTCTGCTTTAATATCTACACCATGATTCCCATGTTTAGCTTTTAAGTATATCTCAGTATATGATAATATTTGTCAGACTTGTGCTATCATCTCGTCTACAAACTGTCTGCCCCAAAATTAGACACCATACATTACATGAGTATGAACAGATAGCACCCATGACCATAACAATTTACATTAATGCAAGTTACTGCATACTACCTATTAACAATTAGTGTTTAAACAGCGTGTCATCTAACCTTGGTCATTATATACAAAGCACATAGTAGTACATCATAGAGACAGTGTAGACTCAGAGCACGTTAACACCTTGGGTATATAAGAATCACAGAATGGGCTTTGAGCAGAGTATTACATTTAGTGCATTCAATTTAAAATTCAATGTATAAATGACAAATCTAATGACATGACTGAAGTTGTGTATTACAGTAAAAGCTTGTATTTCAGTGTTCACCTATATTAACCTTACATCTATGAAATGTCTGTTATACTGTAATATGTCTGGAAGTCACAATCACTTGAAATTTGATCAGATTTTGTTAACAGTGCCATGCCACATTACTTTACCCAAGTCTGCTTTCAGGAAAATAGAAAGGGCTGCATTGTCTGAACTAATAATAGGTTATCATTACATTTAAAAGACTGCAAAACTCTATATGTCAGAGAGAGGCTCATATGTCAGAGACAGACAGAGGGAAGAGACAGAGGGCACAGACAGAGACAGAGGGCACACACAGAGGCAGAGGGCACAGACAGAGACAGAGGGCACACACAGAGACAGAAGGCACACACAGAGACAGAGGGAAGAGACAGAGGGCGCAGACACAGACAGAAGGCACAGACACAGAAAGAGAGAAGAGACAGAGGACACAGAGAGATAGACAGAGGGCACAGAGAGATAGACAGAGGGCACAGAGAGAGAGAGAGACAGAAGGCACAGAGAGAGACAGAGGGCACAGACACAGACAGAGGGAAGAGACAGAGGGCACAGACAAAGACAGAGGGCACAGACACAGACAGAGGGCACAGGCAGAGGGCACAGACACAGAAAGAGAGAAGAGACAGAGGGCACAGACACAGACAGAGGGCACAGGGACAGAGAAATAGCAGAGACAGAGGGAACAAAGAAAGACAAAGGGTGCATAGAGAGAGAAAAGGCAGTAACGGAGGGCAGAGAGAGAGAGAGGGCACAGAGATGGAGCAGTGACAGAGGGCACAGAGATAGAGCAGTGACAGAGGGCACAGAGAGAGAGAGCAGAGACAGAGGGCACAGAGACAGATAGAGACAGAGGGTACAGAGAGAAACAGGGGGCACAGAGTCAAAGAGAGAGAGCAGGAACAGAGGGCACAGAGAAAAACAGAGGGCACACAGAGAGAAAGGGCAGTGACAGAGGGCACAGAGACAGAGAGAGATGGAAGGCACAAAGACAGAGATCAAAGTGAGAGAGAGCAGAGACAGAGGCACAGAGAGAAATAGCAGAGACAGAGTGCACAGAGACAGAGGGCACACAGACAGAGAGAGGGCAGAGACAGAGGGCACAGAGACAAATAGAGGGCAGAGAAAGTGGTGCTGAAAGAGAAAGGGTACAAAGACAGACAGAGGGCACAGAGATAGACAGAGGGCACATAGAGAGAGAAAGAGTAGAGCCAGGGCACAGAGAGAGAAAGAGGACACAAAGAGAGAGCGCATAGAGAGATATAGGGCAGAGACAGAGGGCACAGAGAAAGACAGATAGTACAGCGAGAGAGTGAGTGCAGAGAGAGAGAGAGAAAGGGCAGAGACAGAGGATATACAGAGAGGGCACAGAGAGAGGGTAGAAACAGAGGGCACACATAGAGAGAAAGTAGAGACAGAGGGCACAGATACAGATAGAGGACACTGAGATAGACTGAGTAGACAGAGAAAGATATAGAGCACAGAGACATAGGGCACAGAGACAGAGAGATGGCAGAGACAGAGGGCACAGAGACAGACAGAGGGCACAAAGACATAGAGAGATCAGAGACAGAGAGAGAAAGAAAAGACAGAGGGCACAGAGATATAGGGCACAGAGACAGAGAGACCAGAGACAGAGGGCACAGTGACAGACAGAGGGCACAACAACAGAGAGAGAGAGCAGAGACAGAGAACAAAGACAGAGGGCACAACAACAGAGAGAGAGAGCAGAGACAGAGAGAGAGAGAGCAAAGACAGAGGGCACAGGGAGAGGCAGTGGGCACATACAGAGAGAGAGGGGCAGATAATGGGCACAGAGAGAGACAGAGGGGGGACAGAGAGAGAGTGCAGAGAGAGTGGGCAGATACAGAGGGCAGTGAGAGAGAGGGCAAAGACAGAGGATATAAAGAGAGAGCACATAGAGAGGGTAGAAACAGAGGGCACACATAGAGAGAGGGTAGAGACAGAGGGCACAAATACAGAGAAAGTGCAGAGACATAGGGCACAGAGACAGATAGAGGACACTGAGACAGACTGAGTAGACAGAGAAAGATATAGGGCACAGAGACATAGGGCACAGAGAAAGAGAGATGGCAGAGACAGAGGGCACAGAGACAGACAGAGGGCGCAAAGACAGAGAGATAGATCAGAGAGAGAGAAAGAAAAGACAGAGAGCACAGTGAGAGGCAGCGGGCACATACAGGGAGAGAGGCCAGATTCTTGTATATTATCCCTTATTAACCCTTATAAAAGCTTTCCCACTACAGAAGTGAGGCCCACTGATCTATCATTAGTGTCCCATAAGGATCTGTATAGACCCTTATGGGACTAATGGGGCTTCATTAGTGTCCCATAAATGTCTGTATAGACCCTTATGGGACTAATGGGGTTAAGTATTGTCCCATAATGGTCTGTAAAAAAACCCTTATGGGATTAATGGGGTTTCATTAGCGTCCCATAAGGGTCTGTATAGACACTTTTGGGATTGAGTGGTTAATTAGAGGCTCATGGGGGTCTGTACCCCCAAGGCGGGGGTTAATTTTGTCATTATCGCGGGTCCTTTAAGGACCTCTAAAGGTACTTTCAGAACCCGCGTCAGGAAATTAAAATTTTTAAATGCAGCGGGGGTTGGAGGGGGGGGGATATTTTAGGTGTAGCAGGAGTACTTACAGTACCAACACGGCCGGGATTGCGCAATAGTGTGCATCTGGCCCTTTAAGGACCCGCTGCGGGTAATTTGAAATTTGAAATGAAGCGGGGGTCTGCAATCGGCACAGAAGGAAATGGGGGGGGGGCAAAGAGACATGGGAGGGAGAGGGGGGAAATAGACACGGGAGGGAGAGGGGGGAAATAGACACAGGAGAGGGAGTGGGGAAAGAGACACAGGGGAAGGAGAGGAAGGGAAGAGACTAAGGGGAGGGGGAAGAGACACAGGGAGGGAGAGAGAGGTAAGAGACACATAGGAGGGAGTGGGGGAAGAGACACAAGGGGGTCAAATATGTTCCTGTCATTTGTGACGGGAGGGCTGCAATGGGCGCTCATTGCGAGGCCTGCAATGGGTGCCGAAGGCGCTCTATGCAAGGTTTGCAGAGAGGAGAGAGAAGGAGAGAAGAGGGAGACGACACAGAAGGAGGGAAGGAGAGAGAGAAGCTGTGCATAATGAGGCTTGCATTGCCAGACTTTGCCCCGCATGGCGAGGCTCGCAATGTGTCTTGCATTGTGTGGCAAATAACAGCATTGCGAGGCTTGCAAATATGATGCCGTCATTTTTTACGGGCAAGTGGCTAGTATATATATAATACTAAACGTATTAAAAGTTCAAATTATTTCATATTGGTTTACTGAAAATAGCACCATTAGCCAGCACAAAAAATGAATACTGATGAGCAGCCTTATAAAGGACAAACAATTAAAGAAGAGGACCTGAGTGACTACATTTTACAGACTTAAGTGCAAACAATGAATTCATGTTGAAATCTAGTGATGGGGTATCCTATTTAATGTTTGATATGTTATTGCTCTGTTATACACCTTTTGAAAACAATCTTTTTCATGTATCTAATCCAAGAAAATCTTAACTTTTCTTCTGCCATATGATTCCTTTCAAGTAATTGTGGCCGGTACAATAGTGCTTTTCTGCGCAATGATCTGGTTCTACATGAATTTCTTAATTTCTTATTCTATGAAAGTACTTGAATGATTATATACAATTTAAACATCTTCTTGTTATAATGACAAAATATATCTTAATTCTGCAAATATAACTCTCATATTTTCCTATGAACTGACAATTCAAAAACCATGACATATGAAAAATGTCTGTAAATACATATTTTATGTTTAAAAATCAAAATGCATACTATACAAAAATATAATATAAAAACAAACTTTATGGCCAAACAAAACATAGTAGCAAAGGTATATACATTTCCAATCCAAAACCTTTTAATTTTCAAGACTAACCATTATCTATATTAAAAATATTAGTATTAGATTAGATATATACTCTTGTGGATGAGTCTAGAGAAGATTCACTAGAGAGAATCCCATGAGAGAGCGTTCAGTGTATATTGTACATGACTCGGGCTTAATTTAATATAAGTGACTATTGTGAGATCCCCATACACAGCTCATTACTGTGTGACATATTGGTACCAGCTGGGAAAACAATAAACTTTGTCTGCATTGTTGTTCCTCCAATTAACAGTGAAGCTGAACTTGGAAGATGCAAACATATTTTAACAATAATGGCAAAAAACGCAAATCTGTACACATTAGGCATAAATAACGGTGAAGCATAAACTGAACCAGTTCAAGATATCATCATTTTTACAGATAACTTCTGGTATAATAAAAAAAATAATATATACAGTGCCTTGCAAAAGTATTCACCCCCTTGACTTTTTACCTATTTTGTTACATTACAGCCTTAAATTCAGTGTTTTGTTAATCTGAATTTTATGTGATGGATTAGAAGTTGGTGAAGTGAAATGAGAAAAATATATACATAAAACTTATTTTTTTAAATAGAAAACAAAAAATTGGCATGTGCATATGTATTCGCCCTCTTTGTTATGAAGCACATAAAAAGCTCTGGTGCAACCAATTACCTTCAGAAGTCACATAATTAGTGAAATGATGTCCACCTGTGTGCAATCTAAATGTCACATGATCTGTCATTACATATACACACCTTTTTTGAAAGGCCCAAGAGGCTGCAACACCTAAGCAAGAGGCACCACTAACCAAACACTGCCATGAAGACCAAGGAACCCTCCAAACAAGTAAGGGACAATGTTGTTAAGAAGTAAAAGTCAGGGTTAGGTTATAAAAAAATATCCACATTTTTGATGATCCCCAGGAGCATCATCAAATCTATCATAACCAAATGGAAAGAACATGGCACAACAGCAAACCTGCCAAGAGACGGCCGCCCCTCAAAACTCATGGACCGTGCAAGGAGGGCAATAATCAGAGAGGCAGCACAGATACCTAAGGTAACCCTGGATGAGCTGCAGAGTTCCACAGCAGAGACTGGAGTATCTGTACATAGGACGACAATAAGCCGTACGCTCCACAGAGTTGGGCTTTATGGCAGAGTGGCCAGAAGAAAGCCATTAATTTCAGCGAAAAGCAAAATGGCATGTTTTGAGTTTGTGAAAAGGCATGTGGGAGATTCCCAAAATGTATAGAGGAAGGTGCTCTGGTCTGATGAGACTAAAATGTAACTTTTCTGCCATCAAAGAAAACGCTATGTCTGGTGCAAACCCAACGCATCACATCACTTAAAGAACACCATCCCCACAGTGAAACATGGTGGTGGCAGCATCATGCTGTGGAGATGTTTTTCAGCAGCCGGGACTGGGAAACTGGTCAGAGTTGTGAAAAAGATGGATGGTGCTAAGTACAGGGATATTCTTTAGCAAAACCTGTACCACTCTGTGCATGATTTGAGGCTAGGATGGAGTTTCACCTGCCAGCAGGACAATGACCCCAAACACATTCCAGGAGGGTAAATTAAAATAAGTCTTTATCACATCTGTCATTTAACTTCTGAAGTGACTTATTATAATAATATTATATCCTAGGGCCTACCGCTGAACGCAAATACATTCTTTAAACATTATACAATTACCCAAATCACCACTACTATATCAGATCACTATTGTAAACATTATAGCATTACTAGATACCTTGGTACTTTTTAAAAGGGCTTGGAATAACAGTGCCATGTCCTAACCACAACCTGAACACTAAACATTATGGGCCCTATTCAATTCGAAGCACGTAACTCGCTCGCCAACGGCCGCATGTCTGCGATTTAGTTGTGGGCTCCTGTTCCCCTCCGTTTCTGAGTCTTTTCAATTGGCCAAGGCTGAACCTCGCTGCCCGAGATCTAAAATTGGAAACCCTGGTTTCCAAAGTAAGCAAAGCCGGGCTTGCAAATACAAGCCCGTAGCTACTGCTTACAATGAGCCAACAGGAAATGAGACAATCATCATGACGGCAATGAATCCTGCCGGTGTTCCTGCAGGCTCCCTATATGAAACCTCTGTACGTCCCCACATTAACCCCTTGCAGCAGGTGTCCAGATCCGGACCCCTGCAGCAATTAAACATTTTAAATTCACCTCTGCGGGTCCTTAAAGGGCACATGGCCCACAAACTGTTAACCCCATGCCACATGGGTACTATAAGTACCCCCGCAGCACCTAACATTAACCCCCCTATGCTGTAGGGTCCTCTTCGGGACCCCCGAAGGGTACCTACAGTAACCCTTTCTGTAGGGGTCCCGATTGGGACCCCCGCAGCATTTAAACATTTAAAATTCCTGCTGCAGGTCCTGAAAAGACCTTAAATGTCTTTAAAGGACCTGCACTTCTATAGTTATTAACCCTAACACTCATGAGGCTCTATAAAGACCCCCATGAGTCTCTAATTAACCCCATCAGTCCCATAATGGACTATATAGACCCTTATGGGACAAGAATTAACCCTAACAATAACCCTATAAGTGCCATGAGGGTCCTTCAGGACCCTCATGACACTAAGTGTAAGCACTACCCTATACTACACTATTAGCCACCCCAATAAACTGATAAATCTAAATTACTACCCCTCTAAGTAATAAACCCCCTCTAACTAATTAACCCCTCATCTAACTAATTAATCCCCCTCTAAGTAATAAACCCTCTCTAACTAATTAACCCCCCCTCTAACTAATTAACCCCCTCTTACTAATTAACCCTCCTCTAAGTAATAAACCCCCTCTAACTAATTAACCCCCTCTAAGTAAAAAAAAAAACTCTAATTAACACCCCCAACTAAATAACCCTCCTCTAACTAATTAACCCCCCTCTAAGCAATAAACCACCTCTAACTAACCCTATTTAACCATACCTAATTAACTATATCACTAATCACTTAACCCTATCTAGACCCAGTTATCCCTACCTAGTTATCCCTAACTGTACTTATTTAACCCTAACTGGACCTAGTTACCCTAACTGTACCCAGTAAACCCCTATCATATTAACTCCCCTTTACCCTATCATGTTAACCCCCCTCTACCCTATCCTGTTAACCCCCCTCATCCCTATCCTATTAACGGCTACACAAATAAAAAACCTAGATTACATAAAATAAAAAATCCTACATTACTGAAAATAAGAAAAAATGGATTACTAAAAATAAAAAAAACTGCATTACTGAAAATACAAAAAGCTACATTACTGAAAAGAAAAAAACTACATTACTGAAGATAAATAACCTAGATTACAAAGAAAAAACAGACTTACTAAAAATAGGAAAGGGTAAATTATACCAATTACCTGGCCAAAATGCCCCTCCGGTGTTGCTGGTCTTCAGTTCTTCGTCCCAGACAGGGCCCTCCAAAATGTCCACAGGTCCATATGTAGGTTTTGTATGTCACATATAGTATGCAAAATAGAAACATTACCGTTAATACACAAATGCATACAACATATAATATAATAAAGGTTTAATAGTCAACTTACCTGTCCAAAATGCACCTCCACCAAAGTCCCGACATCCTGTTCCACCTGAAATAAAGAAACATTACATAAAATAAAAATATAATTACAACCTGTAATATAAATAGGGTTAATAGTCAACTTACCTGTCCAAAATGCTTCTCCAGCGATGCCCGGTCTGCAGTTCTTCGTCCCAAAAAAAATCCAGATGTTGTAAAAAAATTAAAAAACTAATAGAGCTCCTCCCTTGAGGAGCACCCCGACGCATATGGGACTGTTGCGGTTAATTAGGGGCTCATGGGGGTCTTTATAGAGCCCCGTGAGTGATAGGGTTAATTAATATAGTAGCACAGGTCATTTAAGGTCCTTTAAGGACCCTCATGGGAATTTAAAATTTAAAAGGGTTAATGTGGGGACCCTGGGGATATGCTGAGGTTTTTGGGTTTAGCCATTTATGTGGCGCTGACCCTTTATGGACCCACGGTGGGGATTTCTTTTTTTAATGCTTTGGGGGCCCGATCGGAATCCCTGCATCATGGGGGTCATGTGAGGACCCTGTGGGGTCCCAATTGGGATCCCCGCATAAGGGGGTTAGTGTGGGGACCCTGCGGGGGTCATGATCAGGACCCCTGCATCATGGGGTTTCATTTAGCAGTGTGTGGGGGGGTGTTAGGAGCTGTTGGGGCATTTGGGGAAGCATATGTATGGGCTTCTAAAGGGTCCTCCCTAGCACATGTAGGACTTCGTCCTTCATTGGTATTTATGAGTTAGGATACGTTTGCGAGCTTGGGGGAATCGGGCAATTGAATAGGGATTTGCGATTTTAGCCTTGTGAAAGTGACAGATCATAGGCTTCTGGAGAGTGTAAGTCACGAGATCTCAAATTCGGCCAATTGAATGGGATTCCATATAATCAATTATTAGTAGGCCTGAATACTTACAGACTAAGCTCTGGGTACCTGATCAGAACCTGAGGCTGTGAACTAAAACCACACCCCATTAATATTTATTATAATTGAACCCCTTTTTGCAATGATTGTGAAAGGAAGGACATAGTTTTAATTGTAGTGAAAGCTGTTACTTGTACAGGAACTGTTCTCACTAGGAGTTTAGCTGGTGCTAAAAATATCACATATATAGTTGTGAGCGTACGAGTTGTTGCTAACGCTGCGGGCTCGCGTAGCGAGCCCGCGGCCCTCGCAAGGCGAGGGCCGTGGCTCGCGTAGCGAGGGCCGCGGCTCACGCAGCGAGACGCGGGCCTCGCGTAGCGAGGGCTGCGGCTCGCGTAGCAAGGCCGCGGCCCTCGCAAAGCGAGGGCACTGCGCCAGGTTCTCAGTTGCTGGCATGGAGCGCCGCAGGCGCTCCATGCCAGGACCTGAGGAACCCCCCAAAAAGAGAGGGCTTCAGTTGCAGCAACTGCGACCCTTGCAAAATTCACAACCCAAATTCGCAACCCAAAGAACTGCAAACCTCGCAAAGTTCACGTCGCAACCCAAACAGCACGACACACACATTACGACACTCGCAAACAACATACGACACACGTTCACACACATTACGGCCTCGCAACACTCGGACGCAACTCGCGAACATTACAAAATTAAAAACACAATACATACACACAGCACATACATGAAAAGCTTACCTACACCAAGAGGGAGCACCCACGACTTCAAAAATGCAACTTACAACTTAATTGCACTCAAAATAAAAAAGTTTAGACACTAAGGGCCTCATTCTATTACCGGCCGTAAATCGGCCATAAGGCTGCGATTCCTTGCGGGGGTTCTGTTAACTAGCGATTCTATTATACGGCCCCGCAAGGATCTCCTCTTACGGCCGGCCGCATATCTTGGGACCGGCCGTAAGCTCTGAAATCTAAAAACTCAAAAATAAATTCAAGCCTGCACTGTACAGCTCTGTAAATGCTAGGGATCATATTGGGGGACATGAGGATTAAAAGTAACCCACTCTCAAGCTTGCACATCAGCCCAAACCCGAGTTCAAATTAACTGTTTATTTTCCGGATGCGGCGTGGGCGGGTCTGAGGTGCTCCAAGCACTCTGGACTTTTTACATGTATATTTTACGGATATTAAAAAAAATATATTTTACGGATTTGAGTATAGGGTAATTATGTGCTATTTTTGCTAACACCGATTATCACTTTATAGACTCTGCAAAGTGCAGGATGGCTTTATTTGGGCTATTTTATATGCTTAATTGGTGCTAGCGGGACCTCTTTCCTGCAAGTAAGCTGCGGCTCGCTTTTAGCCTTGAAGAGAGGTTTCCCGGAGCAATTGAATTGCAAATAGGAATTTCTTACGGCCGAAACTCTTGCGGCCGTTTTAGATCAAAGGCTTTCCTCTGGCGTGAGCGGCCGCAAGAGATAGCAAGGCACCGGCCGCAAGCCTGCCGGAGCCCCCGGCCGTAAGGGAATAGATAGCCGAATAGCTTGCGGCCGGTCCTTGCGGCCCCGCAACGCCTGCGGCCGATAATTGAATGAGGCCCTAAGGCCCTCATTCAATTGCAATTTGGCCAATTGAATAGGGGTCTAAATAAGCACATAACATATTTTTTTTAAAGAAGTTTTTAGTTATTAAGCATCTATCCAAAAGCAAGGTTTTCACTAACTAAAAACTTCTTTAAAAAAAGTATGTTATATGCTTATTTAGACCCCTATTCAATTGGCCAAATTGCAATTGAATGAGGGCCCAAATAATTTGCGACGAATAAAACGACAACGAGGCTACACACGCAAACACCATACGAGACACGTTACCACACATTACGACCTCGCAAACATCGGACGCAACACGCCGACATACAAACATTTAAAACTTAAGAAATACACACAACAAACACATAAAAAGCTTACCTACAGCAAGAGGAACCATCCAGCACCTCAAAAAAACAAGTTACATCTACATTTAAATCAAAATAAAACACTTTAGACACTAATACCATCGCTAAGCGAGAGAAAAAATGGCCGACGAACAAAACGAAAACGAGGCTTCAGGCCTAACTAGACTACACTTACTCGCAATAATGAAACACATACTATGCGGAACGTATCACAATCATATTAAACACCATTTTGAACAGTACTACGCACAAAATGGCGGATGGAACGCAAATTGTAAGCTGGAACGCAAATAGCGCATGCTTATTGCGTTCTAACGGTCTCACTTTCCAGAACTTTCTACAAGTTTATAAATACTGCCTATTTGACACAAAAAAATACATTTCTCCTCAGGTGATGAACAGAGTGACTTCAGACATAACTGCTGCTTTTACTTGAGAAGACAATTCTTTACTAATTTACTACTTTACATTGTGCAAATTACAACTGAGAGGTAAGCTATAATATATTACATTTTATTATCAGGACAGGTCAAAAAAAAAACTAGGAAAATGTGATTTATGTAGTGACATATATGGCACATTTATGTGTATAGGCCCACAAAAAAAATACAGTTCATTTAACAAAACAACAAAAAAACATAATTCAATATTAAACAGAGGTTTATGTATAGTGACATGTGACACGCACATATATGTCTATAATGTATAGTGACATCTGACACGCACATATATGTAACGAATGTATAGTGACATGTGACACGCACATTTATGTGTATTGACCCTGCATAGTGACATGTGACACGGACATATATGTGTATCATGTATATTGACATGTGACACACACATTTATGTGTATTGCCCCTGCATAGTGACATGTGACACGGACATATATGTGTATTGCTGCCACTGCAACAAAATTAGCTTAAAACAAAATCATTAAACAACTACATTTAAATGACATTAGATGTCATGTATACTGATATGTGACACGCACATATATGTGTATCATCTATAGTTACATCTCACACACAGACATTTATGTGTGTTGGAAAAAAAAAATTATAAGGTTAATTTAACAATTTAAATATGATTCATGTATAGTGATATGTCACACGCACACAAAATAATTACATTAAACTATGGAATGTGCTTCATGTATGTGACATATGTGTGTAGCCCCCACAAAAAAATAAGGTCAATTGAAAATAATTACAGAAGTATATTTAAATGACATTAATTTACTGCAATTCAATAGATCATATAAAGCTGAATCTTTCTATTTCTTTTAATATTCAAACAGACTCTGCATCAACAGCGTCACTCAACAATTTGCACTGTGCATTGTGAAGCACAATCCCTTTTAAAGAACACCAACAAAGAACAACAGGTAAGATATAAAAATACATTACATGCTCAAAAGGCCATGGTTTGCTAGATGAAAAATTATAAATATACAAATAACTATTTCACTTTCTTTTTCAAACAGACACTACAAGAAGACCGGCGGATTAAGATTGGCAGGAGGGGACCCTCTGTCATTCGACACTTCAATCAAGGTAAAGTATTAAGTATAAAAAAGAAAGAACCATGAGCCTCATTCAATTGCGAGTTGCTCAATTGAATAGGGCTCTATATAAGCACATAACATATTTTTGATACAGAACTTTTTAGTTACTGAACTTCTAACCACAATCAAGGTCTTCAATAACTAAAACTTCGCTCAATAAATACGTTAGGTGCTTATATAGAGCCCTCTTCAATTGGCAAAATTGCAATTCAATGAGGACCTATATACCTTTAATGGCCGAGGGCCTCACTCAAATGTGATTTGCCCATTTCAATAGGGCTCTATATAAGCACAGAGCATATCTTTTAAAAAAACGTTTTATTTAGTGAACACGTTGCTTTTGGATACAAGTTCACTAAATACAAAATTCGGTAACAAAAATATGCTCTGTGGTGATATTGAGCTCTATTCCATTGGCCAAAACACAATTGAATGAGGAGCTGACAATATAACAAATGCAGCAACCAAAGGCCCTCATTCAATTGCTATTTTGGACAATTGAATATGGCTATAAATAAGCAATTTTAGGCCCTTATTCAATTGCCATTTTGATAATTCTATAGGGATCCAAATAATCACATAACATATATTTTTTAAAGAACTTTTTCGTTAGTGAAAACCTTGCTTTTGGATAGATGCTTAATAACTAAAAACTTAGGCCCTCATTCAATTGCAATTTTGCCAATTGAATAGGGGTCTAAATAATCACATAACATATTTTTTTTAAAGTAGTTTTTAGTTAGTAAGCATCTATCCAAAAGCAAGGTTTTCACTAACTAAAAACTTATTTAAAAATATATATGTTATGTGCTTATTTAGAGCCCTATTCAATTGGCAAAATCGCAATTGAATGAGGGCCTTATTTTACAAATATATGTGATGTGCTTATTTAGAAGTCTATTCAATTTTCAAATTGCAATTCAATGAGCGCCTTAGAGTACTATTACATTGTAAAAAATGCAATTCAATGAGGGGCAAACTATGCAACATATGGTACACACAAAGGCCCTCATTCAATTGCAATTTGTCCAATTGAATAGGGCTCTAAATAAGAACATAACTTTTTTTTTTAAAGAAGTTTTTAGTTAGTAAAAATCTATCTAAAAGAAAGTTTTTCACAGACTAAAAACTTCTTTAAAAAAATATGCTATGTGCTTATTTAGGGCACCATTCAATTAGACAAATCGCAATTGAATGAGACCCAAAGTGATACACACAAAATAGAATTGGAACAAACTCACACAAACACATAGCAAAATAAATTAACTTTCTTATTCAATGTTTAACAACCTATAAGCCTTACAAAGAAGCCTAAATAAGAATAACAAAAGTGTTGCGCACCTAATAGGATTGTACAAAAAATCACACAAACACATAGGAAACTACAATAACATTCTTCTTTAATGTTTAACAACCTATAACCAGTACAATCAAAAATAAATAACTTTAGCACAAGTGGTGCGCACAAAACAGGATTGTAAAAAACTAACACAAACACATAGCAAACTACATTAATTATATTATTTCATGGTTCACAAACTATAACCATCCCAATAAAGGCTAAATCAGTATACCACAAGTGGTGCGCACAAAACAGGATTGTACAAAAACTAACATAAACACATAGCAAAATAAATTCATATTCTTATTTAATATATCACAACCCACAAGCCTTACTAAGAACCTTAAATAAGAATAACAAAAGTCGTGGGATTGTACAGAAAGTATAAAAAAACCATAACTAAGACAATACAGCCAAATTCATAAATTTTTTACTTATTTAAAAGACATTTCACTCAAACAACATTTTCTATTTTATATTACAACAGATACTGCGTGAAGACAATCGGACGAGGACTTTCTCCACAGGACCAGACCATCGGACGAGGACTTTCAACACAGGACCAGACCAGCGGACGAGGAATTTCAACACAGGACCAGACCATCGGACGAGGACTTTCACCAAAGGACCACAACATCGGACGAGGGCTATCGCCACAGGACCACAACATCGGACGAGGGCTATCGCCACAGGACCACACCATCGGACCAGGACTTTCAACAGAGGACCAGACCATAGGACCAGGATTTTACACAGAGGACCACACCATCGGACGAGGACTTCCAACAGAGGACCACACCATTGGACAACGATTTTCAACCGAGGACCAACAAACATTCGGATTTAAATCACACTTCAACCAAGGTACAGTATAATAAGTACAAAAGGAGAAAACTAAAGAAACAGCTTTCAGTTGCATCCGTGTCAACAGAAAAATAAAAAAATAAATTTACTATCTCCCTTATTCTATTTAAATTGCCACTATGCAATACATAGCTCAATAACCACATCAATGTTTTTTTTTTAGCAAAGAAGTTTTGCAGTGGTAAATATCTATCCACAAACAACGTTTTTAATAAATAAAAACATTATTTCAAAAAAATATGTTACATGCTTATTTACAGCAGTATTCCATTGGCCAAATTCTTAGTCAGTGAGGACAGGAATTATAATTTTAACTAAATATAACTGATACATTAATGATTTGCCTTTTATTTCACCAATTGTGCACAAGAATCTTTAACAGGAATTACAAATTTAAATATACACAATTACATTTCTTTTTTTTCCTTTACAGATTAATATGGCTGATAATGAGACCAAAGAAGAGAAGAAAATACGTCAAACTAGAGAAAGACAAGAGAGATGGGCCGCCCAGCAGACACCTGAGGAGAAAGAAATTCGACGAGAAAAAGAACGCAAAAGACTTGCAAATAAAAGAATATCAGCTGCAAAAATGAAAGATACAACAAAAAAAAATAAAAAGATAATAAAGCATTTACAAACTGTTCCTCAAACATCAGATGACATTTTACAAGATACCACTCAAGACAGACCAAAAAAAGCAACTACAAAAACAAAGCATTTACAAACTCTTACTAAAAACTTACAGGACATTTCAACAAAACAAGGACAACATATGCCAAGAAAAGCCACGAAAAAACTAAACATTTAGAACCTGTTGTTGAAACATTTCATGACTTTTCACCTGATGAATATGAAAGTCAACATCCGATATGCTTTGCAAATTGTCCTTTACTCAAGTCTTTAGCAGTAGAGGTTCATAGTTGTGGGGACATGAGTACTCAATGTCAATTTTGTGAGGCTTATTATGTTAAACAGGAGAGACCCAGAGATGGACAATTTATTAGTTGTTGTCAAAAAGGCAAGTTCAAACTTCCAGAAAGGAAACAATTTCCAAGCCATTTACAAAATATTATGACTGAACCTACTTTTCCAAATTACAAAAATTTTAAGACAAACATAAGATCCTACAATAGTGCCATATAATTTGCATCTATGGGGGCAACATTGGCTGCTAATGTACCAGGACATGGTCCTTACTGTTTTAAAGTCCAAGGACAAATTTATCATCGGACTTCACATTTACATCCAGAGCAAGGAGAGCAAAGAAAATTCGCTCAACTATATGTCCTAGATACAATGGAAGCTGTTGACCAACGTATGCAGATGGAAGAAAATAAAAAATGCTTACCCAGTGTTTTCATAGAGCTAAATAACATTATGGACAACAATCCCTACAGTAAAGCATACAAAAAATTGGCAGAAGTAGAAAATGAACAACAATTTCATGCACAAACACATCAATTACCCATGCCAAAGGTTAATATGGTGCTTAAAAGAGACAGACATACTGATAAACGTCGTTATAACTTGCCAACATCAAATGAAGTTGCAATGGTCTTTCAGAATGATGAAGGAGAACCACCATTTCAAAGAGACATTGGAGTATATCCCAGAAATGAGGAGCAACCATTTATTAATATTAATATCTTAAGTCCAAATTTAGATCCAATGACATATCCCATCTTTTTCCCACATGGAGAAGCAGGTTGGCAACCAAAATTAACCCTTCCCAGTTACCCAAATGCTAAAGCCAGAATCAGAAATAATGTTTCTATGCTTGAATTTAAAGTAGCTCAAATTGCCATTCGAGATGAATTTAATCCAATTTTATGTGGTGGAAAACTAACACAACAATGGATTATTGATTCATATTTGCAAGTTGAGGCAAATAATTTAAACTTTATAAAATATCAACAAGATAAACTACGTGTAGAACAATATTGTGGACTCATGGACTATGTTGCTGACGTGGCTACAAGCAGAGACATGACAGCTGGCAAAGCCATCATTTTACCATCTTCCTTTCAAGGATCTCCTCGAAATATGAGAGAAAGATACAATGATACTATGGCTATTGTGACTAAATTTGGAAAACCAGATTTATTTCTGACATTTACATTTAATCCACAATGGCCAGAAATTAATGAAAATCTACTTCTTGGACAAAGTGCTTCAGATCGACCAGATTTAGTAGCCAGAGTTTTTAAGATCAAATTAAATGAATTAATACGTGACTTCACTATAAATCAGTTATTTGGCAAATGTCTTGCTTATGTATATACCATTGAATTTCAAAAAAGAGGCCTTCCACATGCACATCTTCTCATAATACTTCAAGAGAAAGGTAAATTAGATACTTCGGACAAAGTGGATGCAGTCATAGTTGCTGAACTACCAGATCCACAACTATATGGTAGACTATATGAGATTGTTACTCATCGCATGATTCATGGACCCTGTGGAGAACTTAATCCACAATCACCATGTATGGAAAATAATAAATGTTCAAAAGATTTTCCAAAAGATTATAGAGACAAAACATATGCAAATTGTGATGGATATCCACTTTATAAAAGAAGAGAAGGAGATAGTGCCATTATTCGTGGAAAAAAAGTGGACAATAGATATGTAGTACCCTACAATCCACATTTACTCATGAAGTACAACGTCCACATCAACGTAGAAGCCTGCACTTCCATCAAATCCATTAAATATGTCTACAAATATATTTACAAAGGCTATGATGCAGCTACTGTAGTCGTTCAAAGTGCAGACAACCCTGAATGTAGTGAGTTAGTACATGATGAACTTGCATCTCATGTAGATGCTCGCTATGTCAGTGCACCAGAAGCTATGTGGCGGCTTTTAAAATTTGAAATGCATGATAGATCACATGCAGTATATAGATTAGCAGTACATTTGCCACAACGACATTTAGTCTATTTCCATGCTGGAAATGAAATGAATGCATTGGCCCAAAGTGAAGATCGTCACACTACACTAACTGCATGGTTTGCATTAAATTCAAATGATGCTCAAGCAACACAATACTTATATATTGAAATTCCATATCACTATGTTTTTGTGAATGGATTATGGAGACCAAGAAAAACCAGAGGCAATAAAATAATTCCACGAATTTACACAGTCAGTCCAAGAGATGTTGAACGTTTTTGCTTACGGATATTACTTTGAAATGTTCCAGGAGCACAAAGTTTTGAACAATTAAGAACTGTTAATGACATTGTATATGAATCCTTCCATTTAGCTGCAAGACATAGAAACTTACTCGCTGATGATACAGAGTGGGAAAGATGTTTAGAAGAAGCAGCACAATGTCAAATGCCACGACAGAAGAGAGAACAATTTGCTTTTATTTGTATCTTCTCAAATGCTCCAAATGCATTAGCTTTGTGGGAGACTTTTAAAAGTAATATGGCTGAAGACTTTATTCGACGATACAATGAACCCATTGCACACTTAAAAGCGTTAATGGAAATCCAAGAAGTCTTTTTAACTCATGGATTAAGTTGTGCAAGTTTTAATTTGCCTGATCCAGGTCTTATAGATGACATAAACTTTGAAGACTATGACATTCAACTACAAGCAGAAAGAACACAAGAAAGACTTGCAACTTTAAATACACTACAGTTGCAAGCATTTCATGCCATTAAAAATGCTATAGATGATGACATGGTGACAGAGCGTTATTTCTATCTTGATGGACCTGGCGGATCAGGAAAAGCCTATTTGTACAATTTATTAATGAGTTCAGTACGAGCACAAGGACAAATAGCAATGGCGTTTGCCACTACTGGAATTGCTGCACTTTTATTAGAAGGTGGAAGAACTGTTCATAGTGGATTTAAACTGCCAGTGCCTATTTTAGAAAATTCTGTGTCAGATATTCGCATGACATCCTTACAAGCAAAGAAATTTAAGAAATGTAAATTAATTATAATAGATGAGGCCACAATGATGTCATGCTATGCCCTCCAATGTATTGACCGTTTGCTTCGTGAAGTCATGGATAATATTTTTCCATTTGGTGGAAAGGTAATGTTGTTGGGTGGCGATTTTAGACAAACATTACCTGTTGTTGTTCATGGAAATCGAACTGACATTATCGAAACCTGTATCAAGTCAAGCACAGTATGGAAACATTTTACCCATCTTCAACTGCAACAAAATATGAAATCAGAAGGACAAAATGATTTCAATGATTGGCTTATTAAAATTGGAGAAGGCAGAACAGAAAAAATACTACATTTAGCTGACGACACTGTAGACATCCCACCTCAGATGATTTGTCAACAAGATATTATATTGGCTATATTTGAAGGGAGCATCAATAACGAAGAATATTCCGAGCTTGCCAACCAAGTCATACTGACGTGTAAAAATAAAGATGCATTAATCCTCAATAATGAAATCTTTAAAAAAATTAATGCACCACAAAGAAATTATCACAGTGCTGATTCTGTACTTGCTGATGACAATGAAAGTCAGGCTAACTTTTCGACTGAATTCATAAACTCTCTAACTCCTTATGGAATGCCACCACATATTTTGCAGCTAAAGAAAGGTGCAATTATCATGTTACTGCAAAATATGAACCCCAAAAAAGGCCTATGCAATGGCACAAGATTAATTGTTCAACAATTAAGGGACCATTTTATAGATGCTGAAATTTTAACTGGGACCCATAAAGGAGAGAGAGTTTTCATACCAAGAATAGATTTAGCACCAAGTGAAAGTAGTCTCCCTTTTATACTTCAAAGAAGACAATTTCCCATTATTATGGCATTTGCCATGACCATTAATAAATCACAAGGTCAAACTTTCAAATCTGTGGGTATTTTTTTGGAAGAACCAGTATTTGCACATGGTCAATTGTACGTTGCATTGTCACGGTGCAAAAATCCACAGGCTATTAAAGTTTACATTGAAAAAAATGAAAGTCAAGGTGATTTATTAGAAGATGGACGTATTTTTACTAAAAACATTGTCTACTATGAAGTACTGTAAGTTTGCAGAATACAAACTAAAGCATAATCATTTTTTAAAAGCATTCAAAAATACATAACAATTTGTTGTTTAATTAATTCAGTCATAATTAATGGAAGTAATGTTTATGGATAATTCGCCTCACAAAATACTTGCCTTGCATTTTTAAGAAAAATTATGTTACAATGTTAAGTTACTGTGTTAATGTTTCTAATGTTACAAGTTTAAAAACAATATTTTCAAGTTATTTCATTCAACAGATTACAATAAACAAGTTAAGAGCTCAAGCACCTTTTAAGTCACAATCTAAATATTGTCTGTTATCTTAAGATTACTACCTACATTAATGTTTATCGCCAGTTTATGTGGTCAGTAAGGAATTACTTTCATTAGGTACGTTTTAAGGAGAGTTTTTACTGTATGCCTTTCTCTACATTCAATGTATATTGAACTTAACAATTATTCTGATACAAATTGCATGTTAATACTGATTAATTTAAAGTTCAACTGTTTTTACATTCAAATGTTAATACTTTTAATACAAAATTAAGTTACAAAATGTATTCACTATGTTCCTGTTTATAATGTTCAAAATTATACAAATGTTTTGTCAACTTCCAAAGTTACATAAAAAATAAAGTTCAAGTTTAAAAATATATACTTTGAAGGTTATTGCTTACATATATTTTAAACTTCATGTTAAAATTCGGGACGTTTCAACAAGGCTTTTTACTTTTTGCTTTCCTCTGGATTCAATGTATATTAAAGTGAACAATTCTTCAGATACAAATTTCATGTTAAAAAACCATTACATCAAAATTTTACAAAAATACACGTTCATATCACAATACTTACAAGGGTCAAAAATATATATAAATAACTAAACAACTTGACAAACATATACATCACATTGCCGTCATTTTTTGACGGGCAAGTCGCTAGTTATTATATATTTTTTACAGGAGTCATGTAAAATCTCACAAAGCAGCAAGAACCATATCATATGTAGTGATCATTCATAAGGGTTTACTCGTAAAAGCTTGCTACGGGTGGAAATTTCAGCTCCCTTCACTACCAGGAGTTCATATAGTAGCCCTGTAATTCAGCTCTGTGTCATACTGCAGTGCTGTTATCTTTCTCATGTAGTAGAAATCTTGCAGGTAGTCTTTATTCAAGATCATTTAATTTCTTTGTATCAATAAAGGAATATTTTGTAATCCCAGCTTTTGAACAAAACAGATCTTAGTTCAATTATATTATTCATTAGTCAATCATTAATTAATTTTATTTTATTAAATACATATATATGTAAAAAAAATACATATTGTGCAAAATCAAAAGAGCAATTATTTAATACCTATCACTCAAAAAATTAAATTAATAAACGGTAGAATAATGAATTGGACATGTGATATGCTACTCCCTACAAATAAATCCCCAAAATGAAATGTGAGCAATGGGTTTTCAGCTGTGTCTTTTTAGGTCTACTTAAGAAATCATTTGACCTTGACATCTGGCCAAAATATTCCTCATGGTTCATATTTACTATGGGCCTCATTCTATTAGCGGCCGCAGCCGTTGCGGGGGCCGCAAGGACCGGCCGCAAGCTAATCGGCTATTCTATTCCCTTACGGCCGGAGGCTCCGGCAGGCTTGCGGCCGGTGCCTTGCTATCTCTTGCGGCCGCTCGCGCCAGAGGAAAGCCTTTGATCTAAAACGGCCGCAAGAGTTTCGGCCGTAAGAAATTCCTATTTGCAATTCAATTGCTCCGGGAAACCTCTCTGCAAGGCTAAAAACGAGCCGCTGCTTAGGAAAGAGGTCCCGCTAGCACCAATTAAGCACATAAAATAGCTCAAATAAAGCCATCCTGCACTTTGAGAAGACTATAAAGGGATTTTAGGTGTTAGAAAAAATAGCACATAATTATCCTATACTCAAATCCGTACAATATTTTATTTTTAATATCCGTAAAATATCCATGTAAAAAGTCCAGAGTGCTTGGAGCACCTCAGACATGCCCACGCCGCAGCCGGAAAATAAACAGTTAATTTGAACTCGGGTTTGGGCTGATGTGCAAGCTTGAGAGTGGGTTCCTTTTAATCCTCATGTCCCCCAATATGATCCCTAGCATTTACAGAGCTGTACAGTGCAGGCTTGAATTTATTTTTGAGTTTTTAGATTTCACAGCTTACGGCCGGTTCCAAGATATGCGGCCGGCCGTAAAAGGAGATCCTTGCGGAGACGTATAATAGAATCGCGAGTTAACAGAACCCCCGCAAGGAATCGCAGCCTTACGGCCCATTTACGGCCGCTAATAGAATGAGGCCCTATGTATTTTAAAAGGACCCATGTATAAAATGGTATGGATTGTCAGAGTGAGGGTGCATTGTGGTCTTATTTGCATGTCCCAACCCAGTTTTCCCAGAGTGCAGTTCATAAACTGTATTTCTGATAAATTTGAGCAGGAAATACGTTTTTATAACTTATTTTTAGACATTCAAATAAAATCACTAATTAACTATCCATTGTTTGTACTACTGTACTTTGTACATTGGAGGGCTTCTATCACTTTTAGCCCACCATATGTGAAACGATTGCTATGTTGACATAGAAAAATTGAAAATAGGAAAATTGACCAGGGACATAATAGGATTGTTTGTTTTTTTACTTTGGACAGACAAGTCATGGTGAAGCACCCAGTTCTTATTGACTTATTTATTTGTTACTACAGTATGTGATATTGGACTGTCAGGCAGGGGACTTGGAAGCAGATCTGGATCACATTGCTCTGGATAAGCAGGTTGATAGCAAAAGCAGATTATTACTAAAAAGTTATTATTATTTTTATTTGCATAGTGCCAACATATTACATAGTGCTTGTAAGTCCAAGGATAATTGCTGTACTAATCAGGCAGGTGTTATTACTTGTCTACACAAAGCATGGTGACCAATTGAGAGCTCTGAAACTTATAGAGTTATTGAAACACAACATATAGAGTTAACATATACAGTAGAGTTATTGAAACACAAGGTAAGCAGAGTTATTTCTAATTATTTTTTTATTTTTTATTTAACAGGTAAGAAGACTGAATATGACTGCAATTGATGTATTTAGATTCAGGTTTCTAATGGATTTATCTAGTGGGACTCTGATTTCAGGGGACAGTCTCCTGATTGAAATATCTGTCTGTGGGACAAATTTGTGCTTGGAAATATCCCCATTGGCAAGACGAGTGTGAGTTGTTTCAGTGACCGAGCTGCTGCTGGTGCACCTGATAAAAAGCACAGTGGCCCACAATAGGATAGAGGTATTTTGCTGCTGGCAGCAGCCTAAAGTAAAGTGGAGCAGATTAATACACAATGTAAATCATACCTTTAAGCCAACATATGATCATATTTGTCAGAGACTCCTTTCCAGGGCCTGGAATGTACCGCCTCATTGGGAATGAGTACTGGAATTATATTGCCATTTAGCAAATGTGAGCAGGTGGGTGGTGGGGCGAATAGCCCAAAAACATAGGGCCATAGTGTACCACCATGCTTCATATGGTATTATGGCAAATATTTCTACCTTATCCTGTATACTATATGTAATTCCCCATGTTATATTACTGTGTTCTGTGTTATGTTTAAACTGTAACTATATGGTCATGAAACAGTTAAACAAAATAAGTCTACAATGAGATATTGTAGACAAAAAGGAACCAATGTTGTGTTGTAATCTGTTTTGTCCCAATGTTTGCCAGTTAAGACATTACATGTGTGTATTGGAGGTTGGCCTATTTTTCACAGGTGCTGGAAAGGATGACTATTAGACCGCATGTGGAGTCAATCTGTGTTTGTCCGCTATTCCCTGTCATTATTGTGTTGTATACACCCCCTCTGTAGCTATCCCCTATAAATATTGTTTGACTATCCAAAAATAAATCAGCTGACTGCTGAGACATATAGAAATGGTATGTTATGTTATTTGCTCCTGGTGGCTATGATACTGATCCAATCTCCACCCTACAAGTAACTTGTCCTGGTCACTACCACAAGAAGGTTACTGAGACTCCTGGAAGTGCTGATCCCTGATGGAAAGATCCTGACTGATACAGAAGCCAGATATCAGGGTGCTGGTGCCGAGTTTTCCAAGAACCCAACGGTCCTTGTGGGTATTTAACCTGTAGTCTATAGCAGGTGGCTCTGGGCAGCCCCTACCCCTGGATCGTCACAGTATTTTTATACAACCTCCTGTCTTCCTGGGTATCATATGCTCCACACCAATGAAACTAAAGTTATATTTAAGTTTTGTAGATTTATGAATGCATCTGACAGAGGAGAATCACTGGTGTATGAAAACCTTTTGTTTACATATAAAAATCCCAAAATAAACCTTAATAAACTTACCCTGAAGCTAGCAATATATCTTCTGTTTTCAGGCAATTGATTTGAGAGTGATCACCTGTGTAAAATCCAAGCTAAATTAGCATAAAATTCATATTTAGTTGTAGCCAATCATAGGCATTTATCACATTGTGACAGTATTCATCTCAGTGGCTTCTAACATGCTCAGTACAAGAACTGAGATCAGAGGGGTAGACCTCTGACAACATCTCTTTTGCTTCATCTTCCTGCTGTTTCAGAGAAACACATTTTTAGTTTACAAACTGTCTTACTTGTGATGTAATTGTATTTATTGGTGATTATGTTTGTGTGTGTTGCATTTCGCTATACAACATACCAGTGGAGTGGTCCTATGTGATTATATATTTATATATATATATATATATATATATATATATATATATATATATATATAGTTATATAGTTATATAGTTATATACATATACAGTATGCATAAGTAAAGGAGGGGCCTCCTTATAACAGTGCTTGAAATAAAATAGCTGGTACTAATGCTAAAAGAAGTAAGTGTTAGTATTTATTTTGTTCCGCTGTTCACATATAAAATACAGGCATACTGCTATACTAAACACCGGCTGCAATGTCAAGGTTCAGCTTTGGTTACTTCTCTGTATTATATTCCAAACAGAGCAGAGCAACAGAAAAAAAACTTGATTATATTATTTGCCTAAATATAAATTGTTTTTAATTTAAGTTGAATTGCCCTGCAGTGTTTTGAGAGGGGCTGATGGTGCTTGGCAAAGATAGCGACTCAAGGTGAGTACAGTTACCTCTCCGCTTTTGTTGCAGATCTCTCAACTACCCCTCGTGCTGGAAGTCAATTCTATGTATCAACTACTACAGCTTGCTGTTGCAGTTTCTCTCTCCCCTACCACACTTGCTGGAATTCAATGCTATGTCTGCTGCTGCAGACTCTATCTCCCTTACGACTCCTGCTGGAAGTCAATTATATTTCTGCTGCTGGAGACTTTTTCTATCTCCCCTACCACCTTTGCTGGAAGTCAATTATAGATATCAACTACATGCATTCTTTTTCAGTCACTCTCTCCCCTAACACTCCTGCTATGTATCAACAAGAGAGGCTCTGGGTTGGTGTATTTTTGGTCATGTGAGCCCGTTTGTCGCTCATTGAAAGGACTGCGCTGATCGCCTTTGGCGCTGAATGCGAGCCTCTCCCCTGGTGTACTGTTGCTCCTCTGAGCACTCTCGGCTCTCAGTGTGAGTCGGGGGGATTAACGCCTTCAGCGTTTATTGTGATCCTCTTGCCTGTTTTGTTTTTTTTTTTCTCCTGTAGATGTATATTTTAATGAGAATTAATTAATTATTAAGATCATAAATTAATATATTTTACCTATTTGTAATTAATATAGGCATCAAGCAATATCCTGAAGAGCTAACAATCTTTTTTGATTTTTTTCTTCGCTTCTGTGATTTTCGTGTGCCGAAACTCGTGATATTGTGGGTAAATTATCGTGCAACCTCACTCCCAGACGTCATGGGTGTCCCCCCAAGCTGTGAGTGATGTGTCTTTTGAATTTTTATAATTTTGGTGGTGCTATTGTTGTTTTTGTATGTGCGCGGTTCGGCCGTTAGCTTCGTACTTTTTGGAGAGCCACGGGTCGCATTTTTTTTTGTGTCTTGCTTTCCTTTATGCAAAGTGTTACGGGACGTAATTTTTTCATGCAATTTTTTTTTTTTCAAAATGCCACGGGTCTCGCGTTCTGAATTGTGTAATTGAGTTTTGTGTTGATGTGTAGTTTCGCGGGTCACCAGCGCAGTGAGCGCCTTTGGTGCTCCCTGCCTAAGTTGTACGGGGTCGTAAGGATAAGCACCTACGGCGCTCATCACCATTAGTGCAAGATGCGCCTTCAACGCTCCTTGGCAGCAACTGTGGCCCTCCCTTCACGCAGGCTGCTGTTGCAGCATTAGCAACAACCCGTATTGATCACAACTATATATGTGATAATTTGCCATGCAGTGTTCTCTACTTATTATTACAGGGAGCCACAAAAAAGAAAGAGAGAAAGAGAGAGAAGAGGATATACTTTCAGTTTTATTAAATGACCCTTGCAATTGCATAGACACAATATGCTTTTTGAAGAACTACACTAAATAATGAGTTAAATATTTTTGGAAATAAAAACAAACATTTACTTTATTAATTTTCTTATGCAAAAGTGTAAGTCACCATTTACTTTTGTATATGCAAGAAGACCTTTAATTGCAGAAAATCATTGCTCGGTTTCAAGTGAAATTACATTCCTTAACCTATTAGTGGTAATAACAGATTAGGCTTCGCCCTGTTGAAAAAGAAACTCAAAGAAGAAAAAAAAATTCTAAATTAATGACTGTACTTTTTAGTATTTTCTAAAGATACCTTGGCAATTTTCAAGTGCAATTCTGTTTATTACATAGTCTCTCTGAAAAACAGAAAATAAGGATTTTATCTCCATATGTTATCCTTACTTTTGCCCAATTTTGAAATATATACCCATTTGCATAGACCTGAACTCACAAAGAATGTAACCCACCACGTCTTGTCAGAAAAGTAGCAGAGAAACCTCTCTCAGAAACAATAAAAAGGGTGTCAAACAGTTAAAGCAAGTGCTTCAGTAAAGTAAAACGGTACAGCAAAGCAAGTGCTTCAGCTACAGTATAGTTTCAACACTATAATTAAAATACATAACAATTGCTTCAAATTACATAACAATTATGAGAAGTGATTATTGTCAAGACAAAGGTTACATTCAGTCATTGTCTCGGTACATTGGATGCAGTGTTTTATTTCTAACTAGCGACTTGCCTGTCAAAAATGACGGCAACATTTTTTTAAGCCTTGCTATTCTTTTTGCCACACAATGTGAGGCTCTCCACCCCCCCTAACTTGTGGGCCTCGCGATGATCGCCTTTGGCATGCGCAAGCCCGTAACTTTGCAAGTGTTAGAAACGCTCTCACCCTTGTGTCTCTTTCCCCCCTTTCCCTCCCCGGTGTCTCTTTCCCCCCTCTCCCTCCCCTTTGTCTCTTCCCCTCCTCTCACTCCCCTGGGCCTTTTTCCTCTCTCCCTCACCTGTGAAATTTTTTCGTTCATAACAACCGCCATTTTTTTTTTCAAACCCGTGACTGGGAAGCTGTTGGGAGGTCAACAAAAGATGCCAATTGAATAGCAAATTAGCTTTCAACTCCCTGCAATGAGCGCCTTCGCCGTCCGCCTTCCGAGTTACGGGCTTGAAAAAAAATGTCGTCTGTTACTTTTTCAAGCCCATTACTTGGGCCCTGCGATGAGCGCCGAAGGACTCTCCCCCTTGTAAATTTCAGGCCTCCCCCACTCTACTTTAGTGGCCTCGCACCTTCGGCACTCATCGTGAGGCCCCGCAATGAGGGCCTTCGGCGCTTATCGTGAGGCCCCGCAATGAGCGCCTTTGGCGCTCAATGTGAGGCCCTGCAGTGAACGCCTTCTGTGCTCATCGTGAGGCCCTGCAATGAGCAGCTTCGGCGCTCATCGTGAATCCTGCAATAGGCACCTTGAGTGACGGACAAACTTGCAATATAGACAACTATATATGTGATAAACTGTATTGGGTACCATGGTTTACTCGCACTACTATTTGAAGAGTGCCTTCCAAATTCCAGTCCATTTTTAATTAATGATCCAGTGTACACTATAGTGAATGTGAAAGTCAAAATAAGTGATACATATCAGAAGAACAGTGATAACACACTATATATTACCCTTTATAGATAGAATTACAAAATTGAATTATTTGTTGAATGCTTCATGCTTTCAGTTCATTTTTTAAGCATTTTCTTAACTTCATTCTTCAGCAAATGTATTGGTACTCATTACATGGAACAACAGGTTGGGTAAATGGTGAAAAAATATTTATTTAAAAAAATCTATTTCTGAATTGCCAAGAAATGTCCATATTTATTGCTTATTAACATGATTCCTCTATGACTTTTCACTTATCAGATTTTGCTTACAATTCATGGACAAAGAGTAATGGAGGAGTTAAACCATTGGAGAGTGTAACTGAAAGAAGTAATATACAGTATTTTGGATATTAATGATAAAATCATATAATTGCCAATTTAATTTTTACTTATGAAGTTTGATTATAGACACATTCTTGAAAACTTTTAATAAAATAATTGACATTTGCATAGCAAAACTGTGTTACTCTTGTATCGGTGGCAGAGCTAGTGAATGGAGGCCCCTGGTGAAAAATAAATTGAGGGACCCCTTTCAACTTCTCTTTTTCTCTGTCTTCAAGAAATAAGATTCATTTTCTACTCCTTCCTTCTACAGTAATACATTACCCCAGTAGCTCCAACTGTGTCTTCAATTACATTAGATACATTTCCACAACTTTAACAACATTAACAACTTTAACAATTTTAATGATTTCATGGTTGCTATATTAATTTAATGTTTAAACCTACTATTTAGTGTTTAATTTATGTTTTAAATTCAAAAATTGGAAAATTTAATTTCTGCTTGATTATACTACCACAACATATATACATACCTTTTATTCCGAGCTCTACATTTCTACTACTAGTTAATGAACATATATCGTTTAGGTTAGTCTATTCCTATCTTTACTCTATATATGAAAGTCTAATAATAACAAAATGGTTTCCTTCAATTTACAGATATTATTAGTGTAAATGTTACTTTGATTTATTTGATATTTGCATATTGACCATGCAGTCTATAATCTAACATCTCCCTTTAATGAGCCTTGATAAAACAATGCTACTTGTAAAGGGATTTATTAAACCATTCAGTGAGGTTTGAATTTAATTTTTTTGTGCTAGAGAAATATATAAATATTATTTATCTGTACATTGTGTTTGAATGTAAAATTACTGAGCAAGTCCTAGAGAGGCAGTGGCGGAGCTAACGCCGGTGCACTTGGTTCAATGCACTGAGGCCATGCTCTTGGAAGGGGCCCCCAGAACCCCATCAACACCTCCTGGTCCTCTCTCTGCCCCTCTTGATAATCTCCTCCACCGGATTCCCCCCTTTGGATCCTCTTAATCCCCCCACATCCTGACCCCCCCTTGATCTTTCCCCCACTCTTGATCTCCCCATGGGCGTTTCCTACCAAACCAGCAGCATTACCCCAAACTGCATCCTCACCTGCCGGCGCATCCCAATGATGTCACACATGCACCGCAAGGGAAGGCTGCAGTGCGGGAGTAGTGCTGGTAAGGTAGGAAGGACTAAGTGAGGGATCGCCGTGGAGATCAAGATGGGCCGAGGGATGATCAGGATGGTCAGAGGGGAGGCTCAAGAGGGGCAGGGGGAACAAGAGGGGTGGATCAGAAAAGACAGAGGGGGGGAGGCTCCACAAATGTGTGTACTATATTATATATATATATATACATATATATATATATATATATATATATATATATATATATAGTGACAGATTCACTGTCACGCTTAGAATCTGTGTCTTGTTTTCCAGCACCACAATGGAGTACACTGGAGCCTTTTGTATGGTTTAACAGATCCTACGGTGTATTTGTCAGCATAACAGAAAATAATAATCAAAACAGAAAAAAAATCCTAGCTTCTCTTTGAAGCACTACCTACACTTTTATTTGAAGTTCCCTCACTGCTCTACTGTAATGCATAATATAGTCCAAAACACAGGCCTGCACACTTGCCCGTTTTAGAGTCCAGTCCCTTCAGGGTCTGCAATCCATCTGCAGAGGAGCTGTGTCTTTTTGACCTCTCCTGTCAAGCTGTACACTATTCTCAATGTCTCTCAACTGCACTGGCTGTACACTTCCGGGCAGCCAGATGGGCTTTCCAGGTCTCACTGACCTCTCACCAAACAGAGCTGTCTCAGGTTTCCTCTGCCTCTTCACAGACTCCACACTTCTAAACAATCCTCCAACTGGAGGTAGCAGCAGGCCTTGATTGCACACCCAAGCTTTTTAAGGTGCTTCTTAATCATCTCACTCCTGGGGAGAAGTCTTGAAGTGCTCTCTACTGCCCTCTGGTGACACACCATCACAATATATATATATATATATATATATATATATATATATATATATATATATATATATATATATATATATATATATATTATTAGTGCTGCCGACACTGGGGAGCTACAGTTCATTGAGGGAACCATGAATGCCAACATGTACTGTGACATACTGAAGCAGAGCATGATACTCTCCTTCGGAGACTGGGCCTCAGGCAGTATTCCAACATGATCCAACGACCCGAAACACACCTCCAAGATGACCACTGCCTTGCTAAAGAAGCTGAAGGTAAAGGTGATGGACTGGCCAAGCATGTCACCAGACCTAAACCCTATTGAGCATCTGTGGGGCATCCTCAAATGGAAGGTGGGGGAGTGCAAGGTCTCTAAAATCCACCAGCTCGTGATGTCATCATGGAGGAGGGGAAGAGGACTCCAGTGGCAACCTGTAAAGCTCTGGTGAGCTCCATTCCCATGAGGGTTAAGGCAGCGCTGTAAAATAATTGTGGCCACACAAAATATTGACACTTTGGGTTCAATTTGGACATTTCCACTTAGGGGTGTAGTCACTTTTGTTGACAACGGTTTAGACATAAATAGATGTGTGTTGAGTTATTTTGAGGGGACAGCAAATGTACACTGTTATACAGGTTGTACTCTTACTACATTACATTGTAGCAGAGTGTCATTTCGTCAGTCTTGTGACATGAAAAGATATCACATATAATAGTTGTCAAACTGCGAATTGTCGTCACACTTGCGAGACTCGCATAGCGAGGAGAGCCATCGAAGCACAGAAGTCTTCTGAGCTCGGAGCACTTAGCCGATGAAAGCTTCGCTTATTGAGAGCTGAGGCATTGAAACTCGGAGCCCTTAGGCGATAAACGTCGAAGGCACTCATCGACTGCAAGCCTCGCAAAGTGAGGCGAGCAGTTGAGGCATTCAAACACGCGGGACTTAGGCACAAAAGAGTGCCGAAGGGATGAGAGCTGTTGAGGCATTGAAAATCTTAGCCTCCAAGCAGCTAGGAAACGCGGGACCACCTTAGGCTGCAAGCAGTTGAGAAACACAGGACTTAGAAAAAAAGAAATTTGCGAGACAAGAGACTTACAACAAAAAAATTACAAGGTCGTAAAAATTTGAAGTTCACGGCCGAACCGCGCAAATCAAAAAACATGAAAAAACACAGCAACAAAAAAAAGAAAATACAAAAAAGCATCACAAACAGCATGGGGGGACAGCCAGGATGTCTGGGACTGAGGTTGCTTGCAAATTTTAGCTGAATTTGAGTTTGGCACTCGAAAATTGGCTTAGCGAGAAAAAAATTGCCACCCAAAAAAATGAAAACAAGGCTACACGATTCCAAACCACGCAAAACACCGCCAGCCTCGTGCCACTTTCACCCATGAACATACAAGGTACAAAATACATTATTAGAAAGGACAGAAAATGCTCACGAGCCGCGTAACACATACACAATCGACTCCATTTTACAACACTAACTTGCAACTAATAACATTACGAATCTAAAATGGTGCTTTACCCGACTAAAACAATGGTTTCCCTTCGTGCACGCAGCCTATTTATGCTGCACAATTGACACATTGATGACACTTTCTCCTCAGGGCAGCAACAGTCCAACTGTATATTGTATGCTTCAGGAAAAGCAAAAGAGATTGTTAGCTCTTCAGGATATTGATTGCTGGATATATTAATTAGAAATAGGTACAGTATATTAATTTATTAAGTAACTAATTAATAATTAATTATTATTTTAAAAAATATAGATATATATCTGTCTTTTCGATCAGCGCCGAAGATGATCGTTGCAAAGCACAAAACTGGAAGGATACAAGGGGAGAGGCTCGCAATGAGCGCCGAAGGTGCTCAGAGGAGCAAAAGTACACGACAGGAGAGGCCTGCAATGAGCGCTGAAGGTCCTCAAAGTACAAAAAGCTTTACATTGTGTGGCAAACAGCATTGCCATTGCTTAAAATTTTATTGCCCCATCATTTTTGATGGGCAATTCGCTAGTAATAAAATATTGACCAAAATGTGAGCTGTATTTATCCAACCCTCTATAAATGTATCTATTGATTCTGCTTTTACAACCTCCTTTGGTAGGGAATTCTACAATCTAACTGCCCTTACAGTGATAACCCCTTTTCTTTCTGAATCTTTTTTTTCTGGAGCAAAAAGCTCCCCTGACAAAGATTTTTTTTTTATTATTTCTGGATATATTTGTACAAGGTAATCATATTCCTTCTTAGGCGCCTTTTTTTATAGAAAATATGTTTAATTTTGTTAGTCTTTCTCCATCGCCTGTTTCCTCCATTTCCTTTATTAAATCTATTGCCCGTCTCTGTACCCTTTTCAGCTCTAAAATGTCCTTTTTATAAAGAAATAACCAAAATAGTACTTCGTATTCCAAATGTGGGCATACTGGGGATTTATATAGTGACAGGATTATATTTGCTTTCCCCTTAATATATGCAAATATTTTACATTGCAGCCGCTGCTTGGCATTGAACACTGTTACGTAGGTGGTTGTCCACAAGCACCCCAAAATCCCTTTCCATCTCTGATACTTAAACAATATTATTTAAATACATGTATGGGGTGGAACCTGTGCTTGAGGCATCTAACATGTATATGCATCCCTGCCTACAACAGCCTATTTTTTTATTTGCATTTTGCTACTGTCACCTGTATATAAAACACCTATCCTTAAAATAGCTGTCTTCATGTCTCTACTTCCAAAGGGACTACCAGATTCTGTTGTTGCTGTTCATGTAGAAAGCTGCCAGATGGTATATGAAGCCACTGTAACATTGCAGCCATGAGAGTGTCACTCGCCGCATTCTGCATCTTCTATGCTATCATAGCAAAAGGTAAGTGACAAAAATTTATGAGAATTTAACTCCTGCCATGCCACCTACAAATAATAATAATAAAAATAAACAAATGAATGTCTACTATCATTACTGCTTGATTATTTTCTATAAAGAACCTATTTGATTGAAAGTGAAATGTTTTATATATACAAATATAAAATAATTTCTATTAAACTCAATTTAATATTCAAAACCAACTTATATTTCTAAAATTCGAAATATTTAGCTAAAGCTTATTTGATATTTACGCAGTTCAATATAACAATGCATTTGCAGTGATTAAATGATATGTGTGTTATTTGGTAGCGCATGCACAGATGAATTAAAATATATGGACTGGAAAAAGTTTCTATGTTATACTGTGGTGCAGGAAAACAATTATTTGACATCTTTAAGAGTCACATTGGTACATCCTACAGCCTTATTAAATTGCGATTCGGCCAATTAAATAGGGCTCTATATAAGCAAAGAGCATATTTATTTTACAAAAGTGTTTAGTTAGTGAACTTCTAACCAAAAGCAAGGTCTTCACTAACTAAACACTTCTGTAAATAAAATATGCTCTGTGCTTATGTAGAGCCCTATTCAATTGGCCGAATCGCAATTTAATCAGGCTGCTACTAGCCTTTTGCTTGAATTGTAACGATTAAAAAAAAAAACTTTAACTGACTTTAGCTCACTTTACGGGACTACTTTTATGCTTTACAGATTACTTAACATTATGGTAAAGTGGTTTATCTGTCTCATTACTTTAAAGAGCAGCACAGTATGAGTCCATTACTCGAAAACTAAGCAGTTTGTAAAAGATGAAGTACAGCCTAAAGATAAAGGAAAACAGCTATTTACATTGTATTTTCTTCTAACAAAACACTTGCACATGCTTGACGCTTGTTGTATCTTGAAGATAGATTATATTAAAAGAAAAACAAATTAAACATTTAGTTAATGTTAAATAAAAAAAGTCTTTGTATTATTAGGTAGAAAATCCAAGGAGGCAGCTGCAGCTACAGCTCTACAGAATATGTTGGCGCGTTATAAATAAACTATAATAATAATAATAATAATAATAATAATAATAATAAGTGCCATGTATAATTTGCCACAATGCTAATCAATGCATAAAAGACTGGATTGTCTCTGGCAGTTTTCAGTTTTTAATCACACTAAATTGACCACAAACTTGGTTAAAATGATCTGAAGCATCTGAACCATTAAAATGTCTCTTTATGGTAAACACTGCATTTTTCCTTAGAAGTCAATATTTTAATGGGACCAGTACGTTGGATGATGCTCTACAGACAATGGCAAAGAAATATAAAGTGGCAGTTTAACAACATTTATTGCACAAATAACACCATATTAGACTATTCCAGCTAATATGATATATTTTTTACAGAGTCCATGAACTAAATTAAAATAAAAAGAAATCTATCCAGCTTGAAACATAGGCTCCAAAAGAATAGCATAGGTATTGGATATCTAACCTGTCTGTAATAACAATCTCACCTTACATTCTTTTGCACTATGACCTGATTCATGGTTGTTTAGCTTATATTGCTTCTGTTTGTCTGTCTTTCAGCACAATCATTGTCCTGCATACAGTGCTCTGGCATCGCTGTTAAAGAAGAAGATTGCCAACACTTTCAGAGTGTAGAAAGTTGCACCTCTCCTACATCTGTGTGCCTGTCAGCAAAGGTATATTATGAGAACAGTAAGTCATTAGTATTATTATTATTGTTTATTTGTAACGCGCCAACATATTCCGTAGTGCTATACATACGTTGTGATCAACGCAAAACAATATTAACAAAAGATGGAGGGCCCGTCTTTGAGCTTAGAGTCCAGTGTCCATAGAGCTTTCCCTAAACCACTGTGCAAGATTGAAAACTCACAGAATTACAGTCTAAATGTTTTGGGTGTGGTACAGGAGGTAGAAAAAAACCAGTATGCATGTTATGGAGGCAGGTTAGAGGCTTCTTTAAACAGTTGTATTTTTAGTCCGGTTTTCAAGGATTTAAAACAGGAGGATAATCTGGTGGAACGAGGCAAGGAATAGGGCAGCGTGAGAAAAGTCCTGAAGGCAGAAGTGAGAGGAGTGATGAGAGAGGAGGAAAAAAGAAGGTCATGAGCAGAGTGAAGAGGGCAGGTCTGGGAATACTTGAAGATGAGAGCAGAGATATAAGGGGAAGAAGTGTCGTTGACTGCTTTGTTAGTTAGAGTTATGATTTAAAATTTTATTCTGGAGGCTACGGGAAGCCAGAGGGGTGATTGACAGAGAGATGATTCCGACAATGAACGTTGTGTAAGTAAGATGAGTCTAGCAGAGGCATTCATAATGGATTGAAGTGGGGATAGACGGGTGGTGGGTACGCCAGCCAGAAGTGGGTTGCAGTAGTCAAGACAGGATATTATGAGGGAATGTATAAGAATCTTAGTTGTATCTTGTGTAAGGTAGTGATGTATTTTGGAAATGTTTTTTAAATTGAAAAGACAAGATTTTGTTAGTGACTGTATGTGAGGAATGAAAGAGAGGGCAGGGTCCAGTAGAACCCCAAGACAACAAGCTTGGGAGGTGGAAGTGATGGTGGAATTGTTGACAGTGAGAGAGAAGTGAGGAATTGATGCTGTAGAAGATGGTGGGAAGATTAAGAGTTCGGTCTTAGACATGTTGAGTTTGAGATGGTGGGTGGACATCCAGGAGGATTTACTTGAAAGGCAGTTGGAAACATGCTGGAAGAGATCGGGATATATCAGATGCTTAGAGGTAGATTTGAGTGTCATCTGCGTTAAGATGATACTGACATCCAAAAGATTTTATTAGGATGCCAAGTGAGGATGTATATATGGATGGAGAATAGGAGGGGGCCTAGGACTGAACCTTGGGGTATGCCAACAGACAGAGGGTGAGGAGGAGAGGAGGAGCCACCGAAGGAGATGCTAAATGTTAGATATTGTAGGTATGATGTGAACCATGAGAAAGAAGTATCTCAGATTCCAAGGGAGCGGGGGATTTGGATTAGTAGAGGGTGACCAACTGTATCAAAGGCAGCAGAGAGATCCAGAAGTATAATAGAAAAGTGACCCTTTCACTTGGCAGTGAGCAAGTCAATAGTGACTTTTGGGAGAGCTGTCTCAGTGGAGTGTTGGGCCGGAAGCCGGATTGGAAGGTGTCAAGAAGGGAGTTGGACTAAATAAATTAGGTACAGCTTTTGTAGACGAGCCACTCAAGCAGTTTGGAAGCCAGGGAAAGTAGTGTGATAGGGCGGTAGTTAGTAGTAGAATCAGTGTCAGATGAGGGTTCTTTAAGAATGGGTGTAATTATGGCAGGTTTTAAAGATGATGGAAACATGCCAGTGTTTTTGGAAAGGTTGAATAGGTATCTGAGATCAGTGATAAGTGTGGTAGAGAAGGGAAGGATTAGCTGTGATGGATTAGGATCTAGAGGACAGGTAGCAAGTTGAGAGGTTGATAGTAGGTTGGAGACTTTATCCTCTTACAAGGTCAAAGGAGAGCATAATAGCTGTGGGATTGGGAAAGGGTGAAGGCTGGTTGTTGTCAGTTAGTTGAGAGGAGGAAGTGTGCGATCCATGTTGAGAGGAGAGTTTGTTGCAAATGTTTTCAATGTTATGCTAAAATGTCTGGCAAAGTCTTCAGCTGTGAGACAGGAAGGAAAAGGAGGTGGTGGTGGGCAAAGGAGGGTGCTAAAAGTGCCGAACAAACGTTTGGAGTAAGAGGACAGAGCAGATATTAGTGATGTAAAATAGTGCTGTCCAGGAAAGTTGAGGGCAAAGAAGTAGGTTAGTAACATAAACTGGTAGTGGAGGAAGTGTGCTAAAGTGCGAGATTTCCTCCATAGTCATTCAGCAGTGTGTTTTTTGTGTTTTTGTAGTGTGCCACGGATGTGGATAAGAGCGAAGGCATCAGCGTGTGGTTATAGGGTTCAGATTGCCAAAGGTGGAAGTAGGAGTCATGATGTGCTCTAAGGTGGCGATGTCAGAACAGGAGAATTCAGTGAGGGGACTGAGAAGGGGTTGTAACATGGTGGAAAGGTCTTGTGGGTCAAGTGCTTTAAGGTTTCTCTTGGTAAGGGTGGCTGGGGTAGAAGAAGGGCAGTGAGAGAAAGATGTGGTGAGGCTGCAGAATAGAAGGTGGTGTCCAGATGGTTAGAGGTCTGGTAGAGATGGCTAAAAATAAGGTCTAGGGAGTGTCCATCTGTCAATTATGAGAGGCCGAGGGAAGAGGTGAGTGAAAGTAGTTTAGCAGCAGCAGGAGAGATGGGAGTGTCAATGTTGTAGTCGCTAAAACGAGTGAAGAAACATTGGAGGGGTGAAAGTGAGGGAGCCAGGTGGCAAAGTGATCGAGAAATTGAGAGGATGGTCCAGGTAGTTTGTTTGTTACATATTTTTGGTAAACACTTTTTGTCATTAAAGGCATATTAAAGTGAGGTGGGTTATAAATGCATCTTGTAGAATTCATCATAACTCATCTAGCAAAAAGGTTTGCATGAAAAAATGCAAACCATTTTTGCATTAAAATAAAAAATGTGCTGGGGGTGATGTTTACACCCCCAGCAGCTGCTGCAGTAGCTGCTGTAAGCTGCCAAGACGGGTACACCAAACTCTCACGTGTACCCTTGCGCACAGAGCATTTGCGTGCTGATTGGCTTTTCAGGCACTGGGAAGCAGGGAGTTAACAGCCTGCTAGGGGGGCGGGATCAGATCAGTGCAGGAACAAGCCTCCAGCACATGGAGGAGCCAGGGAGAGAGATTATCTGCTCACAGGCTGCCCATCCTAGGCAGCACACCTCAAACCAGAGTGAGTGTGTGACAGGGTGAGTGTGTGTGACAGGACGAGTGTGTGTCTCTGTGAGTGAGTGAGAGTGTGTCTGTGTGAGTGAGAGTGTCCATGCGTGTCTATGTAAGTGAGAGTGTCTGTGTGAGGGAGAGTGTCTGTGTGAGTGAGAGTGAGTCTGTGTGAGTGAGTGAGTGAGAGTGAGCCTGTGTAAGTAAATGAGAGTGAGTCTGTGTGAGTGAGAGTGAGTGAGTCTGTGTGAGTGAGAGTGAGTGAGTCTGTGTGAGTGAAAGTATCTGTAATTGTGTCTGTGTGAGTGAGTGTCTGTGAGTGTGTCTGTGTGAGTGAGTCTGTGTGAGTGAGAGTGAGTGAGAGTGTGTCTGTGTCAGTGAGAGTGTCTGTAATTGTGTCTGTGTGAGTGAGAGTGTCTGTGAGTGTGTCTATGTGAGTGAGCGAGAGTGTGTCTGTGTGAATGAGAGTGTCTGTGAGTGAGAGTGTGTCTGTGTGAGTGAGAGTGTATCTGTATGAATGAGAGTGTCTGTGAGTGTGTCTGTGTGAGGGAGAGTGTATCTGTATGAGTGAGAGTGTGTCTGTGTGAGTGAGAGTGTCTGTGAGTGTGTCTGTGTGAGAGTGAGTGAGAGTGTGTCTGTGTGAGTGAGAGTGTCTGTGAGTATGTGTGAGGGAAAGTGTCTGTGAGTATGTGTGAGTGAGAGTGTCCGGGAGTGTGCCTGTATGAGTGAGAGTGAGAGTGTGTCTGTGAGTGAGAGTGAGTGTGTCTGTGTGAGTGAGAGTGTCTGTGAGTGTGTCTGTGTGAGTGAGTTAGAGTGTGTCTGTGTGAATGAGAGTGTCTGTGTGAGTGAGTGAGAGTGTGCCTGTGGGAGTGAGAGTGTCTGTGAGTGTGTCTGTGTGAGTGAGTGAGAGTTTGTCTGTGTGAATGAGAGTGTCTGTGTGAGTGAGTTGGAGTGTCTGTGAGTGAGAGTGTGAGTGAATGAGTGAGTCTGTCAGTGTGTGAGTGAGAGTGTGTCTGTGTGAGTGAGTGAGAGCGTCTGTGAGTGAGTGAGAGTGTCTGTGTGAGAGTGTCTGTGAGCAATTCTCTGGGGCTGGGGGGGCAATTCTCTGGGGTTGGGGAGGTCACAAGGCAATTCCTTGGGGCTGGGGGCAATTCTCTGTGGCTCAGGGGGAATTCTCTGGGGTTGTGGGAGGTCATGGGGCAATTATCTGGGGCTGGGGGGCAATTCACTGGGGTTGGGGGAGGTCACAGGGCAAATCACTGGGGTTATGGGAGGTCACGGAGCAATTTTCTGGTGCTGTAGGTCAATTCTCTGGGGCTGTGGGGGCAATTCTCTGGGGCTGTGGGGGCAATTCTCTGGGGTTGGGGGGCAATTCTCTGGCACTAGGGGGCAATTCTCTGGTGCAGGGGGGAATTCACTGGTGCTGGGGGAGGTCACAGGGCAATTCTCTGGCACTGGGGGCAATTCTCTGGGGGAAGTACCACCTGGAATGTAGATAAAACAATCAGTGAATGAAGGGACAGAAATCTAAAGTAAAGGAAAGTGTCTGAAATCATGTAACGTCCCACAGTAGAGAAGACTACGGGTGATAACTGAGCATGTCTGCACAATTCTCAGGCAAAAAAGAATCATTGTATAACTTATGTTTTTTTCCCTGGGAATTTCTCAGGGTTTCAACATTGAGAGAAAACAGTTTGCAAAAGCAAGAAAATCAGCAAACTTCAGGCTAACGGTGTAACTGTTTACTTTGGAATTTTTTCATGCAATAAAATGTTTTCAGACACTATAAAGTCTCCTCTATCAGATGCATTAATAACCCAGCTCACTTTAATATACCTTTAAGATATTATTATAAACGTTTTCAGTGAAGAGTTGTTTTCAATTTTCCTGTGTCCTATTTAGTGGAGAGTATATCCTAGTATGCAATCTAATTATTTTTGGGTTCTGTCTTGTAAGTTTGAAATTAAGATTATTAGAGTTCCGTTTGTCCATGAACTCAATAAGGATGTCATACGAGCAAAGCAATAATCCATGTATCAAATCCAGTTTTTGAGCTATTTGGTATACTTAATCATCTCCAGCGAAAACACAACCATTTCTCAGAAGTATACGAGATTTTATACTTAAGAGTGAATCCTATGGCCAGGATAATACACTCTGAGAGCAACCTCTTGTGCTCACTTGTGCCCTTCACAGAAAGAAATATCAGTCTGATCTCACCCAATTGAGTGATCCAGCCCTGAAATACCCGAAAATTCTAGCCTGAATTTTGGTTTGGTCCTTGTAGTGTAGTGTAGCTAAACTCCCTAAAGCACAAAGAGTCCATGCCTGGTGGCCATACCCTTAGGGAGACTAAACCCTAAGGGTCATTTGAATAAAAAAATATATATATAAAATAGAGGTGCTCAATCAGAGAACAAACAAACCCACTCTGACAGCAACCTCTTTTAGATCAAAGTTAGGGATATCCTGTAGTATATCAGTCTGGACTCAATACAGTAAACTAACATCACATCACTTTTTGCTAAATATTTAGTCTATTAGGGACTATAGGCTAGTGACAAGTGTCTGGTCAACTACACTTTATACAACAATGCATGGGAGACCCTCATGGGGACAAACAAACATTGTGGATGTACCATAACTCACTGATGATGTGTAACAGCAGATATCCTTTCCCGTTTATTAAATCTATTTGGGATACCTTTATGTATAATAAGTTAAGTTGACAACGTTTTGTTACATTAATCAAGGCTAGGAGTACAATTCTGTCACATTGTGACATTCAGTGTGTGTGATGTTACTAATAGGAAGAAGATGTACTTATAAAGCAGTGGATGCACCTATAAAAGCAATGCTATGCAGTCTCCTATTTGATACAATCGCACATGTTCCTTACACGTATATCTTTCTTTTACTTTGATCCCGTTTTTAACTGCTTTTTTCTTATTAAGTTGTGATTCAGTAAATTCTGAAGGGCTCTATTTAAGCACACAGCATATTTTATTTACAGAAGATTTTAGTTAGTGAAGACCTTGCTTTTGGATAGAAATTCACTAACTAAAAACTTTGGTAAAAAAAAAATATGCTGTGTGCATAAAAAGGGGGCCCTTTAGAATTTACCAAATTGCAATTTAATAAGGCTGTTTACATTTAACAATGTATCTTTGCTCACAACTTTATATCATGATCATACAATTTAATCATGTGTACTCGTAACTTTGGGTCATGATTACCAAATACATTTTTTTTACAAGTTCACTTAGTAAGAAGGATTATATTTACTTTTAGTCATATTTATCATTGTAACTTTTAGATCGATGTATCTCATCGACCCTCTGCTATTCTATGGGATGGGTTTCTGGCACGTGACTCCATATATTAACTGTAAGACTCTATGGATCACCTTTACATTTGAGATTTTTTTTCTCCTTTTTGGTCATATATTATTATAATCAATTTGTGGAGGCTCAGATCTCTAAAACAATCCCACTTAACCCTTTACTATAATTACAAGGTAAAGGACAATGGAATATTGTACTCAAGCATGACATATCCTCAATTAAGTATATGGGTGCATTTGGCTGGGTAATAGGGGCAGGTGCAGATACCCCACATGATGATTTTATTCAGTCTGTATATTCACATATATGTGGGAGATGTAGCTCTTCTTTAGACACCATCACGTGTTCTCCTATTCATGGATATGAAAAAAAAAAGGAATTAAATAATTCTGCTGTGGAAAAGGATGAGGTTGGATACTGACAAGTTAAAATTAATGATGAACAGCTTTTTTTCAGGGGCAGCATAATCCATTATAGTGCTTACGCTCCTTTATGACAAAGCGGAAACGTGAAAAGATTCAAAGAAAGATGCCCTACAGCCCATAACCTTCCTTATATTAAAATATATTATACCACTAGCGAATTGCCCATCAAAAAATGACGGCAATGAAATTGTAAGTGAGCTAAGGGTGTTTGGTGTATATAATGTGGCTGATGTAGAGTCGTTCGTTTTCTATGTCGTGCGAGTTTTTCGGAATATCCGTAACTGTTTGGTGGGCTTTTCCGTAATATCCGTAGCTGTTTGGTGGTGTTTTGCGTGTTTATGGTAGTGTTTTGCGTGTTTAGGGACGTTTAGCCTTGTTTTCGTTTTGTTCGGCGGACATTTTTTCTCTTGCTTAGGTGATTTTCGGGTCTCTAAACTCCGAAATTTGTGGTTAAATGGAGGTGTAACTTCACTTGCAGAGGTCTTCGATGCCCCCCCTTGCTGTAAATATCCTTTTTATGTGTTTGTTGTGTTTGTAATGTTTTTGGGGTTGCGCGGGTTGCGTCCTTGTTTTCTAATCTCGTAGGTGTTTTTCGGCAAATACGTAGGTGTTTGGTGGTGTTTTGCGTCTTTAGACTGCTGTAGCCTCGTTTTGGTTTTTTTGGGCGGCCATTTTTTCTCTTGCTTAGAGAATTTTTTAGTGTCTAATTTAATTTGAGTTAAATTGAAGTGTAACTTTAGTTTTCAAGGTCCTGGATGCTCCCTCTTCCTGTAAGTAAGCTTTTATGTATTTGTTGTATTTTTCATGTTTTGATGTGCGCATGTTGCGGCCGTTTTTTGCGAGGTCGTAATGGGTCGTAACATATCTCGTATTTTGTTTGCGTTACGACGGAAATTTAACGAGGGTCGCAGTTGATGGCATGGAGCGCCTTTGGCGCTCAATGCCAGCAACTGAGGCCCTCGCTTCGGCGCTCCTTGCCAGCAACTGCGACCCTCGCTTTGCGAGGGCCGCGGGCTGGCTATGCGAGCCCGCAAGCGTTAGCAACAACTTGTATTCTCACAACTATATATGTGATTCTCTTAGCCACTCACATATTACTCTGCTTAATCCTATTTTGGCACCTTAGCACTTTAAAACACATATCACTTTTTCTAGCTTGCCCTCAAGATCTGCATTATTCTCTAACACGTGTTATACCAATATCATGCATCCATCCTCGAAATAGATTTGAGTTTAGAGATATACATTTATCCCCAGAGTGACAATAGCAGTATACAGTATATTATTAGGCATTTACTTACATTATATCAAAGGTAGATATGAAGTATTTTTATGTTATAAATAATATTGTTTTATTCAACGTTGTTCTAATTTTTATTTGCGATTTAATAAATAGTATTTTTTATATATAAGAGCACTTGTCTTCAGTAAGTTAGTATAATAACCTCAAAATCTAAAACTTTTCAGCTTCTCAATTAAAAAATGCTACTACATTTGAGATGTCTTTCTTGTCTTTTTCATAATCAGTAAAGTGACAGCAACCATAGCCTAGGACAATGTTTCCCAAGATAGTAGAGCCATTTAGCCATATTTTGACTCCAACAGTATTTACAGAACCCAATCCTTCAGTCTACACTGCTATTATATGATATTTAAAAAGCCTTGAGAGCATGTTCTTAAATACAGAAGGCTTTGAGTTGGGTCTGTAACCCGGGGACCTCCTGCACTATTAAAATGAAACTTCGGTGATCCCTTAACCCTGAGCTGAATGTTTGACATTGTATAAGTTTGTGCCTCTGACCTTCTATGTCATATTCTTTAGTAATAAGACATTTAAGTGGAAAAACATGTTTTTTCTTTGTATAACTAGGGGCATTAATTGGCTATGTTTATCTTGTAAGAAAATGTGGAGAGCCCCAGGACTGCAATGTAACTGAGTCAGCAACAACGGTAAATCGAAAAATGGCCCTGAGTACTAGGTGCTGTGATACAGACAACTGCACCCCAACAATCCCTGTTTGTAAGTACCTATGATCTATAGGATTTAATCTGGATGATACACCTACATTTATAAATATTTATGTGGAGTAACAGAAAGAAAAAGGGTAATGTGATAAAACGAGGGGATGTAAGAAGGAGTGAAGCATTAATAAAAATAGGATAGAAGGTGTAATGGATTGGTTAGATATTTTAATGGAAGGAACACTGCAAATGTGAAGTATAATCTCCTTAGAGAAAGAGAGGTGGATTTAGAAAAAACTAAGTAAATTACAAATTATGACAGTAGATGCTTCTGTAGAGGCTCATTTATTTGACTGGAAAGACTATAAGCAATTTAAAAAAATGTAAAAACTGTGTATCTAAAAGGAAAAATCCTTGATCTGCCACCGAGGGCTGGATTAACATTTCTGGGGTCCCTGTGCAGAAAATTCTGCCCCTATAACATGCGTTTGCTGGGTCCCCCTGCATATATATATATATATATATATATATATATATAAATATATATATATATATATATATATATGAAGAGTGAGGTAGCCGTGAATGTCCAGTAATCCAGTTGAATAATCAGAGTATTGCAGTGAATAGTGATACCTTTTTTATTGGACAAACGTATTCATAATAAAGCTCGTCGCTTTATTATGAATACGTTTGTCCAATAAAAAAGATATCACTATTCACTGCAATACTCTGATTATTCAACTATATATATATATATATATATATATATATATATATATATACACATACACACTCTTATATGTACATATACAGAGAGAGAGAGGTGTACAGATGTATCTATAAATATATACACACATACATATGTACAGATATATATCACATGTGTATGTATATATATATATATATATATATATATATATATATATATATAGTATCTCAAAAAAGTGAGTACACCCCTCACATTTTTGTAAATATTTTATTATATCTTTTCATGTGACAACACTGCAGAAATGACACACTGCTACAATGTAACATAGTAGGTTTACAGCCTGTATAACAGTGTAAATTTGCTGTCCCCTCAAAATAACTCAACACACAGCCATTAATTTCTAAACTGTTGGCAACAAAAGTGAGTACACCCATAAGGGGAAATGTCCAAATGGGGCCCAAAGTGTCAATATTATGTGTGGCCACAATTATTTTCCAGCACTGCCTTAACCCTCATGGGCATGGAGTTCACCAGAGCTTTAAAGGTTGCCACTGGAGTCCTCTTCCACTCCTCCATGATGACATCACAGAGCTGGTGGATGGTAAAGACCTTGTACTCCCCGCCTTCTGTTTGAGGATGCCCAACAGATACTCAATATGGTGGACATGCTTGACCAGTCCATCACCTTTACCTTCAGCTTCTTTAGCAAGGCAGTGGTCATATTGGAGGTGTGTTTGGGGTCATTATCATGTTGGAATACTGCCCTGCGGCCCAGTCTCCGAAGGGAGGGGATCATGTTGTGGGGCATCCTCAAATGGAAGGTGTGGGAATGCAAGGTCTCTAATATCCACCAGCTCTGTGATGTCATTATGAAGGAGTGGAAGAGGACTCCAATCCTTTTCCACTAATTCCGCTTAGGGGTGTACTCATTTTTGTTGCCAACGGTTTAGACATTAATGGCTGTGTGTTGAGTTATTTTGAGGGGACAGCAAATTTACGCTGTTATACAGGCTGTACACTTACTACTTTACATTGTATATTTACAAAAATGTGAGGGTGTACTCACTTTTGTGATATTCTGTCTCTAGTTATAAGCTTTCAAAGAACAGAAAATCAACAAATGGGAGCTGTCAGCAGTGACCACCCCCATATGCAAGTCAACACAGGCCTGGGATGACTATGAGAACGCCTACTGCTATAAGAAGTGCTCATGTACCTATCTCAGATACAATATCTAATGCAGGGGTCTGCAAATGTGGAGTAAAAACCCATAACATGGTAAAATTGACACCAAGGGAAAGGAAAATCTAAAAAATGTATATTATTTATATTTGTCATTGTTCAAAAAACGGTTTATTGTATTTGTTTAGACATACCTTTTCTGTAAAATTAAAGAAATTATATGTTCCATCATCATGTCCACCACTACCACCACGAAAGGCTCAATTTTCCCCCTGTTCTGTTTACCCTGTTTATCTATTGATTTATATATATATATATATATATATATATATATATATATACATATACATATACTAACCCCATACCTATGCAAACTCAATAGAATGCTAACACTATAAGCTTAATCTAAATGTGTGAGTATATATATATATATATATATATTTATTTATTTATTTATAGTAAATAAATAGAACATCTGTGTTCACATTTGAATGTCTAAAACAAGTTAAAAAATATATAGATAGAAAAATATGAAGAAAGAATCTTGTAGACGTCAGACTTAAAGTGGTAGTTCTATATATATATATATATATATATATATATATATATATATATATATATATATATATATAAAGTATCAAATTGGTTATACAATAGAGTGTATTTATTTTTCTCCAGTGTAGAGTTTTATGTGTTTTTCAGGTTATTAAAAGTATAGATTTTCTAATGACACAAACAATAAAGTATTTAAAGGAGAGGTGCTTAATTATATTATATTTGTAGAATCCATACAAACAAACAAAATTATCACTACATGTTGTTTACTACTATGCATAGAAATCCTAGCTTTTTTCTTAAACATCTCATAACAAGTCAACATGCAGTAAATAAGCAAATATTTTTACAGGATATATTACAGTGTTAACATTACTGCTAAAACCTTCATGATCTTTATAATGTTGTCGTGATCATGGAGAACATGGCACCCCCTGGTCATCACAACTTCCGCTTTTCAAAAGTTACGTATACACAGCTGTTATAGGCTTCCTGAAGCAAATAAGAAATGTTCAAATTATTTGAAAACCTAATGGTGATAATTTAAGGTTTAGTTTAATTACTTTTTTTTTTTTATATTTTGATACATATTTTTTATTTTGTAATTCATTTATTTGCTCAATCTTTTCTTGTCTATGTGTCTCTTTTTTCCCTCTTTATAGTACCACAGGAACACACCAACAATGGAAAAACTTGCCCTGCCTGTTTGTCACATGGAAAAGAAAAATGTGTTCCACAGAGATCCATTAAATGTGTAGGGAATGAAAATCACTGTATTTCCTATGAAGAAGGTTGTTGTGCAACAAATTACTTATTTTTGCATGATAGATTTGCCAGAATTGATAGATCCATAGCTAAAGTACCATTCCCTACTGGGGGACATTTTTTAAAGAACCAAACATGTTCCTGGAAAGCAGAAGTTCTAGTTTGTATTCATCCATCAGGGTTGGAGTCTTGAAAGATAAGGGGATACTGTCAGAACAGATCTTCTTCTAACACCTAGCTATTAGATTCCATAGTGTGGAAAGTGGCATCTCTGCTGGTCCCTGAAACACCACATTTATTTTGTTCTAAAAATCTGTATTGTAGTTAAATCAAATATTGATTATTAAATAAACAAGTCATATTTAATTACCACTGCAGATGCCATTTAAGCTTATTGAAAAACAGTGTTTAATGTGTTTTGTTTGCAGTTTGGTTTAACAAAAGCCACCCTTTGTATCAGGATAGTCCTGGAATGTGGTGAGCATGTGCTGTGGAAAGTTATGGAGCAACTGATATATTTTGGACACATTTTAACTCTTTCAGCAACATTTCACATTAAACATGTTAGAAAACCACTCTGTTTTTTGCATTATGATAAGTCAATGTGATAGGAACCACCACTGATTTGAATGAAAAGGAAATAGAAGCTGTTTATTTAACCCAGCATGGCTATGTACATTTTATTATCTTCATGTATTTCCTATTATGTTGAAAACAATTATACTTTTAGTAGCCCTTTGCAACCCAAAACATGTATTGAGAACAATATGCTAAAAGATATTATTTTTATTTGTGCCATCAGGAAGTGATCATACAATGGGCTGCGCCTCTAATAATTTCTGCAGAAACATACATTCATTTACCCAAGTATTAAATCAATTTTATGGCAGAGAGCATACATGCACTCTTGAAAACAGCACCAAGACTCTGCCTGTGGGTAAGTACAGTTAAGCTCTGCGTTTTTCTGAAACAATCTGTAAATATATTAACTTTCTGGACTCACTAAAATTCACTACCGTAGACCCATTTGCCATGTGGCTCTTTCACTGGAAGCTGTAAAGTTAGATGGACATTTCTTTATTGCAATTGAAGTAGAGTTTTTGAAAATGTACCACTGTATGCTTTCTTTTTTTAAATGATGTTCCCAAAGCAGCACAAAAAAGGATTCAAAGTTTTGACAGATTTGGGGACTTTCCTCTGCCAGTCAATGATCAGTAATACAGATTTAATGAGACATACTGATTTGCCAATGAAATCTATAAATGTACAAATGCTCTGCGCACATATGAGGACACAAATGTGAGACAATCAGAAGCCGGAAAAATTGTATATAAGGCAAGGGCACGTCCGAAAGCCGGAGGAGCTCTTCCTACTCGGAACTCTGTTAAGTTAATTTTTTAAGAGCGAGTCAATATTTAAGGTGGATGCCCTTTCCATGAGCTGTTTTGCCTATGAAATTAAGAAAAATCATGTTAATCAGTAAGAGATATAATTAAATGCAATATGTGGACTGCATCATCTCTTGTCAATAGCATTCCGCAGTGACCATCTATTGTTGGTATGGTGATAACCATTCATGTACACAGAGAAGAGGATTATAGAGTATGTTATGGTGGATAGTCACAGCATTTCAATGTATAGATATGATAATTTACTCTGTTGGCAGGCATGGGTATTCAGAAATAATGATGATCATAATAACTGATTTTTGTGGTTTAAAAAATGGAAATGGCATGTAGATACACATATGCAGGCCACTATCTCCCCCTCTTTGCTCTTTCAAGGCCGCCTCCTCCCATGCCACCACGCCTTCTACCTCTCACACGATGAGGATGGGTTGGAGGGGGAGGTGGGTGATCTGGTGGTGGCGGCACATAGGGAGAGTAGGAGGGTCAGCCATAGCTTGGGTGGGGACTTCCAAATGATGGTTCAATTAAATGACAGCCTCCAAAGTGTGCAGAGCAAGGTCGATATATGTGTTATGCAGCACACTCTCATTCTGCATTTCATTGAAACACATTTTCTGGAACCTCTCCATTTGGAGATTGTGCTTCCTCCTCTCCCTATTTGCACTCCTCAGGATGTTGTTGGTGTTGCTGACCTCGGCCCGCAGGGACTTCTCTTTGTCAAACAGAAATGTCGGCTGGTCTGCCATTTTGGGTAGGAGGGGTTGCATTGGGTTATCAATGTGTTCCGTGGATATTTAAAATACGCAATCATTATGGGACTTTGACAATAGCTCGGCTGTCATCATATCTGTGCCTCATTGATTTCACATCCCTTACGGAAAACACTAGAGCACTGACCCTTGATGCCACCATTTTCCATGCCTGAGACCTCTCCCCAGGCCTCACGTCCCTACCACCACCGATGATGTCATAGTTAGTATGTATCTACTCAAGAAGAAGTATAATTTCCTCATGGGAGTTCCTGACTGCAGCCTTTTGCCCTCCTGACTGTGGAGTTAACTCCAGGCTTTGCTGGCCTGACACAGTGAGTTGTTAAAAAATTATATATTTATAGACAATACCTTAAAATGATTGTTCTTAGATAACATGGTTTTATCATGTGTATTAACCCTTTGAGTACTGGGTTGTTTGTTATCCTGGAAATTGTATCATAAAAACGGACTTAATATCAACATATCATAATTTTTTATTACACATTATATATTGGATTGTTAAGTGTCAAATAATGTAGAAACATCTTTGCAGAGCTTATTGTGCTATTGTGTAGCCTTAAATGTTTCTGGGAGACTCAGCAAAGGTTTTAAAACCATTTGCAAGTGGTCTCTTGTACACGTAAATCTTTCTTTTGCTTTTTCTATTACGCCACTGCCCTGATTTGCAAGTGATCCATAACATTTTTTTTAGCATAGGGTTTGGGTGTCAATGTGTCAGGGAGTAACTCGTAATATATTGTCAATGCAAAACTCAATGGAGATTTATGCCTTGCCTTTCGTCTGTGTCATGAAGTTCACTGGTAGCAATAATCCGTAACAGTTTGCTTGCAATGTTTTAGGGATGGCTGATTAGCATAGCTATGTAGGATTTACTCTGTAGTTAGGGCACTCACAATTGCTTTTTCAGGGATTAGCATAGGACCCTTAGAAAAAAATATAAAAAAGTGGGCATCTTGCTGGGATACATGGACCATTAAAATAGGTTGGAACTAAAAGAACAAAAACTTTACACTCATTGAGCCTCATTCATTGGGTAATTGTAAGTTGCAGTAGCCCGTAATGGAGGCTGTAAGTTAATTTGCTATTCAATTGGTGTTTTTGCGAGCCGCAAATGGGCTACGTGTTACAGGCTTGAAATCCTTGCAGTTGTTGTAAGGGTAACTTACACCCCTTCTAAGCCTTTGATCTTTCACATCCACAAGTTGCAATCGCAAATCGCTATTTGATTGCTACAATTCCTCAAATGTAGAAGTAGAGAGGAAAGTAGAGAGGACCCGCAAAGGGGTTAAAGACATATCCTAACACTGTAAAAGCAAAAAAAAAAATCAATACTGCACTGCAAATGATGGGGAAAGCAAAGAAAGGCATTACAATTAATTGCACAACAGTCTCAAGTTCACAAATCGACAATAAAAATCATTTTATTTTATGTTTCATTTCGGGGTTAGATCGATCTTGGGAATCAATGAGTTAATACATATCTGTCCACCCACATGGACTAAAACAGTATCTCTATTCATTTTTATTATTTTGTGTTTTGCGGTTTTGCTATCCGATTGCATATCGGACCTCCAAACACTAATTGATTGACATGTAACCTCCATGTTTTACTGACCTAATGATGACAGTCTCAATGACTAACATGACAATGTACTGTAGATCTAGAAACATTGGACTCCATATTGCCAATATAAATAATCAATTCTCTTTTAGGAAGCTTTATTTGGTGCTTTATATGTCAGAGTTACATCTCCAACTGCAACCCTGAACGATTTTTGTGCTCTACTGACCAGGATGTCTGTCTTTCTGAAAAAATAAGGACCACATATGGTATTTATGAATTTCATTTAGAAGTCTTCAGAGGTATAGCATGTATTTCTATTTATCCTGTACACATATGAAAAATATTAGTGTTTCACAATATTTCTAACAGGATCAGTCAACCAGTGTAGTTAAATCTTTTTTAAGCATCTATTTTTATATTTATATTCTATTTTAAAAAGAAAACTACACTCCATTCAGCAGCACTCTTAGTAAATAAAAATGTGATACATATTCAGGTGCTTGTATTAAAATAAGGCAAACTAATCAAGAGTGTAATTCAGAACACTGGCCCATTTAATAAAGCAACAGATAGCTTAGATAAGGTAATTACTGACTCCAGTAAAGAATAATTATGATGCTTATCTAGGCTTCATTTTCTTATCTAGGCTTCATTAAGATCTGCTTTCTTCGGTCGGCTTGATAAGGCTGTTATGGCCAAGCTTACCCAGCAGATATGTGAGGTTCTTTTGATCTCTTCACCAAGGCAGCAGATGTCTCTAACATCCCCTTGCATTAATACATCATTAAAAACATTAACACAGGATCAGCATATAAAAAAGAATCAGGAACTGCTTTTACTGCTGTTGAAATGCATAGCAAGTTCAATAGCTGTATTTTTAAACCTGAACTGATCACATTCTGGACCAGTCTGTGAGTCTTCTGGGTTTTTGTATAAATTGCTAATACAGTCATTGACAATGTTTCACATGACAGGACCATGGCAGCTATTATCTTCACTATAGATTCTGACACATATTTATATCTTTCAGATATCTTATTCCATATATATATATATATATATATATATATATATATATATATATATATATATATATTTATATTAATCCAGTCAGACAGTGATAGCTGTTACCTCACTCTTTTTTTCAAGCCAGGAGCATACACGGTTCAGTCAGCGCAGATTTTACCACAGAGAAGGATCACATAACTGACAGATTACCTAACTGAATCTCAACTGTCAGTTACAGATTACCTCATCACATTCTAAATCAGTTAACTCTTCATGAACCAAATATGCAACATACAGAATCTAACAACATAAACAAAACACCCATAGAGAAGCACCATAACATACAGTAATGAAGATGCATAGGGTAATCAATATAACATAACCTATTAAATAACTACAAAACATACTGTAAAACTACTGAGCCCAGTCCCAAAACCACATATTCCCACAAGGCAGTTCTGATAGGAGTCAGCGTAATGGCCAGCCTAGAATTCCTAATGATCCTGGGTGGTTCATATGAGTTCAAAGGACTTTTGGGATCATGACAATTAGCTTTGTTAAAGCCCTAACAGTAGTTAGAAGTTTTTAATTAAGCATTGATCTTTTATATTATTTGTATTCAATCATTTAGAAAAGCATTATTGAATATAAAATGTACTTTCAGGCAACAACTTCTAAACCTACAATTGAGTTGCTTCACTCCAAACCTTAGGATGATATTAATGGATGGGCTCAGCCTAGACGCAGATGCTATCCTAATTGAGACACAATGTTAGTTATAGAACAATGAAGATTCTCTTCATTGGCTGAAGACTTGATAAGTTAAATTGGTTAACCATTTTAAGGACCAATGCTTGTGTCTGACCATTTAGCACTGCCACCAAATCAGAGTTGCGTCAATTCCTTGATGACATCCTAAGGGGATAAACAGCTCAACTGTAAAAGCTGATGTTTGAAAGTAAGTTTCATATCAAAGTATCCTTTTATAAATAATTTAATAGAAATGTTAATTCTATTTACTAATTAAAATATCTAGCTCATGTGGGGCTTGCATTGGTTCTTTAAATATTTCTAAAGACAAAATTAAGACATAGAAATCAGTGTGTACTTAATAGTTGACCTCAATTTCAAGCACAATTCAATTCCTTTAATTCAATTTAGTCTATTACCTATTCTACCAATTTATTTTTTACAAGGTACTTTGTGTATACTACAACTATTTTATCAGTAGAAATATCACTTTATCTATTTCAGATGGAAAAATCAAAACAGAATATATTCAAAGATGTGGTAAATCCAGTGAATGCAAGAGGTTCGGCTCCCTAAGTAATCCCAAAAAGACAATTGTAATCAATACTACCTGTTGTGACCAGAAAAAGTGCATTGCTCCAGAACCAATCCGTAAGTACTCAGAAGTCATACCGGTTTCATTACTCAGTCTGTTTATACAAAACAGAGGAACATGTGGGAAAAGTTCTAGAATTTTTAATGGTTTCCTCTGCCCCATGTTTTCTATGTATTTCTGTGAAGAAATTTCAAAGTTATCTTTACTTGAGGATTAATAGTTTTCTAGCCTTCAGTTAACTTATTTGGGAGGGAGAACCCAGAGGATCTCCAGCAAGAGCTCTGGGTGTCAGGACTGTCCAGGTAAAAACCTTCAGAAGTGAAGTATCAGAGGCTGACAAGTCCAAGGGCACAGGCAAAAGAATGGTCACACAAGTCAAAGACCAAGAACCAGCAGTAATCTAACATGTTAGTAACAATCCAGGTCAACAGCAAAAAAACATTCCAATAGGCAGCTGGAATTGAGCAGGAACTGTAGCAAAACAGAGCAGAAAAACACAAGAGCAACCAGAACTATTCCCAGTCACAGGAACCTACAGCAGATACTGAGAGAAGACCAATAAACAGCCAATCACGAAACCGCATAAAACGTTAGGAGAGGTACTTCTGAATGATCTGTCTCTCAAACACATTGTTAATGCAATATAGTTACAGTCATGGTCATTTTTCTTGGATATTGCAAATTACAGTATAATTATATAGTATTTATATAATAATATAATAAATTACTTTAAACAATAGACTAGATATATAGATATATTAATGTACTTATTCCCATTTAAGGTTTCTATTTTTCTTCTCCTGCCTCTCTCCTCCTCCATTCCTCCAATTGCCTAGGTTCATTTTGTGCCAATGTGGACTGGGAAGGTTTCTCTTTATTGTGTTCACTCAGATGAGGATCAATTTGGGTAAACAATGAGCTGAAACTGATTTTACATGACTGACCCAAATCCCTCTCTTGGAAGGGAACAAGGTCAAACTATGGCGCAAATTAACAAAATTAAAAAAATGTAGGTGAAGTTCAAAGGAATCCATATGGGGTGGGGGGGGGGAGATACCAAGTAGAGTATTCCATCTCCAGCCCACTGAAAGGTAAACCCACACATCCTCCCAGTGGACAAAGCTAGTTGGTGCTCTGCCCAGATACAGGACCACACCAGGGCCTTACATGGTAGTGGAACTTCCTCTGACAGTAGTATTTGTGACATATCACTAACATATTTGTGAGTCATTGACAATAGATTAATTAATCTCCCATAGTGGTGAAGCCCAGGCCAAAGTTTCATCTGTAACCAAAGATGTTATATATGCCATACATGTGTAATTGGAGGTGAAAAGTGCTGATTGGAGCTCCAATTGTTTGGAACATTTTTTTAATGAAACCTCTACCGGCAGTTGAATGAACTATGATGCTGCCACTTGCATGGGCGCTGGACAGAAAAAGTATCCTTTGGAATTGAAGTGCACACCCTCTGCCCTAATGACAATATAGAGCAGCAAAAAATTAAAACTTAACGTTTATTAATATTTATTTAAACTTGTTACTAAAATCTTGAAATTCTGACGAGATAAAGTGGGTAGGGAAATCTGGAATTGTTAAGGACTTCCTTATATATTGGCTAGAATTATTGGACTGAGGTGATTGAAATAAACCCTATATCCTCTTATATAAAGTGATAATTCATTTGTGATGACAAAGTGCATAAAGATATAGTGAAATACTAATGAGTAGCAGAAACATAGGTCCAAATATAAGACCTATATGATTGCACTAATATATATTGCACATATACAAAGTGTCTAGTGTTAATAATAGTAATAATAGTGATTGCACTTATAAATATTGCACCTTCATAAAGTGTATATTGCTCTTTCATAAAGTGTCTAGTGCCAATGCCAATTTAAATGAATAATAAATAATAATATCGGATACAATATAGATAAAGTGCTGGTGCTTGCTAAGGATGTAAGGGTATAGTACAGTTATGCGTTGTAGGGGAAAGTCCAATGCTGCAATAATAATATAATAGTTGTGAGCGTACGAGTTGTTGCTAACGCTGCGGGCTCGCACAGCGAGTCGCGGACCTCGCGAAGCAAGGGCCGCGACTCGAGTAGCGAGCCCGCGGCCCTCGCAAAGCGAGGGCACTGCCCGAGGGTCTCAGTTGCTGGCATGGAGCGCCGTAGGCGCTCCATGCCAGCACCTGAGGACCTCGCAAAGCGAGGGCCGCAGTTGCTGGCATGGAGCGCCGAAGGCGCTCCATGCCAGCAACTGCGACCCTCGCAAACTTCACGTCGCAACCCAAACAGTACGACACACACATTACGACACTCGCAAACAACATACGACACACGTTCACACACATTACGGCCTCGCAACACTCGGACGCAACTCGCGAACATTACAAAATGTAAAACACAATACATACACACAGCACATACATAAAAAACTTACCTACACCAAGAGGGAGCACCCAGCACCTCAAAAATACAACTTACACCTCGATTTTACTCGAAATAAAACAGTTTAGAGACTAAAAAAAAATCGAAGCGAGAGAAAAAATGGCCGCCGAACAAAACGAAAACGAGGCTACAGCACTCTAAACTCGCAAAACACCACAAGAAACTCGCAAAACACCACAAAACACCTACGGATATTCCGATACAGACGTATACCACACATTACTCGCCATTTTACGCCAATGCGGAAGTACACGACTACGCTAACGGTTTGGGCTCGCGCACGCACAGTGTTACACTGCACACATTCAGCACGCTTACACAGCAGATCCACACCACTAATGCTGCAGCAACATCAAAACACATTCACAGCTCTTCCACACAATGCTTTAAAATAGGTAAAGTATATTCATTTATTAATGTATTATATATTTCATTATTACACACTAAACAGCATTAGCTACCTTACAATTTCATTGCCGTCATTTTTTGACGGGCAATTCGCTAGTAATAATATAATGGTCTGTTCCACTACAAAAACTATGGAGCTAGGTGATATACTATCTAATTCCACACTTAGGTATTGATTTGATATTAATTCATCGATTTTCAATTAGTGTGGATAGTATTAAAAAATCTTTTCACTATAGATGGTTGGTCTATGTGATTACAAAACGCCTAAACTCCAAAACTACCCGCGCGTGGCCTATGCGTCTGCGTGTGACGTCATAGAGCGACGTGATGGCGTACTAGTAGTTTTCATCCCAGAATCTTTTTTTTTTTCATATTTTAATTTTTATTGTTTTTAGAAACAGACAACCAAAACAAAATACATACAGTAAAACAATACTTACATCTAAATCATACACAGTCACCCACCTACATACCCACCACCCACCCCTTGGTAATATTCTCATTATTTGCAGAAGGAGGCAATACCCGAAACCTATCTTTCCTAAGAATCTTTTCATACCTAGAGCCACCTACTGTATTTCTCCTATTAAGTGACTCCAATTGAGAACAGAGTGTGGAGAGAGCTCCAGAAAAGTACAAATTAGATGGTCTAGCTTATGACCAAGACCAGATAAACAGAACTTCTGCAAACCTTCTGTTTGTTCCATCTGAAGCAGTTGTGCTCTATGGCTCCCAGGAATGATCCCTGTGAAGAAAATACCTTGTTTACTCCACCCAGGTCTATTATTGGCCTATTGTGATGTCAGGACTGTCCAGGTGAAACCCTTCAGGGGCAAAGTACCAAAGTCAGGCAAGTCCGAAGCGACAAGTCCAAGGGCACAGGTAAAAGAATGATGACAAGCCAAAGATCAGGGAAGGAAATACAATGAAGTCAGTAACAATCTGGGTCATCATCAAAAGATCTGTCCAAAGGGATCAGGTATGTAGCAAGGACTGTAGCATGACTGAGCAGGAAGGCATAGGAGCAACCAGAAGTACTACAACATGCACAGTACAAGGACCTACAACACACACTGAGAGGAGGCTGGAGCAGCAATAAATAGTCATAGATGAGGTGTGATTGGCTGGTAGAAATACCAGGGCTTAACAATAACTAGTCAGGGGGAAAAAGCATTAAAAATAGGAGATGTACTTCTGACTGATCTGCCTCGAACACTTAGAGCCACATTCAATTGAGCTTTTGTGAGATCCGGAAGCCCATAAGTGAGCTCGCATGCTATTTTGCTATTCAACTGGAGTCTTTGTGTGGGCTTGGAACATCTTACGAGTTATTGGCTAGACAAAATGGCAGCTTTTTAACCCAGAAGCCTTTGATCTGTCAAGGCCACAAGACTTGCGATCGGGAAAATCGCTAATCGTTATTCAATTGGCAAAAACGCTCAACACCGAAGCCGCAATCAAGCTCGCAAATGCCAAATGGAGGCCCAAAGCTTACAGGTTTCAAATAGGTCCCACAAAGGGTTTATAGACTAATTTGTAACACTGCAAATGAAAATATTAAGACACCAATGCACTTTAAAATATGGGGAAAGCAATGGAAGGCATTACAATTACATGCACAACAACTCCCAAATATCAAATCTTGCAAAAAAAAAAAAAAAATTCAACATAGGTTATAATGGTCATTTATATGCAAATATGAAAAGCCATGCTGCAACATGCTGAAAGCTATTAAAGACACACTACCTCATTAAATTGCAACACAAATACATGCAAATGGCTGACATCTTAACCCTTTCACACTCACATAGGCTCTAATGTGGACCCTAAAAGTACAAAGATCATCTTATATACATATCACTCATCACATCTACATTTGGGAACACAAATAGTGGCCATATTTCACCGCCACATAGTATATATCAAGTACCGGGGGAACATTTTATTATTTGTTGATCAGTCATTCAGTTGTGTCTGACTCTCTGTGACCCTATGGACTGCAGCACATTTAGCTAGGTCTCTGACTGTGCTGTTCTACAAGGTTTGCATGCCAAAGATACTAGAGGGGGTTGTCAGTTCCTTCTCTAGTGGACTGTGATTCGTCTGACCTCTCTGCTATCACCTGCCCACCTATACTGGCCCTACATGGTCTAGCTCACAGCTTCATTCAGGAACACAAGCCCCTTCACTACCACCACTTAGCAATCCACATTAAATTGGTAAATTGATGAATAGCAGAACAGAATGGGAGCTCACCAAATAGGAAGAGGTGGGTGGCACATGGCCACCGACAATGGCGTGGGACTTTCCAGTATGGGCCTAGCTGAGATTACCCCTGATGGAGATGATTTGTCTGTTGCTCCACGTGCCTCTGCAAAGCCTTCATGTGTATTCGTGTTCCCTACTGATGGTTTAGAGTAGATTAGTTTGTTGTATGGTCCCCTGATCTCCTTCAGCATTGTGAGGGGTGGTGGTGAGGGGGCTTTTGTACTGCAATGAATCTGTGAGCTAAACCATGTGGGGTTACTCTTGGTGGGCTCATCATAGCAGAGAGGTCAGACAATTCACAGTTCACCAGAGAGGGAACTGGCAACCCACTCCGGTATCACCTGTCGTATTCCCATCAGGCCCTCAGGGGAATTTTCCTACTCCACAGTATCATTAATTGAACTTGACCTGTGTATTAACCCTTTGTTATTATTAAATGTGATATTCAGTATTATATGATATCTAATTCGATTATGAGTATTATCCTTTTTATATGTATTGATCTATTGCATGTTTACTATGGCTCATTAGTTTACATCTATAGGAATGTCACACTAATGTGATGCATGTGGATGTCCAACAACCCCAACCATTGAAAGCACATTGACAAAGTTAGAACATTATAACAAAGCTTTATTTTTACACGGACCACTATCAGAAATGGTCAAGACTGTGCATTAGTATCATAAGTGTGATGTGGGCGGATCCCGAGAGAGCAAGAGGCTATGACTGGAAAAAAGGGGATACTTATAGTGGGTAATGTCATAGTCTAGAATAAGCATGATGCATAGCACCTACCAGGGTCACATGTGGTCACTACACCACTGCAACCTGACTCTGATGAAAAAAGGATCATCACAAATCATTCCATTTAATTGAAGAAACCATTAATGTGCATTGCATTTACAGCTTGTCTTGATCTGCTCAATAAAACAGACAATTCAATCTCTGGACTGTGTAATGCAATCCAGCTTTAAGATTGTGGGATCTACATTTTAAGATGGAGCTGTCATTGAAGAAATGTCTACCTGAGAGGCACTGGGAAAACCTTACACCTAGTACATTTCCTCCACGATGCCTGCAAATGCAGAAGATACCTTCATGTACCTGAATTGTACCTAAAACAAAAAAAGAGAAAAAGAAAAAAAAAAGCACAAAACATACTAAGGCCTGAAAGATCATTGGGACTCTTCTCAACAGCATTACTCAGTGACCATCAATTGGTGACATGTTAAGCAAAACCCTACGTATCCACAGAGAAGAGGATCATGGACCACGTGATGGGAGGTAGCCATCTGCAAACAAAATATCACCATCACATAGGCCAAGATCCAAGACACTGTAGCCAGGCAAGATTAGGTTAACATTGTGACCAATAGATTGCCCCTATGTCCTCCTCTGCCTAGCCCCAGGGCCCACATCTTCCATGGCCGGCTGCCGTCTCCCTGCTGGCGGTGGTGGGGGGTGGAGGCAGAGGCACCACTAGTGGCGGTGGAGGAGGCATGGTGAGAGGAGAGGCTGGGCTGCTGGTGCGTGAGGGACACATCTGGGGTGGATGAGGTAGGGCTCGGGATCAGCCCAATTCTGAAAAGCCAGGCCAGGTTGGTCTGTCATTAGATGATGCCTGGTCTCCTCCCTAGAGCACCTTGCCAGGCTGCACATCACCTCCACATGATTCGTAGAGATGCTGTCCTGGATCACTGCACAGCCTGTCTTGGGGGTGGGGATGAAGGTCCTTGGTGCAGGGCTGGGTGAGGAGGTGGCGGGATGGAGTGGGGAGGGTCTGGGGCCCCGCTGGAGCCAGGGGCGATGCGGTCAGTGCTGTCGGTGTGCCGGTTGGTGGTGGTGGCCAGGCCAGTGAACAGCTGTGTGGGGAAGGAGGTGGGGATTGTGGGGTCAAAGCATGGCGGTGTGTCCGGAGATCCGGTGGGTGACCCCCCCACCCGAATTACCTCCCTCTCCTCCAAGCCAAGGCCCCCTGATCCTTTTCCTTCCTCCTCCCCTTCACTGGTTCCTGCTGGGCAGGGGCTTGCTCCTCCGCATCCTGCTCAGATGGAGCCGATGCCCCCACCTCTGGCTCACCACTGGACCAAAACCTCCTCTTGGATGTTAAAAGATAGCAAAAAAAGGTATATGTCATTAGTGTGATAATTAATACATTGTTTTGTGTGCATTCCTAACTTTCTGACATCTAGTCTTGAACCTGGATGATTCTCCTAATTGCAACTCAAATTAGCTATCATATACTAGATATGATCTATTCTTTGGTTTATGGTCTGGATAATTTTTGCCTTCTTACCCTATCTTGATTCTGGCTGCATTTTGTAACTGTATAGGCTGCAGTGGGCACACCAATAAATTGACTCCCTATTGGTTGATTACTGTTGTTGTGCCCAGGAATGACAGTGGTTTGTCAGCTTCATGGATTTAATGAGGCATCCATCTATGCCTTGTTAATTCCATGGAGCTGACATGTCAGTTTCCTTGTTGGTCATCATGTACATTTGTAGTGTGTGTGATGTACATGTGGTGACATGTTGGTTTATGTGATATTCACCTGACATGGAGGCTGGATCCTGCTGGGCCACCAGGCCTGAAGCTTCAGAGGTTGGCAACGGCCTCAGAAGGTCCCTTGACAATCTTTAGACATCATCTTCCTCACCTTGGCTCTGATGTCACCAAAGCAGTGCTTCACAGACATCACATCCCTTGGAGCTGTGCCCACACAAGTAGCCTCTGCCGCTACTCCTGCCAAACCTGAGCCCTAGGCCCAGGCATAATTTCCCTCCCCCCGGATAGCACCAAGGAGGACCACATTCTCAAAGTGCGTATAATTGTGGGTCCTGTGCTTGCCCCTAGCCTCTTGCCCTGTGGACAGGGACCCGGGCCTCCCGGACTTGTCCCTAAGGCCTTTCCCTACCCCAAACTACCACCCCCCCGGGATCAAACCCCTTCCCTTCTGTCCCTCTTCTAGGTGTGCCTCATGCTTGGAGCCCCCTCCCACCACCCACTTCTGCACCCTCCTCCTCTACCTCCTAACCCTCCTCTCCTCCCTCCTCACCCTCCTCTCCTCCCTCCTCGCCCTCCTCTCCTCCCTCCTCTACCTCCTCTCCCTCACTCCTCACCTCCTCCTCCCCAACTCTACTCCACATGACCACCTGCCGCTCTTCTCTCTCCTCCTCCACTCTCCTCCTCCCTAATAAGTCAGTACAGTGGCAACCTCACTCAGTGTACATCCTGTCAAATGTATGCACTACTGGAATGGATGATCAAGGGTCCATGCCTCTGTGAGAGGCGTGAGCATGTTGCCTCTCTGGAAGCTCAGTTTGGAGAACTGGAGAGGAGAATTGCAGCACTTACTTACAGTGGTGCTCACTGAGCACAGTTTAGATGGGCTTAGAATGGAGTGGAGATGGGGCTAGTAACAATATCCAGGGAGGTAGCTGGGTTACAGTTACAATGGTAAGCAGGGGGATCAGGAGGAGGAGGAAGGCCAGTTCTGAATTAGCAAACACCAACAGATTTGCCAGATTGAGTGAAACTGTTGGGGATGTCCAGTCAGGAATGGCAATGCCAGATAGAGCTGTTCCCTCTAACAGCCAGGAGAACAGTTCTAACAGAGGAGTGGGAGGACAGCATAGGCAGAGCAACAGACAGGTTTTGATGGTACAGGACTCTATTATTAGGAAGGCAGAGAGGGTGATTTGTCACCCAGATCCCAGCAATTAAACAATTTGCTGTCTCCCGGGTGCTCAGGTTCAGCATGTTTTGGATTGGGTAGATACATTATTGTCAGGGGCTGGAAATGAACCGGCGCTCTTGGTAAATATAGGTACCAATGACAAAGTTAGTAAAAGATGTGTGGAAGAATAGAGAAATAGAAAATAAGCTTAAAGCAAGTACCTCCAAGGTAGTATTTTCTGAGATCTACCTATGCCATGTGCTAGCCCAGGGAGACAGAAGGAGCTTAGGGAGGTTAATGCGTGGCTAAAAATGTGGTGCACTAAGGAGGGGTTTGGGTTTTTAGAGCACTGGGCTGACTTTTCACTTAGGTACAATCTCCATAGCAGGGATGGATTGCACCTTCATGATGAGGGAGCTTTTGTGCTAGGGGCTAGAATGGTAGACAGGCTGGAGGAGTTTTCAAACTAGTTGATGGGGGGAGGGACTAGATGAATGTAATGGAGTAGAAAGTGTAAAGGGGATAAGGAATGAATTAACTACTCATGGGGGAGGGGATGGGGAGGGTTAATATAGCCAATAGGGAGGTATTACTAAGTTCCTCAAGTACAGAGGCAGACACCTCAAAACTACAAACTCATAACATAAGATGTATACAAGAGAACAAAATGGATTTGTTGCAAATAGACAAAGAAACAATAATGTTAAAACATTTTATAAATATCATATCTTATGTTGGAGAGAAATGGATGCAGAGAAAGCCTTTGACAGGGTTGGCTGGGGATCCATGCACCAAGTATTAACCAGATTTGGCTTGGGAAGGTTTGGAACATGTGCAATAGGTGCTCTGTATGCATCTCCAGATTGGTACTAAAGAGTATAAATTGACGGCCTTTGCCGACGACATCATGATTACTATCTGTAATCCTCTGGAGTCCATAGGGAAGCTCTTTTCTTGTGTAAAGGAGTATAGTCAAGTAGCTAATTATAAATTGAACCTACAAAAAACAGTGGCTTTATGGCTGAATCTTAGGGAGGAAGACTTGGATTTTTTAAAGAGTAACTAAAATCTAAAATGGCAACAAGAAATTAAACATCTTGGAATTAGATTACACAAGGATATAAAAAAGATAATCAATATAAATTATAACAAGATAAATGAAGAAATAGAACAATTAATTAAGAATTGTCAGGTATTAAATATCTCATGGGCAGGAAAGATAATATCAACTAAGATGATTTTACTACCAAAAATCAGCTACTTTTTGAGATCCATCCCTTTTCCTTTACTGCATCACTTAATAAATAAACTTCAGAAAAATATAGACTGTTTTGTCCATAGTGGGAAGGACTTAAGAATAAGGAGATCTATCTTAGAGCAGAGATTCAATAGAGGGGGAATGGCATACCCGTCAATCTCAAAATTTCAAGAGGCAATTTCGATATCACATATTATTGAATGGAGTCAAGATAGTGCTGAAAATGATTGTGCAGGGTTAGGAGAACTTGGGAAAATTCTATATCAAGAAAATCCTACAACTGTAGCAATCTTTTCAGAAGGTACACTGATAAAAAGCAATATAAAATTATGGAAAAAGTTGAATAAAAAATATAGATTAATATATTTTCCGAGTCCAATTCTCCCAGAATTCTCACAATTCTGTCATCTAAGTTTAAATCAAATGGGGACATAAAATCGAATAGATACGAGAAGCTTAAAATAGGAGACCTATATGTCAACAATAGAATTGGAACCTTTGAAGAGATAAAAATTAAATTCCCTAGTATACCGGCAAATTGGCTCGATTATAGAGCATTATGTTCAAACTTGAAAAGCTTAAATGTTGATTTTTTTAGAAAGAGGGAAGAAACCTCATGTGAAAAATTGATAAGAACCAGAGACTATCGACATTTAACATCAAAAATGTACAATATAATGAGAAAGAATTTTGAGGAAGTAAAACCTAATAATTTGCTCAAATTGGAAAAAATCTGGGAAAGGAACTCCCAATAGATAATTGGTATAGAGCATTAAAGGTCACTGAGTCAGTGATAAAAAATGCGTCTCAAAGAGAGCAACACTGTAAAATTATTAATAGGTGGCATTTTGTCCCTTCAAGACTACACCACATAGATAAAGTACAACATACCAATCTTTGTTTAAGGGATTGTGGTGAGGAAGGTTTGTTTCTACATATATGGTGGGGATGCCCTTTAATCCAAAATGTATCTAATTAGTTTCTTTGAGGAGGTTAGTAGGACCCTGGATTAAGGCAACTCAGTGGAAGTAGTCTTTTTGGATTTTGCAAAGGCTTTTGATACAGCGCCACTTAGGAGACTATTGTGCAAACTAAGGGATACAGGACTTGCAGTAAATATTTGCTCATGGATTGAGAGACGGCTAAAAGACAGGAAGCAAAGGGTTTGTTGTAGAGGAGACTAATGTGGTAAGTGGGGTTCCTCAGGGTTCAGTATTAGGTCCTCTCCTTTTTAACATATTTGTTAATGACTTAGGGGTGGGACTGGAAAGTAGTGTCTCCATTTTTGCTGATGACACAAAGTTGTACAAGATAATTACATCAGATAATGATGTATTTTCTTTCCAAGAGGACTTACATAAAATAGGGGAATAGGCATCTAAATGGCTAATGAGATTTAATATGAATAAATGTAAATATCTGGCAAAGAAAAATAGTCATGCAATTTATAACCTTAATGGAGCAAAAAATAGGGATATATAAGATAGTGAAAGAGATTTGGGAGTACTTGTGGACAACCACCTAGGTAACAGTGCTCAATGCCAAGCAGCAGCTGCAAAGGCAAATACAATAATAGCATTTATTAATAAGGGTATAGAAGCAAGGGAAGCAAATATAATTCTGCCACTATACAAATCCCCAGTACGCCCTCATTTGGAACATGTTGTACAATTTTGGGCACCACTTCATATAAACGACATTTTAAAGCTAGAAAAGGAATGGAGGGGCAAAGTTATGAAGAAAGACCAACCAAATTAAGCTTATTTTCTCTAGAAAAAAAGGTGTCTAAGAGGAGATATGATTACCTTACATAAATACATCCAGGGTCAGTATAAAGATTTGTTAAGTGAGCTTTTTGTGCCAAGAGGTTTTCAACTGACAAGAGGAAATCCCTTGAGGTTAGAAGTAAAAAGAATTTTCTACCAAAGTGGTGACAGCAATAGATAACTTTATTTCTAATCAAAAAGGGTATTCAGGGTTATCCTGGATAATTAGAGAGAGGATATTGATCCAGGGAGGAATCCGATAGGCCAGTATCTGAGGTCAGGAAGGAATTCATTTGTTTTCCCTTTGAGAAGATTGGCAAAGTTTCACTTAGGTTTCCTTTTCTGTTCGTCTTCCTTTGGATCAATTAATTAACAACTAATCTGCATATTGCAGATCAGAAGAGATCTTAAAAGGTCGAACTTGATGGACTGAAAGTCTTTTTTCAACCTCAATTACTATGTAACTCTGCAACTATGTAACTCTCCCCTCCTCTCCCCTCCTATCTCCTTCCTCCCTCCGTCATATCCAGAAATTAAAAGAAGGATAAACAAAAGTTTTTCTGTATATGTGTGTTGGAAAAAAATGTGTGTGCTATCTGTTATTAATAAGTGTTGGGGGATGGGGTGTGGGGGATGGGTGTGTGTGTGGTGTGACCTAACTATATATGTCTCCATGTGTGTTCTTTAACCTATGTGTATTGCAAATATGTGTAATCTGTAAATATGTGTAAGTCTTAAGTGTAAATCTGTATGCAATAGAATATAAATCAACACAAATGCAAACTACCTCTCTCACCTAGCTCCTACACGCAATCAAATACCAAACCTCCAACTCCAGGACCTGCGTGCTACTTCTAATGAAATTTACAACACAGTCAGCGCATGGGCGTGTGGAACTCAAATTTATAAGCTCCCACTGTCAATCATATACATCTTAACCTCTTTATATTGTCTGATAGGCGAATTACGTTCTACCGCAATTGGCTCATAACGGATAATTGCATTTCGGCCAGCCCCTAAACAGTTTGCAGTCATGGGGAGATTTACAGGCTTAAAACTCTAGCCCGTAACTCGTGCCCCTGCTGAATTAAATAGCATCGCACTCGGACTCAAACGGAGCCCGCAACTCACTCACAGACATACGGTTGTCTGCGAGAGATATGCAGGGTTGGAGTTGAATATGGGCCTTAGTTATAAATGCTGTGGCATGAGCATGTCATAGATGTCACACTAGTGCCAGTACACAAGTCCATGAGGTTTAACCTGGGGGTGGACCCTAGCAATGGGATTGATTTATGAATACCTCCCTTTCAGCAATGTAATCTAAGGATCTGATTCATTTGGAGAATTGACCCTTTCTGAGCACAACTGTATCCAAACATGATTTCCACAAGAATTACACTTTTTGATGATATACACAAGGGGTACTTTGTATGCAAGCCTGGATTTTAATCAGGACCTCCAACTCACATTCTCTAGACCTCCACTTTATCATTCAATTTTTCATATATCTCTTTGAAAGTCTCCATATCCTTAACAAAGCTGTTACTTAAATGATGCCCTTTCTATATCTCTTATTAAATATATAATATTCCTTCCTATTTCCCTTTCAATGCAATTTTATAAAAGTTTCCCTGTTCTTATAAGTAAAAAATAGGTATTTTGGATCTTGACTTAATTTTTCTAAATATGTTTGAACCTTTGTGCATTTTGTTAAACTTGCAGTAGTAAATACGCATAGAGTAAGCATGTAATTCTACATTGTGATGTTTTCCCCTTCTAATACACATGTACAGTGGATATAAAAAGTCTACACACCCCTGTTAAAATGTCAGCTTTCTGTGCTGTAAAAAAATTAGACAAATATAAATTATTTCAGAACTTTTTCCACCTTTAACAATTCAATTGAAAAACAAACTGAAATCTTTTAGGTGGAGGGAATACAAATAAAAATAAAGTGGTTGCATAAGTCCGCACACCCTCTTTTAACTGGGGATGTAGCTGTGTTCAGAATTAAGCAATCACATTCCAAATCATGTTAAATAGGAGTCAGCATACATCTGCCATCATTTAAAGTGCCTCTGATTAACCCCAAATAAAGTTCAGCTGCTTTAGTTGGTCTTTCCTGAAATGTTCTTAGTCGCATCCCACAGCAAAAGCCATGGTCCACAGAGAGCTTCCAAAGCATCAGAGGGATATCATTGTTAAAAGGTATCAGTCAGGAGAAGGGTCCAAAATAATTTCCAATGTATATACCATGGTACACAGTGAAGGCAGTCATCATCAAGTGGAGAAAATATGGCACAACAGTGACATTACCAAGAACTGGAGCTCCGTCCAAAATTGATGAAAAGACGAGAAGAAAACTGGTCTGGGAGGCTACCAAGAGGCCTACAGCAACATTAAAGGAGCTGCAGGACTATCTGGCAAGTACTGGCTGTGTGGTACATGTGACAACAATCTTCCGTATTCTTCATATGTCTGGGCTATGGGGTAGAGTGGAAAGACGAAAGCCCACATCTGAAGTCTCCCAAAAGCATGTGGGAAAAGGTGTTATGTGCTGGTGAAACCAAGGTTGAATTTTTTGGCCATAATTCCAAAAGATATGTTTGGTGCAAAAACAACACTGCACATCACAAAAAGAACTCCATACCCACTGTGAAGCATGGTGGTGGCAGCATTATGCTTTGGGGCTGTTTTTCTTCAGCTGGAACTGGGGCCTTAGTTAATATAGAGGGAATTATGAACAGTTCCAAATACCAGTCAATATTGGCAAAATACCTTCAGGCTTCTGCTAGAAAGCTGAACACGAAGCATACATCCAAATCAACAAAGCAATGGCTTCACCAGAAGAAGATTAAAGTTTTGGAATGGCCAAGGCAGAGCCCAGACCTGAATCTGATTGAAAATCTGTGGGGTGATCTGAAGAGGGCTGTGCACAGGAGATGCCCTTACAATCTGACAGATTTGGAGTGTTTTTGCAAAAAAGAGTGGGCAAATTTTGCCAAGTCAAAATGTGCCATGCTGATAGACTCATACCCAAAAAGACTGAGTGCTGTAATAAAATCAAAAGGTGCTTCAACAAAGTATTAGTTTAAGGGTGTGCATAACTTATGCAACCACATTATTTTATTTTTATATTTTTTCTTCCCTTTTCCTAAAAGATTTCAGTTTGTTTTTCAATTGAGTTGTACAGTTTATAGGTCCCATTAAAGGTGGAAAATGTTCTGAAATGATTTATCTTTGTCTCATTTTTTTACTGCACAGAAACCTGACATTTTAACAGGGGTGTGTAGACTTTTTATATTCGCTGTACATTAAATAAAGATAGCATTTAAGTATACCCTCAATAAAAAACATATCTACTCTGCAAATACACAATTAAAAGTGGGAGTTTCCATAAAAACTAAGAATACTGGAGTGGTATCTTCACTCAATCTCATGCACCTGATCAGGAAAATATTAGCTGATTGTAGAAACACTGTTAGCTCACTAACATAATGGAACAAATCCCATCTGAGAGGACATGGAACTTCCAAATGCAAGTATGTACAAGGTTTTAACTTATACTCCCTGGTACAGGATCATAAACAGGTACTTCAAGAAAATGGACAGCAAAAATCCAATGCCATCATCATTTGCAAATTCTGTGCCACAAATAACTGAGCACTATTTTGATAAGCTAATTTGCTTACAGTTTTGTTGTGTACATTATCTGCATGTATATGTCATTACTTACATTGCATATGTGCATTGCATTATTACACTATTTTTTTAAGTGACGCTAATACCTTTGGAACCAATTATCAATGTAAGTAGGGTCCTTACTTTATTTCTTTTGCATTCAAAAATAATGGATTTCCGGCTTTTTTATCTTATCCTTTAATTTACGGCAATCTCCACCAATGACTTAAAGAGGAATATCTCCATAGAAAATTAAATAAGGTTACTAGTTATCAAAATTGTGTTTTTGAAATTGGTGTCTTGATTCTTATGTTGTGTTCTCCCTCTGTTTTAGTGCCATCAGTGAATAACATAAAGAATGGATTTACCTGCCCAGCTTGTTTCATTGAGAATGCTGCTCATTGTTTAGGCAGAGAAGTCATAGCGTGCATTGGAGATGAAAATAAATGTATTCAGTACAGAAAAACAGCATCACAAGGTATATTGAATAATCCAAAAACAATTAATCTAAAAAAAAGCAAATAATTTCAAATAATAAACTCACACGTCCGTTCAAACTGAAAGATATTGTTGTTTTAGTAATGCAAATACAATCTACATGTCCAGTATATTTATTGACATATAAATGATAGCATTTTCATTTCTATCTACATAAATGATTTGTCTGAAAGAGCAACTGTAGTACAGTATTTACAATATTCTTTCTTTTAAAGAACTACACTTTATAATTGGCAAACATTTTAGGAAGTAAAAATAGAGCCTTTAATGCATTGCTTCAGTAAAAGCTGCAATCTTGATTAATGCCGATCCGATTCTTTAGGGGGGAGGAATTTATCTGCAGAGGAAGCATTTATCTGGGAAAATGGAAATCTGACAACTGAAAATGTTCCTGCTTTCAAAAGAATAATTGTAAAGCTCATGTAACTGTATAGCAGCAGTCTTTTTTCTCTTTCTTAAAAACTTTTTTACTGTATTTGTATTGTATTTGCCTGGAATTTATTAATTATTTCACTTTATTTATTTATTTCACTTCTTCCACCATTCTGCGAATCAGCACATTATCCTCAAAACTACTCCACTCTATTAATGACACTTGACAAAGTATCCATATATTTCCACATATTGTACCCCTTGCTATTTTTAAGGAACAGGTTCCATTTTCTGGAGTAATTTTGTATTTGATATTTGAGGAAAATTTTCTGAAAGTGATGTCACTATTATAGTTGGCATTGTTGGGAACCCTTACGATGTTGGTTCCTGCCAGTAGGTGAGAATCATATTTTATAAGAGAAACTTATTCATAACATAGCAACAAGCTTTCAAAAGATAAACCTCTCTTTATTAATTGTTGTTTCATCTGGGGATGCTGTATTTCCTTTTCCACCAGTTCTGTAACAAATATGTTATGTTAATGAAGGAGGGATAGTATTTGGTGCTTTAGCTGTCCAGTAATATAGATGAATAATTAGAGTATTACACAGTATTTAGTGATACCGTTTTTACTGGACAAACTTATTCATAATATAGCAACAAGCTTTGAAGAGAAAAAACTCTCCTAATATATATATATATATATATATATATATATATATATATACATATATATATATATATATATAGATATATATATATATGTCAGGTTAATACCTAGAGTATGTGGGAGGAGCAAATGCTCAAGTAGTGATTAGGTACCATTGCTCTCCAGCTATGAAATGCCCTTTCGGATACCCTTTTGGTTTATATAGATGGGGTCGGCCTCTCTCCTTGTGCCCTAACTGGCATGCTAAGAGGGCCAAGGGCTGAGTAGTGGTGAGGAGAGGGAAAGGAACCTATGAAACATTATCTAGTCGAGACCTGGCAAGTGCTAAATTAGGCCTATGAGAGAATCGACAAAGTAAGCCTGGTGAAGGCTGGTTTAGGAATTATAGAATGCGACAATGAGGTGAGCCTGGCGACGGCCGGTTAGGACTTATTTAAAGCGACAATAAGGTAGAGCCTGCAAGGGCTGGTTTAGGAGTTATAGAAGCAAAAACGAGGTAAGCCTATGAAAGGCTGGTATAGGACGAATAGTAAAAGGTAGCCGGTTTGGGCCAAAAGTCCCCAAAGCAGGCATACGAAAGCCTAAAAGGTGTAACCTTGGACATGGATAAGGGACACAACTTGGCAGATGAAAAGTGTAGACACTTACCTTGATAATAGAGTAGAAACTTACCTTGAATAGCAACGATGCAGCTTAACAGATGCAAGGAGAAGGCTAGAGGTGGAATCATTGCTTCCAGCGATGGGAATGCCATGGCAGATATAAAAGGGCCAAAAAGCCACTTATGCGCTTGCAGACATGAGGCATAGAAGATGAAAGACAAGAGAGTGCAGAGATACGTCCTGCAGTCACAAGCTCAGAAATGAACTGAGGTGTACCCAGGACAGGAAATGTTTATCAAGTCAGAAGGCAAGAGAGGGACCTGACCACAAATATATATATACTGTATACAGTATATTTATATATATACATATATATATTAATTAACTTTTATATTCAATTACTTGCTACTTGGGGCAGCCATTACTGGCCTGAGTTGTTTAATTAACTAGTATTTTTACCAAGGTTATCCTTATGCTTATCCAGATTGTGCCTAACTACATCAGAAATACTAATGATACTGTCCTATAGGACTACAGGACTCTATAACATATTTATCTTATTTTTATCTTTATTTCTATCCCCTTTTTTTGTTTTTAATTGAATTCATGTACTGAATGTTATCATAAGTCATCACTGTCATAAAATCTGTTTTTAAACAGACATTTTTTATTTAATTTATAGATTTCAGTATTTCTACTGAGACAATACACGGCTGTGCCACTAATGCAATCTGTGAAGCTGGATCCTCCACCACGAATCCAATGGTCTCATACTGGGAAAAGAGAGATATTGATATTATATGTAATAGAGGTATCAAAAGCAGTAGACTACCTTTCAGTTGGCTGGGCTCGACCTTCACAGTCCTAAGTTTGGTGAAGTTGTACTCTTATTTTTAGATGCTGGAGTTCAAAACAGGCTTGTAAATAGGCAGTCTATGAGTTCTGGAGTCAGGTCAAATTATCAGATATTTCTGTGGGAACAAGAGCAATAAATCAAATTGGTCAAGCTACTGATTGATTCACCTATATTCAAAAAAGATGTTCTAAAAATCATTATAAAATTGACCACTGAGAACAGATGTTATAAATACATGGACTGAAAACACTGAATTGACCAAGATCCTCTCACAAACAAAACTCAAACTCATTTTTTTCTTTTTAGTTATGAAGAGAGTTCACCATTAAAGGGAGTTTATTTTCATGATGTGTGCTCTTAACCATTATTATGCTTCTTGCTAGTGTCTAATGATCTATAGTCTTATTTTTTACCATGCAGCAAAACCAGTTAAGAAAAGCCACCACTTACCTCCTATAGCTCTACTATTAACTTTAAATAGGGCTATATGTTTCAATACTCTCACATCTCTCTCTTCCTAAAACATCTAACCATTAGTTCCCTCATCTCATGTCTCTGAAATCCCTATGACCTCTTACACTGTTAACTGTCTTGAGTGCAGTGTCTACGTCTTGTCTTGTACCAGTATGCAAGTACAAACATTTCATATTGGCATATTTTTACAATCTTCAAAATTATATCACATTTTAGCTATTTGTTTAACTGTAACCACAATAACATGGAATCTGCTGGTGCTCTGCAAATAAAAAAAAAAAAATAATAATAATAATAATAATAATAATAATAATATTAATAAACTGGAGATGATCTTATTGATCTGTCAGTACTAATGCCATGTCTACAGAATTCAAATTTGTGTTTACATTTACATGTATTTCCTGTTCAGAATCACAAGAAATAGTGTTTGCACTGCTCCCTGGGAAACTGGGTGGGGCATGCAAATAAATTCAAATTGCATTTTCATTCTTTAATCCAATACCATCTTAAATATGACTATACCTGTGGACCTGTTATAACATTATGAGCACAGCAGAGCACATTATGGATTTGCATGTCAGAAAACGTAATCCCAAACAGCACTTAAAAAATAAATTATATATATATATATATATATATATATATATATATATATATATATATATATATATTGTGGCAAACTGCCCTTCTCTTCTTTAGTGGTGTAATTGCAGTTTTTCTGTGTTTCTAACACTTATTGATGAACACCATGCATTGATGCCTTTTCAAACGTTTTAATAATTCTTCGCCAGTGACATACCCATAGGAAAATAAACAAACAAATAGGCCTAGCTCTTTCTGAGCACTACCTATTGTTGTAGAATAGTTTCCATTCCCCTCACTAACCCAGCTTACATTCAGCTACTCTGAATGCATCAAAACAGAAGCACACAGTTGAATATATTTTATATGAAATTAACTAGCCTTTATACTCGGTATTCCAAAAGTCTCACTTTATCTTTGTTGGCGGATTATTATTATTATTATTATCGTTTATTTATAACGCGCCAACATATTCCGTAGCGCTGTACATAAGATAAGTTCAAGACAAAGATACATACAAGTTAACACATAGTAAAACAAGGAGGGCCCTGTCTTTGAGTTTGGAATCCAGTGTCCATGGTGCTTTTCCTAAAACACCTTGTGGGATTGAAACTCGCAGACTTACATCTTAAAGGTATTGTGTGAGGGAAAGGAGGGAGAGAGATTTGAGAGTGTGTTAGGGTGAGAGGTGATACGCTTCTTTAAAGAGATGTGTTTTTAGAGAGGATTTGAATGATTTGAGGTTGGAGGATAGTCTGGTGGAGCGAGGCAAGGAGTTCCAGAGAATAGGGGCAGCACGAGAAAAGTCCTGAAGGCGAGAATGAGAAGAGGTGACAAGAGTTGTGGAAAGAAGAAGGTCATTAGCAGAGCGAAGAGGGCGTGTGGGGGAGTATTTGGAGATGAGACCAGAAAGGTATGGGGGAGTGCACTTGTTGAGGGCTTTGAAAGTAAGGGTCAGGATTTTAAATTTTATTCTGGAGGCTATGGGAAGCCAGTGGAGTGATTGACAGAGAGGTGATGCCGACACTGAACGTTGTGAACGGAAGACGAGTCTAGCAGAGGCATTCATAATGGATTGAAGTGGAGATAGTCGGGTGGTGGGGAGGCCAGCAAGAAGCGAGTTGCAGTAGTCCAGTCGAGAGATGATGAGAGAGTGTATAAGGATTTTAGTTGTGTCCTGTGTAAGAAAGTGGCGAATTCTGGAGATGTTTTTTAGATGGAGAAGACAAGATTTAGTTAGTGATTGTATGTGAGGGATGAAGGACAGGGCGGGGTCCAAAAGAACCCCAAGACAACGGGCTTGGGAGGAGGGGCTTTCAGCTTCCACACTGCAGACTCCTTGACTCTCTTTTACTTTGACACTGTGGCACTCTCTCTGGCCTTTGGGCTGCAACACTCCCACTGAGCTGCAACACTCTCTCTGGCCCAGCTGCAACTCTCTCTCTCTGGCTGCAATTAACTTTTCAACAGACTGTCCAGGGCCTTCTCACAGCTGCAGCCCTATAGTGATATAAACTGTTTTTTCAACACCAGCATTACTGGATTGGGCAATCACCTCTATCCAGTCTCAGGCTCATAAACCTATACACATATGATGACAATGGTGCAATTCAAAGCTTAAATGTTATTCTTCCAATACATATTATGCATTGTGGTAAAAATATGGAGCAATACATAAATCACCCTTTATTAAATACAACACATATTACACATGACAGGTAAAAATGTGGCACAATACATTCAACCCACAGACAGTACTGATTCAATCTCTAGAATCTCCACAGTATAGGGCTTGTTCCTAAGGTACGCTGTTGATTTTGTAAAAAGGCTTAACAACCACAGTTCACTTAGTTTATGGAGAACAAAAGAGTCATAGAAACCCTTCACTGTAATAAGTACAGTAAACAAGTGGTATATTTGTGTTTACATTTGCATGCTTAAAAGTAAGTATTTAAATGTGTTTCCTGATCAGAAACTCAAGAAATACCTTGTCTACAAAAACATTTATGTACACAACGAAAAGCATAATTGAACTTTACATCACTAATTTGTGTTGCTAGATAGAGTTTGATTGTTGAGCTCTACTGCCACTTCAAGATTAACTCAGTAATGTACATTAAATAAAGTACATCTGTAGACATCTGTCAGTATATTTCCTTAACATTTGCTTGTGATGCAAAATATCTATAACAAATAAATCAATAAAAAAATAACATTATTGGAAATGTATAATTTACTATATATTAAACTATAAAGCATAGTGTGTCTCATTGCATTGATTATAGCAGTGGTTCCCTGTGGCATAGCAAGGGGGAGGGGGGTAGTCCACACCAGGCAACACTTTTTTGGGGGGCGGCAAAAATGCCCCCAACTGCTGCCCGTCACCAGTTGCCTTACTGCCCCCTTACCGAGGTCCACTGGTCTCTCCTCTCTCCTCTGAATCATTTGACCTGGGGAAAGGAGCCACCAGGGGGAGGAACTGCTGAAAGGTGAGAGACAGGTGAGAGTGGACATTGGTGGTGGAGGGAGAGAGAGAGGGAGAAATATCCCCAGCCTGTGTCTGTAAGAGTTAATGTGCCCAGTCTGTGTCTGTAAGAGCTAATGTACCCACCTTGTGTCTATAAGAGCTAATGTGACCAGCCTGTGTCTGTAAGAGCTAATGATCGCAGCTTGTGTCTATAAGAGCCATTATGTCCAGCTTGTGTGCATAAGAGCTATTGTGGCCATCCTGTGTCTGTAAGAGCTAATGATCCTAGCTTATGCCTGTAAGAGCTAATGATTCCAGCCTGTGTCTGTAAGAGCTAATGTTCCCACCTTGTGTCTGTAAGAGCTAATGTACCCAGCCTATGTCTGTAAGACCTAATGTGTCCAGGCTGTGACTGTAAGGGCTAATGTGTGCACCATGTGTCTATAAAAGGTAATATGCCCAGTCTGTGTCTGTAAGAGCTAATGTACCCAGCTGTGTCTGTAAGTTCTAATGTGTCCATCCTGTGTCTGTAAGAGCATATGTGCCCAGCCTGTGTCTTTAATAGCTAATGTACCAAGGCTTTTTTCTGTAAGACCTAATGTGTCCATCATGTGTCTGTAAGCGCCAATGTGATCAGCCTGGGTCTGTAAGAGTTAATGTGCCCAGCCTGTGTGTATAAGACCTAATGAGCACAGCCTGTGTCTTTAAGTGCTAATATGCCCAGTCTGTAAGAGTCAATGTGTCCAGACTGCGTCTTTAAAACTGTGTCTGTAAGAGTCAATGTGCCACCTGTGTCTGTAAGACTTACTGTGTCCAGCCTGTGTCTGTAACTGCTAATATGCCCAGTCTGTAAGCGCCAATGTGTCCAGTCTGGGTCTTTAAGAGTTAATGTGTCCAGCCTGTGTCTGTAAGAGCCAATGTGCAGCCTGTGTCTGTAAGTGCCAATCTGTATCTTGCGCTTGTAAAAAACAAAGTTTAGCCTCTGCCTATAAGAACCAGGGTTCCAAGCAATAACCTCTCTCCTCCTCTACATTACCATCATCCCATTGTATCCTCAAATCACAGCAGAGTTAAAGTAAAGTTAAAATCAATGTTATATGATGTAATTATTGTTTCTATATCTGTTTAGTTTTAAGGTGTTGTGTCCAACATTAATCCCTATGGGTAATGCTTGTTTGGAACTCATCCTGCTGCCCGGAATGGATCACGTACAATAACCAAGGAGGGAGGAGATAGATAAGAGAAATAAAATAAAAGAGAAAGAGGGAGAAATGAGAGGGAGAGAGAAATTGGGGAGAGAGAGGGAGAAAATAGAGGATGGTAGAGAGAGGGAGAAAGGAGACAGAGAAAGGGGTGACAGAGAAGGGAGATAGAGACTAGGGGGAGATATAAGAGAGAAAGAAAGGGAGAGATGGGGAGAGGGCAAGAGAAGGGAGAGAGAAGGAGAGAAGGAGGAGAAGGTGATATAAGGGGCTAGTGAGAGAAGAGGGAGAGAAAGAAAAGGGGGAGAGAGACTATTAAATTGAAAACCTGACCTGTCGGAGGAGCCTTAAGGAAAGGTTTGGGAACCACTGGATTGCAGTATTCATGTCAATACTTTCTAAGGGCTTGAACAACATTAAAACTGGGAGAGTACCTGTTAATGAAAAAGTGTATGTATATTTTCTATACTATTGGTTACTTAAAATACTTTATCCACAGAGTTCTTAGTAGGTGTTCTACAGGTAAATATCCTCACAGGAAATTATTAAATTTAGCAGTTCTCAGCCTCACACTGGATGCCATGCATTTAAAGAGGTATTGACCTAGACCAATTAAAAAGCATTGTACCAGGCCTAATGACAATTCTTTTGGATAGTAGAAGCCTGTCTCCCATTTGTTCCAAGGGCCTGATGTTATTGCCAGCCCAAAGCCCTAATAGTTATTAAATTTGCTTGAACAACTTATAAAATGCAAGCACATTTTTATAAAATGTGCCATTGTCAAAAAATGCTAGCATATCATTTCTGCCAATTCCCAAAGGTTAAGAAAATTGCTTATGCCTAAGTTAATTACATTGCCATTATGGGTTGGCATAAACAGCTGACCCCAGCCATCATATGCACCTCCAAAGATGTTGTCTACATCCCTTTCTTACATTTCTGCTTCTCATATGTGGTGGTCTATGGAAAACCAGCAAACATCAATACATGTACCTTTTAGAAAAAATGAGCCTGTGAAAATGTATCTTTATTAAGACCTATTGATGATTTATTGTGCTAAAGTATACAAAATAAAAAAAAATACCAAAGAAAAACTTTTTTCCAACCACGCGAATAAAACATTGCAAACAAGAATTAATGAAAAATGCCTACATTTATCATAATTTTATATAAATCTTCAGTAAATAACTGATTTGAACTTGAAACAAAAGCACCACCTGATAAATTGCCTGCTTTAAACAACTGCTTGGCTTGTATATCATACATAGAATTACGAACTGAAATGCAGGTAGGCTACAAAATATATATTCAATACAATCCTGTGAAAATAATATAAATAATAATAGAGAAGGGAAGGATACAGTAATAATAAAAAAAAAAGAGATCTGTTCCAATGAAACAGCACCGCACAGAGAAGAGCTTTCTATACCCTCTCCCTACAACATGAGTCATACTTGCTTATCTATTATTATTATTATTTTTATTAATATTACTGTTTTTTTGTAAAGTGCCAACATATTCCATAGTGATGTTCAGGGGTTATATACAAAAAATAATAATAATAATAATAATATACACATTGCAGAAAGTAGAGGGCCCTGTTCTTGAGTTTAAAATCTTACATACATGGGCCACTATTTAATTGCTGTGAGTTCCAAATTTGTTACATATATAGATGTATTCAATTGACTCAAGCCCGCAATTACAGACCTGAAGGCTAAACCCGCAAAACCTTCCTGCGGCTACAAACTGTTTGGATTGAACACATGGCAAGCCAATTCCGTAATTACCGTGTGCGCCACAGCCCTTGGAGACAATAGAAAATGGGCTAATGGATAATGATTGGCAGGAATAGATAATAAAGCTGCAGGCTACCCGCCCTAGCAATGACTGTGTTGGAGTTTCGGATGAAGTTGCACGCAGGTCCAGATGGGTGGGTTCTGAGCTATAGAGAGAGAGAGCAGTGTATTTTTGAAAGCAGCTTCTTACGTTTTTATTGATTTATATTTTTACACACTTATTTCACACTTCATCCTTTGAAAGACGTATTAACTGATAACACATAATATACATACACATAGTAGATACACATATAGATAGGTCACAACCCCCCCCCCCACACACACACACACTATACCCCAACATATAATAAATACACATAGAAAATATATATTTTTTACATCATAAATATATACATATATACTTTTTTAAAATGTATTGTTCTATTATTTTTTTAATTACAATGGAGGGTGGAGAGAATTGGGAGGAGAAGAGAGAGGAGAGAGATGGGCCCCTGGGGAGTGGAGTGGAGTGAGGTAAATAGGAGGGGGAAGGGGGGAGTAGAGGGAGAGAGGGATAGTGGTGTTGAGGGAGGTAGGGATAGTGGTGTTGAGGGTGGGATAGTGGAGTAAAGGAAGGGACTGAATCAGCCTTAGTAATAGCAGCAGGAGGAGAGCAGGAGAACAGGAGGAGATAATGCAGCAGTAGGAGAGAGCAGCTACAAGTGGTGACCGCCAAGTCGGAGATGGAGCTTAAGGACATGCTGAGCCATGTGCTACTGGAGCTCCAGGCCTTGTGTCCCCAAATTACCCAGCCTCCCTGTCAGGTGAATATCCTATACACCAACATACTCCCACATGTTCACCACATGTACAGTACACCACATGTACACCACACACATAGGGTCTCATTCTATTAATGGCCGTAAAATTTACCCAAAGCTGCAATTCCTTGCGAGGGTGCTGCGGCCCCTCATAGCTCTATGTCTATGTTGCAATTCAAATGAAAAGGGCCGCAGCACACCCCTTCCTACGGCTGATCGTAAGCCATGCAATCAGCCATTAGCTTTGGCAGGCTTGGACCTGATCGCGGGCGTTAGCCCACGCATCAGAATGCAACCTGCCAAACTAAAAAGTGGGAAATAAATTCAATGCAGCTCTGTACAGCACTGTAATTGATAGGGGACATATTGGAGGACATGAGAATTACATTTAGTACATTGGCTAGCTGGCACATCGTCGCTAGCCAATACTGTCATTTGTGTCCGCAGTCCGCCAGTCTTGGAGATCGAGTTGCTGCCTTGGAGGTCATCCAAGCCCGGAACTACAGGGGACATGTAATCCTCATGTTCCACAATGTGTCTCCTATCAATTACAGCGCTGTACAGTGCTGCATTGAATATCTATTAACCCCTAAAATATCCAAGCCAGTCCAAGTATGGGCTTGGATTCAAATATCCCGCCGCAGCTCCTTAAAGGGACTGCGGCACACTAATGATCACCCCAAGCAACTAACATTAACCCCCGATGCTGCGGGGTCCCCATTGGGATCCCAGGAGGGTCCCCACATTAACCCTTGCAGGGTTAAAGGACCCGCGAGAAATAAAGAATTAACCCCTGCCGCTGGGGTACTATAAGTACCCCCTCGGCAGCTAAAATTAATCCCAGCAATCATGGGGGTCAATGTAGACCCCAATAAGACCAATATTACCCCCCTCAGTCCAATAGGGGTCTACATAGACTCCAATAGGACACTATTAACCCCTATGTTAACCCCATACTTGCCATTAGGGTCCCCCTCATGACAAAGTCTAAGCACTGCACTACGCTATTAACCATAACTATACTCCATTAACCCCTTAACCCTCCCTATACCTTATAAACCCATACTAAACCCTATTTAACCATAACTGTACCTATCTAACCCTAGCTGGGTCTATGTAATTCTCTAGGCCCATTTAAACCAAACTGGGCCTATCTAACCCCTATTGGGCCTATTTAACCCCTGCTAGCCCTATTTAACCCCATCACTTATGGGGTCTGTACAGACCCCCATAAGCCTCCATCTAACCCATCACTTATGGGGGTCTATACAGACGCCCATAAGACTCCATCTAACCCCATTACTAATGGGGGTCTATACAGACCCCGTAAGCCTCTATTTAACCCAATAATTCCCATAAGGGTCTATGAAGACCCTCGTTGGACAATGAGAACCCTATAATTAACCCCATAAGTGCCATGAGGGTCCACCAGTACAAACACTACACTACAATATACCCCCAATAAACATCTAAATCTAAACTAACCCCCTCTACCCTAACCTATTAACCCCTACCTACCTAACACTACCTACCCCATATTAAACCCTCCCCACCACACTAATTACAAAAAATAAAAAAACTGTCACCAAAAATTTAAAAAAAACTGTCACCAAAAATAAAGAAACCTATGTTAACAAACATAAAAAAATACATTACAACCCCCCACTACAAAAGGTAAAAAAGGACATTACAAACCCCACCCCAATACAAAAAATAAAAAAAAACATTACAAATCCCCCACTACAAAACAATTACAAAAAATGACACACCTGCAAAGAAAAGGCATACATAAATATACATAACATCACAGTAAGAAATACATTATAAAAATACCCCTAACTACTATACATTACCCCCTATCTATACATGTACTCCTATCTATATCACATAACTCCCTATCGTACATTACCCGCTATCTAGACTGGTCACCACACGAGTAACCATCCAATACAGGTATCCATGTATGGGTGTGTACTCTGCAGGATATGCAGATACATCTTGTGTAGGGATGGATGTTCAGTGTAGTGTACTAGCCTTTCAGAGAACACATCTCAATAACTAGTGCTGAGATATGGTCACTGATTGGTTAGCATGGAACACTGACCAGCGCTATCTGCACAGTACGAACATGCATATATAGAGTCTGCAGCAGGAATACAAGTATTGTTATGGGCTAATAACAGCCAAGCTCATGATTCAAAGACTTGATCACATCTAGAAAATGATAGCTCCACACAGTGGAGGTTCAGTGAACCATCCAGGTTCAACACATCTAAATGGTCAATAGCAAGGAACGCATGGCAAACAATGTCTCAATCACTGTTACTAACTCATATACATTTCTCCTCTCATTTACAGCTGGCAGGAGGTCTGGATTTGATGGTGAGCCAGAGGCAGGGGTGCTGGCTTCATCAGAGTCAGTATCATGGTCCAAGCCCCTGCCCATCATTAGCCAGCGCATGAGGGGGAGGCAGGAAGAGGGGCAGAGGGCCTGGCATATGAGGAGGAAAAGGAGGACTATGGATTCATATGCTCAGTGGGGGGACCTGAGGGACCATCAGCCATATCCATGGTATTCGACCCACTGGCCCCCTCCTCCCCCAAATAGACACTCCACTCCGGCCCTCCTACTGGATGAACAGCAATTCATTGCCACCAGCACCACCACCTCCTCCTCCCACAACCAGCTAGCGGGCTCTCCAAGTCAGTGTCTCCTTCAAGCAGGCCACCCAGGACAGCAGCAACAGGGAAGGAGGCATCACCTGACAGTGGAATCTTATCTGGCCACAATCTGCTAAAATAATTGGAATATCTGAGCTCACTCAGATAAACATTGACTTTACGCAGAGCTTTCTGGTGCCAGATACTGCCTCCTCCACCCCGGAAACCTTCCATGCACACCCGCAACCTAGATACTCCTTGCCTCCCTCACTGCCTCCACCCCCTCAAGGTGCTGCCTCCTAAGGGGTGCCCCTCCCTGCAATCCCCCTTCCCTATCGAGATGGCATGCTGGCATGGGGGATGGGGCCTTATGTCTGGACACAGGAGGATTGAGGGGCTGCACCTATGTTTGTACCATCTATACAGCACTCCTCAGTGACAATATATTGATGAAATGTTTACATAATCTAGCCTGGATACAGAGTGGAGGATCATGGCCTATGTGATGGTGATATTTTGTATGCAGATGGCTTCCACCCATCACTTGGTAGTTGTTGAATATAATATGTACTAATGCAACTTATGTAGACATTGCAGTGGGCTTGCAAAGTCCAACAATGCCATGTTAATTAAAGTCAGCATTATTCCAAACATAAGTGAAGAATGACCTCTTCTCAGGAACCTGAATTTGAGAACACATACTCTTGTTTGATGCAATGAACAGACATTACGGCCACTTACCCTTGAGTCACAACTTTAATTTAAAATATTAAATAATAACACCAGTATCCCAGATTAATGTGATACCAGTGTGGCTAAACAATATCATATAGAGATGGTGATAGTACTCTTGGACCACTGACTGTGGTCGCAGCTAAGCATTCCTTATGAGATGACACATCATTATTAATGGTCGTGACTATTAATTTACCATGACAATTACCTAATAGTAATGATTGTAGATGAGGATCGGGTAAGTTGGTATATTGTTATAGTACTGTTCTGTACATGCCTTTTTTTTTTATAGTTTTGTATCCTCCTCTGCCTTTTTTAGGTTTGGAACACATTTTGTTCCTTTTCCAACTTTTTGGAACACATCATATATGTGTAACTGACTTGGATTACAAAGTCCAGGTGTTTATGCATCTGTTGCAATTGAGCAGATAAATATCCTATGTAAGTGCAATGCACATTACTGATTATTTCTATTAAAAGAAGTGATGTATGAGGATATTTGCTAAGCATCATTCTTATTAGTATTATTCACTATTGCCTTTCAACCCCTTAGGTTTTCCCTTTTTCACAGACAGCCTCTTGTCCTTCTGGGATCTGCCCACACCACACCCATGAAATTAATACAGTCGGATACATTTATGACTGTGCTGGGTATATATAATAAATATTTTTTATACTGTTACCACTGTTTCTGTGTTTTTCTTATAGGTAATGTTTGGGGATACCAACACACATTGCACATATTTCACAATCATATATTTGTACAGAGATCATCTTCCTGTATACCCAAGTGGGGCATTAGTCCATTAATTGATGTCAGGCCTGTAATCTACCACTGTGGTGCAGTAACGTACTCCTGGAACCCATCCATTAGCCGATCTACCATCCACCAGGGCATGACTCAAAACTGGTACAGGCCAAATGGAGCGACAAATGCCGAATTGGGTATGGCATCTTTGGCTAGTGGAATTTGCCAGTACCCCTTACAGAGATCTATTGTAGTGAGGTACCGCCCCCGGGCCATTTTGTCTAAAAGTTAATCTATCCTGGGCAATGTATAGGCATCAGACACTGTTGTGTCATTTAGCCTCCTATAGTCCACACAGAATTGGGTCGTTCCATCCTGCTTTGGTACTAGCAGTACCGGGGATGCCCTGAATCTCTTTACGCATATTCTCCTTTACAGATAAAGGGATGCGGTAGGGAGTTTGGCGTAGTAGTTGTTGGCCGGGGGTGTCTACGCGGTAAGTGGCAAGAGGCGTGTACCCAGGCAGATTGGAGAATCTGAGTTGCAATTAGGAGAATCACCCAGGTGTGATTCAAACCTAGATGTCAGATAGTTAGGAATTAACAGGTAACAATGTATTATTCATCATACTAATGACATATACCATTCTTTTCTATCTTTCAGCATTCAGGAGTAGGTCTGGGTCCAGTGGTGAGCAGGAAGTGGCGCAGAGGTAGGAGTGAAGAGGAGGATGTTAGGGCCCTAGCACGGAGGAGGTAATTTGGGTGGTGGGGTCACCGTCTGCACCCCCGGATTTGACCCCACCATCCCCCTCCTCCAAAGACTGCATACACCGCCAGTGCCCTACAACTGGACTTATGGGGACCAACACAGCCAACCACCACATCCATCCCCACACAGCAGTGGGCTGGCATGGCCGTCACCACCACCGGGCACACCCACACCACCTGAGAGAATGCTCCAGGGTCCTGCCGGGCCCCAGATTCTCCCCACTCAATCACCACCACCTCCTCACCCACTAACGCCCCACAGACCTCCATCCCCACTACCACCAAGCAAGGCTGCGCAGGCCGAGATGCTGGCCATCATGCGCCAGCATCTGGACCTACTTCGGCGGATCTCCGGCAAATCATGCAGAGGAGAGGAGGCATCATTTTATGACTGAGACCTATCTGGCCCGGCTGCTAATATTAGGACTAGTCCCCAGCCCTGCCCCCTCTACCCCGGAGGCATCCCCCAGCCTGACCCCATCTCTCCTACCACCATGGCTCCACCACCTGTTGTGCCGCTGCCTCCAGGAATGTTGCCTCCTGCCCCCCCACCATCACCACCAGCAGGGAATTGGTGGCCGGCCTCAGAGGATGTGGGCCCTGTGGCTAGGTCGAGGAGGACATAGGGGCTGCGGACATGTTTGTGCCTTGTCAACAGCACTCCTCAGTGATAATCTATTGGTCACAATGTTAACCTAATGTAGCCTGGCTACAGAGTCTTGGATCTTGGCCTATGTGATAGTGATATTTTCTATTCAGATGGCTACCTCCCATCACATGGTTCATGATCCTCTTCTCTGTGGATATGCAGCATTCTGTTTAACATGTCACCAATTGATGGTCATTGAGGAATGCTGTTGAGAAGAAATTCTGCAGTTCCTATGATTTTTTCAGGCCTTATTTTGTAGGTTGTCTTTTTTTTCCCTCTCTTTTTTTAAGGTACAATTCGGGTTTATGAAGGCATCTTCTGCATCTGCAAGCATTGTGAAGGAAATGTATGAGGTGTAAGGTTTTCCCAGTGCCTCTCAGGTAGACATTCCTTTAATGACAGCCCCCCTTAAATTGTAACTCCCACAATCGTTAAGCTATCATATAGCCAGATATCTCAGACATGATTACATAGTAATTGTTACATAGTAATTGAGGTTGAAAAAAGACTTTCAGTCAATGAAGTTCAACCTTTTAAGATCTCCTCTGATCTACAATATGCAGAGGTAAACAGAAAAAAAAACAAGTGAAACCTTGCCAATCATCTCAAAGAGAAAAAAATAATTATTTCCTGTCCCCAGATTAGGCGATCAGATTCCTTCCTGGATCAATACTCTCTAATTTTTCAGGATAACCCTGAATGCCCTTTTTGATTAGAAATAAATCTAGTCCCTTTTTAAAGTTATCTATGGAATCCACTGACACCACCTCCTTTGGTAGAGAATTGCACAGATTGACCACCCTTAGGCCCTCATTCAATTGCAATTTGCCCAATTGAATAGGGGTCTAAATAAGCACATAACATATATTTTTTAAAGAAGTTTTTAGTCAGCAAGCATCTATCCAAAAGCAAGGTTTTCACTAACGAAAAACTTCTTTAAAAAAATATGCTATGTGCTTATTTAGGGCCCTATTCAATTGGCCAAATTACAATTGAGGGCCTTACTGTGTAGAGCCCTTTTCTTTCTTTAAGGTGGACTCTTTTTACTTCATACCTCAAAAGATGTCCTCTTGTCAGTTGAAAACCTCTTGGCACAAAAAGCTAATTTAGCAAATCTTTATACTGACCATGGATGTATTTATAGAAGGTAATCATATCTCCTCTTAGACACCTTTTTTCTAGAGAAAATACACTTAATTTGGTTAGTCTTTCTTCATAACTTAACCCTCCAATACCCTTATTAGTTTTGTTGCCCTTCTCTGTGCTTTTTCCAGCTCTAAAATGACCTTTTTATGAAGTGGTGCCCAAAATTGTACTCCATATTCCAAATGAGGGCATACTAGGGATTTGTATAGTGGTAGAATTATATTTGCTTCCCTTCCTTCCATATCCTTCTTAATACATTCTAATATTGTATTTACCTTTGCAGCTGCTGCTTGGCATTGAGCACAAGTACTCCCAAATCCCTTTCAATATCTGATACCCCTATATTTGCTCCATTCAGATTATAAATTGCATGGTTATTTTTCCTTACCAGATGCATAACTTTACATTTATTCATATTAAATCTCATCTGCCATGTAGATGCCCATTCCTCTATTTTATCTAAATCCCTTTAGAGGGGAAGTACATCATTATCTGATTTAATTACAACGTTGTGTCATCTGCAAAAACAGAGACACTACTTTCCAGTCCCACCTCTAAGTCATTAAAAAATATGTTAAAAAGGAGAGGACCTAATACTGAACCTTGAGGAACCCCACTTACTACATTAGCCCAATCAGAGTATGTTCCATTTACCACAAGCCTTTGCTTCCTGTCTTTTAGCCAGCTCTCGATCCATGAGCAGATATTTACTGCAATTCCTGTATCCCTTAGATTGCACAATAGACTTCCATGTGGCACTGTATCAAAAGCCTTTGCAAAATCCAAAAAGACTACGTCCACTAAGTTGCCTCGATCCAGGTTCCTACTAACCTCCTCATAGACATGAATTAGATTTGTTTGACATGACCTATCCCTCGTAAATCCATGTTATAATCTTTTGAATAGACATATATTTGTAAACTATCCCTTATCAACACTTCTAAAATCTTTTCCACTACAAAAGTGAGGCTTACAGGTCTATAATTCCCTGGATTTGCTCTTGTTCCCTTCTTAAATATAGGTATCACCTCTGCTTTTCATAAGTCATCTGGTAGTGACCCAGGGTTGAGTGAATCTTGAAAAATTAAATATAATGGTTTGGCTATTACAGACCCCAGTTCCCTCAGTACCCTTGGATGTATTCCATCAGGACCTGGGGCTTTATTAACATTTATTTTTTACAACCTCTTTTGGATTTCTTCCTGCTTTAACCAATTATTTGGTGAAGGTAGTGTAGCCCCATTATGTTGCAGTGTCCCAACCACTTGCACCTCCCTTGTGTATACTGAAGAAAATAACCTATTTAGCTCATCTGCCTTTTCCTGGTCACTAATTATCAGACAGCCTGTGTCACATTGTAATGTTCCTATAGCTTCCTTCCTGGACTTCTTTCCATTAATATATTTAAAAAATATTTTAGGGTTAGTCTTACTCTCTTTTGCAACTATTTTTTAATTTTCTATTTTAGCCAGTCTAATAGCCCTTTTGCAAGCCATGTTGATTTCCTTGTACTCACATAAAGCAGTCTCTGTCCCCTCTTGTTTGTATAATTTAAATGCTTTTTTTTACTCCATATCTTGATCTTTAAATTATTGTTTACTTCTTTTACTTTTATTCGTGTCCTTCTCATATTTAATGCATTTTTAGTCTTGTGAGATTATTGTGCAAGTAATTGAAATGCCTTTCCATGCTTTCCCCATGTTTAAAAGTGCACTGGTGTGTTTATATTGTCCTTTACAGTGTTTAAATGTTGTCTGTAAACCATTTGAGGGTCCTATTTGGAGCCCGGAATGTCTTGGCCTCCATTTGCAGATTATGGGCTTGAACGCCATGGCGTCTTTGGAAATGTTTTTGCAATTTAATATCAAAATTGGAATCGAGCAGTTACATGCTTGACAGAACAAAGGATTTGCGGCCGCGAAGTTCAGCGTTCCATGTCCCGTAGGCTCTTTTCCGGGCCAATTTAATATCCGCAATTCTTACGGGCTACGTTATGGGCTACGGTTTTACAAGTTAGAGGATTTTAATGTGGCTAATAATATGCAACCCCCTACAGAGAGAACCACAAAATTACATTTGAGCAATTGGTTTTCTGCTGTACCTGTTAAGGAATCATCTGACCTTGAAATCTACCCAGGGTATTTTATTAACTCATAGTACATATGTACATTGCTACTTGTGACAAACAAGATAATTTATTTTGTGTAAGGATAAATATGAGTCATCTAAGATTTATTAAAGCAAATTATCTATATTAAGTATATAAACTGAATCAAAGTGATTTCGTTTTTTGAGACAACATAGATACAGAATTATATCCATAAAGACTGATGTATGAACATGTTTTATTACAGTTGTTCCACATTTGCTAAATGTTTGACTATGACTACTATAGCTAAATGCTAAATACATTTGAAACGTAATATTCAGTTTTCAATAGAGCTATTCATTTATTAATCTATCACAAATATATGGTAAGTACTCATGAAACAGAGGACAATTAATAAGAAAACAATAGGATTGTAAGACATTTAACTTTAGAGAGTTATTTTAAAAAATAATGGTTATGTTTTAGCTTTTATTACCTTTTTTTTTTTGTCCTAGTCCTATAACATTCAACTTGTAGTACATATAACCAGGGCGAGTTTTAGAAAATCTGGTTCCCATGGAGAAAACACAAGAAGTGCCGACCTTGCACCAAATTGAGTGCCTGGACCTACACCCCACCATGCATAGCATTTTTTTGCAATGTTGTAGAGTCAGTGACATTGTCATCTTTTACCAGAACTAGCACCAGCCAATAGGATTATGCATTTATGCTACTTTAGGCCCACTCCCTAGAAACTGTTCACCCCAACTCTCTAGAACCTACCCTGCATCTAGCCTGGAAATGTTCTTAGTCACCAGTTAAAAAAGTTTTATCACACCCAGGATAATGAGAACTGACCCCGGAAGGATCAAGTCTAGCTTATTGCTAATGTTTGCTCTGTTGCACATTATATTAGTCTTTATGTCTTGCCAGTAGTTTCCAGTTAAATTCATTCTGTAGGAGCCAGCTTCACAGATGTTATCATTGGAGCAGCCAAATAAAGTCTCAGTAACAGATGAAACAGCTATTATAGAAAAAAAGGACATTGAAGAAGATTTTAGTATAATATGGAACATTATTTTAGCATTGTAAATATATAACACAAATCATTTGATGCACAAGTGTACATGCGATGTAAAACAATAAATCTGTAAGGACAGACATATTTACACTTCATAACAGAGAATTTCATGTTGTATCATCTAATGTTATCTTTGTTACTGAGATACAAAATTTAAAAAATAAAATGCGTCTGTACTGTAATGGCTTCAAAGGACCAATTTAGCAAAAACAGGGCCCTCCATTCTTTATAAGGTGTTAAGTTTGGTTTTTTGCCATGTACTAAACCCCTGTACAGCCCTACGGAAAATGTTGGCGCAATATAAACAAAGATAATAATAATAATAATGTTTGTGAAGAAAGTAACATTATGAGCATACAATTGTTTTAGAGAACATCTAAATCTTTCAGTTTTACGTTGTCGGCCTTTCGTGATATTTTTTCTGTCTAATTATGGCAGTCTCAAACTTTTAACCACATGTTGGCCCTTTGTGTAGTAAATTATAAGGAACATATTCATTTATTGTGATAAAAAATATTATGTTTTGTGGGAAAGTTAGCCGCTTTTCCACTCAATTTACGCTGATGATCCTCACACCTGGGTAGCATTGCTAATTACCACTTCCAGTATAGCACACTCAAAGTAAATTACACTTTTATAAACTATTTAGCTTTATTTGCAAATATTGGAGACACTTCAACCTAGAGAAGGAGAAAAAAATATTTTTTTTTAATGTAAGCATCAATAAAAACTATACTATATTAATATGAAATATAAGTAGGAAACAATTTTTAGTTCTACAAAAACCCACCCCTTCGATAGGGAATCCACATAAAAACACACAAAAACAGACATTCAAAAACTTCCTAACAAATGAAAATCCAAAAGCCTTTCTACTCATATTATATAATAGTGACCTAGGCCCAAAATAATAAGATAACCATAAAAAAAGCATGGGTTAATAAATAGTAAATACCTCGCACTTCTTTTCTCACGTATTGGACACAGCGATTTTCTTCCCCAGTGCAGTGCAGGTCATCTCTTCCTAAACACCGGTCAGAATTTGGTACAAAACAGGCTGGGCAGGTCAGTCCATTTCTATTTTTACTCACTGGTGGTACTAAGATACATTAAAAGTGGGGGGATCAGAAAAAAATATAAAAATATCTAATAACCTTTTGGCTTAGCAGAAAGCTATTAAAAAAATATATGTCATAGACTGGAGACAATTCGCATGTAGACAAGGATGATAAGTCATAGGCACTACACCAAACCTCTTGTTTGTAGTATATCGATTAATACAATTGAAAATAATAAACAAATATAGATTAACTAAATTCTTGTGGATAAATTTACCATTCACAGAAAAATACCCATATATTTCATTGGAGTTTTTTTGGGGGGTTGGGGGGTCAGTAATGCATTTAAGCACATCAATTTGATGATTTATTACTTATTATGATTTGATTGAAGCTAATAGATAAAAAAAGAAACAAATAACCTAATAAAGTGGAATGAAAGCGTTTTTGTAAGACATTGGTTGAACTGACTTGGCCTCTTCAGCTTTACCTTTTGAAGATGTTCGAAACAGTCGTTACTCAAAGACTTGTTAGGACCACTGAGATTGGCCACTTTTTAACTGCTGCTATACACGTATGACACATACATATGTGGCTTAAACCAAGCACGGGTTGTTCAGTGTCACTGATTAATGTTTGTCTTGCGGATCTCCTAGAGTGGATAAGTGCTAATTGGTGATGCTAAACCCTGATAAGACAGAGTTACTCTTGGTGGAAGGACACCATCTTATAAAATCAAAACTAAAGCAGGTGGCTGGAGGATTAAACGTACATCATTTAGAATAAGTGCAAAATCTTGATGTGTGTAACTTGATTGTGGATTATCAAACACAATTAAAACCTCTTTCTTACACCTGAAAATGTCAACAAGGATTAAGCACTTAATTCCATCAGTCTTGTAACATTGGTCCATGCTTTTGTGACTATGTAGTTAGGCTACTGAAATGACTATTCCTGGGACCCCCAGATTGCAATGTCTGCAATTGGTGCAAAATGCTGCAGCAGAGCTCCTCTCATATAACACATATACTTTATTCTCTGCACTAGTTACCCATGAAACCACAAATTTATTTTGGGGTTGTTTAGTGACTTTCAAGTCTTTAAATATTCAAGGTCCCACATATCTGAAAAACTCTTGGTTCCCTGCACTCGTACCATTGCTCTTTGATCGGCAAGTGCATCAACAATCAATGAGTTCACTTAAGATAAGTTCTGTGGAACTCTCTCTCCATAACATTAAATGAGTCCACATAAATTTTCCTTTTCAGAAAGAAACTTAAGACTTATCTGCTTACTCAAGCCTTTGGGTAACGCAATCTGGGAAAGATTTGCAAAGCTCTTTTCAATCTAACTAGGAGTAAATTACAATACAAGTAATTATTATTAGTATACTATTATTATTAATATTATTATTATTATTATTATTAAAAATAATAAAAATAATCATAATATTAATAACAAAAAATATATATAATAATAATAAGAAGAAGAAGAAACCTGCTCAGGCAGCATTTGTCTTTGAATAAAAGAAAAACATATATTTTGAAGGATATTCACAAAAGTTTCGATTTTTGATGGTATAATTGTATTTACCTGAAACATTTTTTTCAACTAAAACAGTGAAGGAAATTAAATGTTTTCATCATTTCCCTTTGTTTCGTTAACATTATTAATCAAACTATTGAAACTTAAGGAACTTTATCCCCTCAGGTTCACTACCATGATTAGTCATGTGTAGGAAGCAGTTGTTAGATCAAAAAGAAACATCTTCTACAAGAACATAACCACTAATATAAAAAAAGAACATGGTGATAAGATAATGTGTGCATTACGAGCATAACCACTACCTCCTCTGTCTCAATGTATAGGTAGGTGAGAGAAACATCTATAGTAACTTGTTTAACATATGGTCTAACTGGCCTTGCAATGACCAGTTAAGTTATTCTTTTAATAAAACTACTATTTTTGATAATGTACCTAATTGGTGGTTTACTGGGGTTTACTATAATTATTCACTAGGGGTTCAGTAGCCCTTTAAATGTATTTACAGTAGAGGGAGTGTCTAGATTTAAAACAATCAGATGATTTTAAACATTTTGACATTTAATTACACATTAAGGCCCTCATTCAATTGCAATTTGGCCAATTGAATAGGGCTCTAAATAAGCACATAACATATATTTTTTAAGAAGTTTTTAGTTAGTAAGCATCTATTTAAAAGCAAGGTTTTTACTAACTAAAAACTTCTTTAAAAAAAATATGCTATGTGCTTATTTAGAGCCCTATTCAATTGGCCAAATCGCAATTGAATGAGGGCCTAAGACATTTAGCAACATCATCTTCTGTACATTTGCATTTGTTTTATTTGACTGAAGAAGATATTATTTAAAAAAAATACATATGTATTATGTATAAATATGTATACATATAATATAGTTTTTACACCATTATATTGTAACTTTTGTACAATTTGTTCTTCATTCTCCTTTAAAATTGTGTACTATTTAATCTATAAATTGGGTATTTTTCAAACTAATGATGTTACAAATCACTTAATTCCATACAAATAGATTAATTTACATAGGTATGCAAACAGACTATATAGAGACCAAAACACTTTCTAATATATAATAATACACATAATCACTTACATATTGGTGTTGGAGGTGTGCAAAAATTTGTATCACAGCAAGTAGTATTTATTACAATTAATTTTGATGCGCTTCTTATTGTTCCATCCCGGTTACACTCATTGGATGTTCCGCATCTTCTTATAACCTCTGTGCTTTCTCTTCCATCTTAAACATACAAAATAATTAATTTATCAATTTAAAACTTACATTTCTCTTTCAGATAATATGAGGGAGAACTGGATCCCATTCATTCAATTTACTAAGCTCAGTGGCCATGTAATGTAGCAGCCCATCACTAGCCACCAATATCGGGGTATCATGTATAACATGTAAATCACTAGCCATAATCATGACTATACTTTTAACAAAAATAAATATTTGTTGCCTCATCATTTATGCACAATGAATTAATCCATTACCTGGGGGGTGAGGATTCCTGGGTGGTGACTGAACACAGTACTTTTTTTTTTTTTTTTGGAACAACCACAGTTACCAACATCTTTAGAAAGGGTTTGAGGGCTACAAGTACGTTCTCACACACCAATGGCAGTAGTCAGTGTATGCATCATTAGGTTATAAGTAAAGATTCCAAGCAAAACTGTTTTGGGGGTGGGAGTGATGGCCCACCTAAGCCCAAGCTAGAAGGGGCTAGCATCGTCCTGGATAGGTTGGGGTTTATCATTTTACGTTTTGTTTGATTTTTGCCACCACCACAATAAATCAAGATGTGGCACCTCTGAAGTTAAATTGGAGATTATAGGCCCCTCAATCCTTCTATTATCCCTCCACCCAGATGTACCAGGAGTGTAAAGAATCGTTTTTTGGGTTCCCTGGTTAAAAAGGGGATCAGCGAGACCCCTGTTAATTGTGTTTATTGTTGTTAATACGTCCACTACTTGACAAATGGATGTGTTATTGTGACTGTGAAGGAGTTTACGGGACCCCCTGCTAACAGATCATATCTATCTATATTTATTATAGAACTGAGATTAAGTATTGTTAAAATGCTAATTTTGAGAGACTTCCAGCGTTTTATCTGAAACTAAGTGAGATGCCCTATGTGATAATATTCTTTAAATAATCTATATCAGCCTTATTAAATTTCGATTCGGCCAATGGAAAAGGGCTCTATATAAGCACATAGCATTTTTTTTTACAGAAGTTTTTAGTTAGTGAACTTCCAACCAATAGCAAGGTCTTCACTAACTAAAAACTTCTGTAAAAAGAAATGCTCTGTGCTTATATAGAGCCCTTTTCAATTGGCCGAATCGCAATTTAATAAAGCTGTAAGTGTATTGATTCTTCAAATAATCCTGTAAGGTACTGTAATTCCTAAAAACAGATCTTTTCTTTTGTTGTAGTTACATTGTATTTATTTATACATATAAAAAAATAAAATAAATCAGAATATTAACAAAAGAGAACGTAAATATTATTAAACAGTTCTACATATGCAGAAAGTAAAACATATATTAAAATTGTATTTATATAAATAATTCAAGGATCCCCAATATTAATGTATTGTGTTTGATTCCTATTATTAGTAAGGGCATTTTACGGTTAATTTATTTTTATTTTGTACTACATTAATCAACAGGGATTTTTTTTTAAAATTGAACAAAAGTATTATGAATAAGAAACAAATATTGGGTTTATTTACAATTGAAGAAACTTTATTATTTATACAGGATAACGACAAATATTAAAATCAATTAAAATAAAAAATAAAAATAAAAATACAAAGGGCCTCATTCTGTTAAGGGACGTAAAATGACCGCAAAGCTGCGATTCCTTGTGGCCACCTTATGGCCTGCGTAGCGCTATGGCTACGCTGCTATTCAAATGGACAGCGGCGCAAGGAGGTCCCCCTTACGGCCGATCGCAAACTATGTAATCGGCCACAATCATTTCCCGAGCTGGCTGGCTTCTATACCCTTCTTAATACATGCTAATACTTTATTTGCCTTTGCAGCTGCTGCTTGGCTTGAGCACTGTTACCTAGGTGGTTGTCCACAAGCACTCCCAAATCCCTTTCAATATCTGATACACCTAGATTTGCTCCATTAAGATTATAAATTGCATGGCTATTTTTCCTTCCCAGATGCATAACTTTACATTTATTCGTATTAAATCTCATCTGCCATTTAGATGCCCATTCCTCGATTGTATGTAAATCCCTTTGGAGGGAAAGCACATCACTATCTGATTTAATTACCTTGCACAACTTCGTGTCATCAGCGAAAATAGAGACTCCCCACTCCAATCCTACCTCTAAGTCATTAATAAATATGTTAAAAAGGAGAGGACCTAATACTGAACCCTGAGGAGCCCCACTTACCACATTAGTCCAATCGGAGTATGTTCCATTTACAACAACCCTTTGCTTCCTGTCTTTTAGCCAGCTCTCAATCCATGAGCAGATATTTACTGCAACTCCTGTATCTCTTAGTTTGCACAATAGGCTCCCATGTGGCACTGTATCAAAAGCCTTTGCAAAATCCAAAAAGACTACACCCACTGACTTGCCTTGATCCAGGTTCCTACTAACCACCTCAGAGAAACTAATTAGATTTGTTTGACATGACCTATCCCTCATAAAACCATGTTGACTTCTACTTATAATCCTGTTGAAATAGACATATTCTTGTACATTATCCCTTATTAACTCTTCTAAAAGCTTCCTCACTACAGAAGTGAGACTCACTGGTCTATAATTCCCCGGATTTGCTCTTGCTCCCTTTTTAAATATAGGTATCACATCAGCTTTTCTCCAGTCATCTGGTAGAGACCCTGTGTTGAGTGAATCTTGAAAAATTAAATATAATGGTTTGGCTATTACAGAACCCAGTTCCCTTAGTACCCTTGGATGTATTCCCACTGGACCTGGGGCTTTATTAAAATGTATTTTTCCAACCACTTTTGGATTACTTCCTGTGGTAACCAATTATTTGGCAAAGGTAGTGTAGCCCCATTATGTTTCCGTGTCCCAACCACTGGTACCTCCCTTGTGTATACCGAAGAAAATAACCTATTGAGCTCATCTGCCTTTTCCTGGTCACTAATTATGAGACGGCCTGTGTCACATTGTAATGTTCCTATAGCTTCCTTCATCGCCTTCTTCCCATTAATATAATTAAAAAATATTTTAGGGTTAGTCTTACTCTCTTTTGCAATTAATTTTTCATTTTCTATTTTAGCCAGTCTAATCGCGCTTTTGTAAGCCTTGTTGATTTTCTTGTATTCCTGTAAAGTAGTCTATGTCCCCTCTTGTTTGTGTAATTTAAATGTCTGTTTTTTACTCCGTATCTTGATCTTTAAATCATTGTTAAGCCACATTGTATGGGATTTACTCCTTTTACTTTTATTCCCACACGGTATATGCCGATGTGTATGTATATTTAGTAAGGATTTAAATGTTGTCCATTTAGGTTCAGTGTTTTTACCTATCAGCTCTCTGTCCCAGTCTATACTTTGTATTGCTGCCCTTAGACCGTTAAAATCTGCCCTTTTGAAATTAATAGTTTTCGTTGGCCCCTTAAAATTTAGTTTTTTAATTCAATCTCAAATAAGACTGTGTTGTGATCACTGTTTCCCAAAGGTTGCCCTATTCCAACATTTGATACTATATCAATATTATTTGTGATGAGTAAATCTAAGATAGCTTTATTTCTAGTAGGCTCTTGTACAACCTGGGTCAGATAATGATCCCTGAGTATACTCAAGTACCTGTTCCCCTTAGCTGAACTGCTGGTCTCATTTATCCAGTTTATTTCAGGGTAATTACAATCTCCCATTATTAGAACTTGCCCATGCTTAGCTGCATTTTCAATCTGTAACAATAATTGTATTTCCTCACTTTCAGCTATATTTGGGGGTTTATAGCATACTCCTACTAATATTCTTTTAGAATTTGCTGCTCCGCTATTTAACTCTACCTACAAACATTCAGCCTTATCACTAGGTCCACCATAAATATCTTCTCTGACTATGCTTAAATTCAGGCTTAGTATACAGACAAATCCCTCCTCCTCATTTACCATTGCCTCTATCTTTACTAAATAGGTTATAACCATCCAGATTAACATTCCAGTCATGAGATTCATCCCACCACTATTAAATCCCATTTTTCATTCATTGCTAATAATTCTAACTCTCCCATTTTTCCTTGTAAGCTTCTGGCATTAGCAAGCATACACCTTATGTTATGAGTCTGTAGTTCTAAAGTCCCTTCCACTGTACTTGAATTACTTAGTACTACCTCCCTATTGATTATACTACCCCTCCCCCATCTCCTCCCCTAAGAATTGCTAATTCATCCCTTATACCCTCTACACTTTCTACCCCATTACTTATATCTAGTCCCTCCCCCCCACCTACTGGTTCTCCACCAAACTCCTCCAGCCTTTCTACCATCCTATCCCTTAGTACAAAAGCTCCCTCATCTTTAAGGTGCAATCCATCCCTACTGTAGAGATTGTACCGCATGCATGCATGAGTTCTTTTCTTTTTTGACTGTATTTTAGTATATGTTTACTTTTAAATTCAAATTTGTTGTACTTGGTGACTTTTCAAAATGTTTACATGCATATATTTCATATGTTACTTGGGAAGTGTTTGTATGTTGTTATATTGTTTTATAGAAAGTTTGATTTGTTTTATATTATTTATTTATTTATATTATTGTATTTGCTCTCAGACTTCGTTTGCTGTACTTTTATTATTTCTACTTGGTAATTTCATTTGACACAAACTGCATGATTCTCCATTCTTTCTGTCATTTCAATTTTGCCTCTTATTTATTTACTAGGCATATAGATTCATATTAGAATACTTTGAATATATTAGATAATTTTGTTTTATCTTTAATTTTTATTCAACAACACCCATTCATATAATCTCCTGCTTTCAGTCTCATAGCCTAATAGTATATACCCAACATGCTGCAGTGTGTATTTTTGCAGCTTAATAGTATGTGTTTTCAATGCTGCAACTGAATTTAGTTGTAAGCCCTGAAATTTGCAGCAGTTACAGAGGGATTCAATTGAACCAGCCGGCAACTACATGTCCGAAGCCCCCAACCCATAAACCATGGTTCCATATGTAAGCAGTTTGGGGCTTAAGCATGCAAGCCCATAGTTACTGCTTAGACAGAGCCAATAGTGAATGAGACTGTCATCATGACTTCAATCAAACCTGTAGGAATCCCCGCAAGCTCCCTTAATGAAATCTTGCTGCAAGGGCCCCCATCGGGACCCCTGCAGCATTTAAAAATTTAAATCCCACGCAATGGATCCTCAAAGGGCCTGTGCCACTTAAATAGGTAACCCAGTTGCAGGGGTACTAATAGGACCCCTGTGGCACCTTACATGAACCCCCCTATGCTGCAGGGTCCCTATCGGGACCACTGCAGTGTCGCTTCATTACCCCTTGCTATGGCAAATAAAAATTTACCCTTACATTTATAATTAACCCCTGCTGCAGGGGTACTACAAGTAGCGCTGCAACACCTAACATTAAGCTCTCCAGTGCTGTGGGGTACTTATCGGGTCCACTGCAGGGTCCTTTCATAATGGCAAATTACAAATTGACTTCATTTGGCAACCTTATATGGATTAATAGGGTAGGTTAGGGTTAATAGTGTAGTGTACTGATTATACTTAGTGTCCTGAGGGTCTTGGTGGACCCCCATGGCACTTATAGTGTGAGGGGGATAAATAGTGTCTCATAGGGGTAGATATAGACCATTATTGATGTATAGGGTTAATTAGGTGCTCATGGGGGTTGTATAGGTACTTACAGTACCCACGCGGTAGGTGTTAAATGTAATTGTGGCCTAAAGGACCCTTGAGGCGGGTCCCAATCAGGATCCCCTCAGCAATGGTTAATGTAGGGACCCTGCGGGGGTCCCGATTGGAATCCCTTGAGCAAGGGGTTAATGTAGGGACCTCTACTGCATGGGGGTTTATTTTAGGAGTGGTGGAAAAGTTAAGTGGCAGCATACATAAGCGCTTTTAAAGCCCTTGCAAGTACTTTTTGAACCCGTAATATTTTGGGCTACATTTGACATTTACTGGTTTGAAGGCAATTATGTCCTTGGGGAATTGTAGCAATTGAATAGCAATTTGCGATTTTAGCAATTATAAAATTTGCGGGCTTGAAAAATCAAAGGCTTAGGTGGGTTGTAAGTTACAATTTTGGCAACCGCAGTGATTTTCAACTTATAACCTGTAGATTGTTTGCAACTCGTTTAAAGACGGCAATTGAATAGCAAATTAGTTTACGGGCTACATTATGGGCTCCAGTAACCAACAATTGCTCAATTGAATATGGGCATTAGTATTTATTTTGTTTAAATAGACTTTTGTGTAATTTGTGACCATAGGTAAAACTTCTTATTTGAAAATGACCCTTGTATATTATTTATCATAAGGATTGCAAATCTATACAAATAAAGCTGTCAGATTAAAATGGAAATATTGTGTTGATGGGAAATAGTGAATATAAAGATATGTGCAACACACAGGTAACAGTGCTCAATGCCAAGCAGCATCTGCAAAGGCAAATAAAATATTAGCATGTATTAAGAAGGGTATAGAAGCAGGGGAAGCAAATATAATTCTACCACTATACAAATCCCTAATACACCCTCATTTGGAATATAGAGTACAATTTTGGGCACCATTTCATAAAAAAGATATTTTAGAGCTGGAAAAAGTACAATTCTAAGTGATCAAACAACCTATATATTTATTCCCAAAGAACTTAACATGCATTACAAAAAAAGAGTTGACAAACATCTTAGATACAGAGGGAATAAAATAATTGATGATTGAACATACCAATTTTTGTTGCCCAAATCCCCAGTTATATCCACAATTCATAAAAAGATAGCCCTGGTTCCTGGGAGACCAATAGTTTCAGACACTAACAATCTTTCTCGCAATTCCAGTCAATTTGTGGATCATTATTTAAAAGAATCTGTAACAAGTTTGCCTTCTTATGTTCAAGACAATTCTAAGACAATTGTAGGATCTAAATATACAATGCTAGGATAATCTGCATAGACGTTGAAGCTCCATACAGCAGTGTTACTGACACATATGGAATGGAAGCTGTAAATTACTCCCTAAATATGAAAGGAACAAACTACAAATAATTCAATAGTTTTCTCTTTTTGCTAGAATTTATTTTGAAGCATAGCCATTTTGTAAAAACATCCACAGATCAAATTTTGATCTGGCAAAGATTCATAGATGGTATTTTCATTGTATGGACAGGTACAAGTAATGTTTTAAACTAATGTATAGATCACTTAAATACACACCATTTGGGTCTAAGAATTACCTTTGAAATAAACCAATCGGAAATTAAATTTCTGGACATAAAGATTAAGAAGGATCTAGAAGAGAATATCACTACTTCTACCCACAGAAAAGATACAGCCACAAATGCATTGTTAAATTGGAATAGCCAACACATTGCACCTTTAAAGAGGGGCATACCTTTGAATTCAAAGAAATTGCAGCACAGATAAAGAATTTAAGTTCGAAGCTGCAAACTTAAGGATGAGATTGAAGGAAAGGGGATACCCCAATAGATGTTTGAAAACAACCTACAAACATGCTTTGAGTTGCAACAGAACAGAATTATTAAATGACCAACATGTAAAAAATAAGAAGTCAACAGAAAAATTCACTATAAAAGAGACTGATTATGGCCCTCATTAAATTGCGATTTGGCCAATTGAATAGGGCTCTAAATAAGCACATAACATGTTTTTTTTAAATATGTTTTTAGTTAGTGAAAACCTTGCTTTTGGATAGATGTTTACTAACTAAAAACTTCTTTCAAAAAATATGTTATGTGCTTATTTAGACCCCTATTCAATTGGGCAAATTGCAATTGAATGAGGGACCATAAATGCATAACCAGATGCAGTGTGGCCTTTGGATATGACTCTAATCTAATTAGAAGCATTCTTTAAAACCATTGTCATAATTTGACAAGTGATAAATATTTAAAAGATACAATAACATCAAAAGTCAATATCACATACCGAAGAGGTACTGGTTGAAAAGACATGTTGGTCCACAGTGTCTTTCAAGAAGAAAACAAATCAGATCTAGTTACAACCAACAAAAAGATGTTTTAAATGAACTAAAGGGTTATATAAATAAAACCAGCAAATAAAGGTGGAAATATTGTGTTGATGGGAAATAGTGAATATAAAGATAGGTGAAACAACATTCTAAGTGATCAAACAACCTATGGATTTTTTTGTAAGTTCTGTAGGTACATTAAACCATTAAAGAAATATGCTATAACAGGAGAAACATTTGAGATGTCATTTTTTTTCAATTGTAACCTCATAGGAGTTGTATATGTAGTCACATGCTTATTTAATAAGATCTATGTAGGCAAGTTCAAAAGACAGCTGCATCGTAAAATAGGGGAACACATATATGCCATTAATAACAGTTATGATACTCCTATTGCATGTCATGTGAAATATTATAACAACAAAACAGATGTTTAAAAATGTTGTGCAACAGATGATGGACAACCGGCCCCCAGAAAAGGTGATCTTGAGAGAAGGCTGCTACAAGGTGAATCCAACTGGATCTATAGATTACAAGATCAAGTACCTAGATGACTTAAAGAAGGGTTTTCATTTACAGTTTTTATTTGATTACCTTAATAACTAGATATAGTTTGCCCATTTGAGAAAAAAATATAGATCAAAAAGCCAAATATTGGAATAGAGTAGTTTATTCCAAGTGTGATAAGGAAGATTTCTAATAGTTCATGAAATATTATGGAACTAGGATAATCAATGTATCAATTTGAAAACTTCCCATTAGTAATTAAGAAGAGAATACACATATGAGCAAGGTGTAAGAATTTCTGAGCACCTTAAATCTTTTACTTCAGATTTATATGGAAAATATTTTTTTTTGATGAAGGATGAATTTGATGTTCATTAAGATTATTTATTGTGGGAGCAATAATCTGGTAACAGCCTATAAAGATGTATAGTATACCTTTTAACTGGAATATCAAGAAAGGAATCTATCTAGATGAAGGTTTTATTCTAAGTATGTGATTAGGCTTACTATATATGTAACCACAGTTGGAGTCACATAAAAAATAGAAAAGTACACTTAGGATAATGTTGACCTTATATTTGCAGCAGCTGCAAAGGCAAATAAAATATTAGCATGTATCAAAAAGGGTATAGAAGCCAGGGAAGCAAATATAATTTTGCCACTATACAAATCTCTAGTACGCTCTCATTTGGAATATGGAGTACAATTTTTGGCACCACTTCATAAAAAGGGCATTTTAGAGTTGGAAAAGGTACAGAGAAGGGCAACAAAGCTAATAAAGGGAATGGAGGGGCTAAGTTCTGAAAAAGACTAACCAAATTAAGCTTATTTTCTCTAGAAAAAAGGCATCTAAGAGGGAATATGTTTACCCTAAATACATCCAGGGTCAGTATGAAGATTTGTCAAGTGAGCATTTTGTGCCAAGAGGGTTTCAACTGACAAGAGCACATCCTTTGAGGTTAGAAGTAAAAAGATGCCACCTTAAAGAAAGAAAAGGGTTCTTCACAGTAAGGGTGGTTAATCTGTGGAATTCTCTACCAAAGGAGGTGGTGACAGCGGATTCGATAGATAACTTTAAAAAGGGATTGGGTTTATTTCTAATAAAAAATGGCATTCAGGGTTATTCTGTATATTTAGAGAGAGATTATTGATCCAGGGAGGAATCCGATCACCAGTATCTGGGGTCAGGAAGGAATTTTTTTCTTCCCTTTGAGACGATTAGCTAAGTTTCACTTGTTTTTTTTTTTTCTATTCATCCTCTAGATCAATAAATTAACAACTAATTAATGATCAACTAAGCTGGAGATCAGAGGATATCTTAAAAGGCTGAACTTGATGGACTTAAAAAGGTCTTTTTTCAACCTCAATTACTATGTAACTATGTAATAAGTGGAACAAAGAATAAAAAATGGTGTCATGAGCTTATTAATTGCAAATACACTTCAAGAAAAATATAGATTTATGTATATATTGTAATCTCATGAAGACACATAGACTTATGTGTCACTATCATTAATATTAACAACATTAGGCATTTCTTCACATTACACCATAGATATTTTAAATTCATTACACAAAGAAGTTTGGCACATATAAAATGTATTAACTTAATTTAGTAGCTAAGCTTTTATGATTACAAACTCAATAAACATATGCTGTACATTGTATATAGAGTATATTGAATTGTATATTTCTTGGATGAGCAACCTGGAAGTTTTGATTTGTCTATTAAAAGGGAATGGTAGACTATTCTATATTTTCCACTAGATCTCTATATATCAGTGACCTATATCAATCTCTTGTATAATCATCCAAAGTGCTAAGTGCTTGTGCTAATTCTAAATAAAGATTGACACGATCTGCTTCTTCAAGGGGCTTGATATGAACATAGTTCAAACCAACCCCAGGAGAATCCTGTGGTTCCTGTTCTCTGTGGCACAAAGATGGCATCTAAAGAGGACAACACCCAAAGGTACTGGTAGAGAATACTGGATACAGGTTACTGGAGGCCTCCGGCAAGACCACTCCCCAATTCAGGATACAAACACAAAACAGCCCCACACTGCGGATATGTGAAGTTAGGACTGAATATTTATGGAATCATAGAACCAACATATTTATACTCTATCACCCATACCACATCCTTGTGTACTTTTGTGTATGTGTGTTATGTCAGCACTAAGTCCCATCTGTCTTGCAACTCTGGTTGCTATATAGAAGCTTTTGAGATAAAACTCACCAGTTGTCTAAACTACATGACAGGTGTCTATAGCTGGCTAGTGCAAAAACCTTGATAATAGCTGTATTGTTTTAAAGTGCTTTCATGCTGATCACTAAATAGCATCTAAATTGTGATATATATATATATATATATATATATATTTATACTTTATAAATGTGTGTGTATGTGTGTGATTAGTCAATCTTAAACTGTTTTGCTCACAGTTATGTGTGTATATTGCACTGCTAGCCCCAATAGCTAAAGTCAAGTATAGCCTTCAAAAATATGTACCGTATTTTTTCCTTATTCTTTCAGTAACACAAACATCATAATGAGGCTGGCACTGCAACTGGTTACTTGTGCACATCTCTGCATTGTCTTTGTGGCAAAATGCACACCAGATGAAATTTTCTAAAATACAAAGAAGTAGAAAATGCATTCACAAATTAAAAAATGTTATGTATCACATTTTGCATTTAAAAAAATTGCAAATCCTGCATTCTCATTTATACATTATTCACTTGGATCCATTTATATTCAGGTAGGTTAAGTAAATTGCATAAGCCGTCTTAGAGCCACCACATTTGCTTTTAACTTTAGCCTGTAGATTTTGCACATAAATATGATATAGAAGTAGGACTCGAAAGTAGTGTCTCCATTTTTGCTGATGACACTAAGTTGTGCAAAGAAATAAAATCAGATAATGATGTACTTTCCCTACAATGGGATTTGCATGGATTAGAGAAATGGGCGGCTAAATGGCAGATGAGATTTAATACAAATAAATGCAAGGTTATGCATTTGGGAAGGAAAAATAGCCATGCAATCTATAATCTTAATGGAGCAAATCTTGGTGTATCAGATATTGAAAGGGATTTGGGAGTGCTTGTAGACAACCACCTAGGTAACAGTGCTCAATGCCAAGCAGAAGCTGCAAAGGCAAGTAAAATATTAGCATGTATTAGGAAGGGTATAGAAGCAAGGGAAGCAAATATAATTCTGCCACTATACAAATCCCTAGTACACCCTCATTTGGAATATGGAGTACAATTTTGGGCACCACTTCATAAAAAAGACATTTTAAAGCTGGAAAAAAGTACAGAGAAGGGCTACAAAACTAATAAGGGGAATGGAGGGGCTAAGTTCTGAAGAAAGACTAACCAAATTAAACTTATTTTCGCTAGAAAAAAGGCGTCTACGAGCGGATATGATTACCGCATTTAAATACATCCAGGGTCAATATAAGGCTTTGTCAAGGGAGATTTTTGTAGCAAGAGATTTTCAACTGACAAGAGGACACCCTTTGAGGTTAAAGGAAAAAAGATTTCACCGTAAACAAAGAAAAGGGTTCTTCACAGTTAGGGTGGTCAAACTGTGGAATTCTCTACCAAAGGAGGTGGTGACAGCGAATTCGATAGACAACTTCAAAAAGGGGTTAGATATATTTTTGAATAAAGAGGGCATTCAAGGCTATCCTAGATAACTAGCAAAGGAATATTGATCCAGGGAGAAATTTGATCGCCAGTTTCTGGGGTCAGGAAGGAATTTTGCTTTTTTTCCCCTTATGAGACAATTGGCAAAGTTTCAATGTTTTTTTTTCTGTCTGCCTTCCTCTGGATCAATTAATAATCAATTAATAATTAACAATTAATAATAAATATTGCACATTAAAAAGATCAATAGAGATCTAAAAAGGTTGAACTTTAGGGACTAACTCTTTATTCATCCTCCAATACTATACTATTAATAATTATTTAATCAACAAATTAATTAATAACTAATCCGCATATTGCAGATCAGAGGAGATCTTAACAGATTGAACTTGATGGACTGAAAGTCTTTTTTCAACATTAATTACTATGTAACTTATATGACCCAGCATGTTTCTATTTGGAATATACATATTATACAGAAGTCTCCAAGGAATTATTGCCCCTTCTGGATCACTAACTTGTCGTGGTGAAGGAGCTCATGTATCTATATGAAACTGTAAGCTATACCATGTAGGGTCACCCAAGATGGGCAGGTAAAAGCAGGGAGGTGAGACAAACCACAGTTCAACGGAGAAGGAATTGGCAACCCACTTCAGTATTTTTGCTAGGAAAACTTTATGGATTAGAAACAACCAGACACAAGATGTGCCTGGTGTGCTGTGGTCTGTAGGGTCACTGAGAGTCAAAAACGACTGAATGACTAAAGAACAACTACTTAACTGTACCTATATGCCTAGAATAATGGAATCATTTTTGCAAATACAACCTTGAATTGCTTTCTCTTAGTGTGCAGTTAGGAATTCCTTTTATAAGATATGTCTACTAGCAATTAGATCTACTTCTATATCTAGTCCCCATCCCATGGCTACCTTAAGAAAAGAACCAAGGGCTGCATTCTATGGCCTACATGGGGAATTTAAAGTAACTTTCAAATCATTATTAAACAAACACATCACACATCAAACTCGGCCCTAAGATAAGTGACCACCAATTGTGTAAAAATTTAAAAATCTTAATCCATGTGTAGCTGTCCCATTAAAATTTTCAAACAGTGTATGCGCATAAACATACACTTACAAGTGCATGTAAGTTCTCAGATTGTTAAAAAATCCTTTGAGTACTTATTTTATATTAAGTTCAGTTATTGGCAACATAACTTGTGCCTATAAATAGTGGGATGAAATAGAAAGTTATGCACTACTTAATAAAGTGTAGCATGCTATTTGGACTTTTTCATTATTATTTGTTGCAGACTTTTTTAGCCTGCTGCTTCTTGTTACTGCCCAAGGTCACTTCAAAAGAGTATATTTTAAAAATATGACCACATATAATATTAATATTTTCTAAATACTTTATACATGATCAGTTAAATTTGAAATTTTCCTCTGTTTAAAGGTCCACTTAATTCAGCACAGTTTGGACCACATCAAAGAAAAGATCTCTTAAAAACATGTTGAAATACTTTTTGAATTTTTTAAAATATGTTCTTTTTTCACAGAGAAATTTATAAATGTATTATCTGTTTACATGGAGACTCTGACATGCCCCCAGACACACTCACAGCAACTGCTCCTTGCCGTGAGCACAAGCAGATAGAGTGTTGACCCTTCACAAATTCACATGTGCAGGGAAATGACTACTGGAATCTACTAAAAATAACTGTTAGGGGATAACTTGTCCTGCTACATTCCTGAAGTTCAGTGAAAGCTATAAAGCTTCACCCAGCCAGTGCGGCAGATGTTGTTACTCATGGAACAGTCAGTTGGTAAACAGACCTAAGAACATAGTTTTTTAGGTGTTATTAGTGTGAATCATATGTTCTTTCACACCATGAAGAGCACTTATAGTGAGGTAAACAGCCCTTTAACTTTTCACTTTTACTTCTCTCAGCTGTTCCTCACATTCAACCTGACCTCATTGTCTCACATGGAAATTTTTAAATCTGTGAGCTATGTCAGGAGTGATTTACCTCACTATATTGTTCTATGGACACATGGCAGATGAGGTTCTCTTATTAGTAGTTGACATTATAAGCTGAGGCACCTTTTTTACCACAAAATACTGGGAAAACGTAGTGACTCGAGTATAAGCCGAAGGTGGGAAATGTGCTGCCCCCTCTGTCCCTCTAGTGCCCTCTGTGTCCCCCTCTTGTGTGCCCTCTGTGCCCCTTTCTTGTGTCCCCCATCTCTCTCCCCTGTGTCTCTTCCCCCCTCTCCCTCCCCTGTGTCTCTTTCCCCCCCTCCCTCAGGAGGGGGTTGAGGAGGGAGGATGAGGAGGGGGGTTGAGGATGAGGAGGGGGTTTGAGGAGCGGGGGTTGAGGATAAGGAGCGAGGGAGGATGAGGAGGATAATGATAAGGGAGGGGGAGAAAGAGACACGAGGGAGGGAGGGGAAGAGACGGGGGGGGAGAGACACAGGGTGACGAGTATAAGACGAGAGGGGCTTTATCAGCCCTATATACAGTAATTTTAGGATAAGATTACACATCTAAGTGCACTATGTAGAGAAAAGAGAAAAAGTACATAGATTGGCAGCAAATTCCATCCAATGACAGAAAAGCTTTAACCCAGCCCTAAAGAGCTAAATTCTCTCAGTATGGAGCTCTGTATAAAACAAATAACTTTCTAGGAATGTTGTAATGTTTTCTAATGCCCTGGTCATATCGATATTGCAAATAAAGCAGCTGATTAGAGACACAGGGATATTACAGAATAACAAAAGTCACTAGTTATGCAATGGACATAGTACTTTGTTCTTGCTGTTTAGTCTTTCAGTCGTATCCGACTCGCCGTGACCCTATTGCCTTCAGCATGCCAGGCACATCTTGTGTCTGGTTGTGCTAATCCATAAGGGTTTCATGGCAAAGACACCGGAGTGGTTTGCCAGTCCCTTCTCCAGTGGACCATGATTTGTCTGACCTTTCTGCTATCACCTGTCCATCTTGGGTGACCCTACAAGGTATAGCTTACAGTTTCATATATATACACAAGGCCCTTCACCATGACAAGGTAGTGATCCAGAAGGGGGCCGTTATCCTTGCAATGCGAACCTCTAGGTGTTTTGTGACAATAATTCCTTGGAGATTTCTGTATAATATGTATATTCCAAATAGAAACATACTGGGTCATATGTATGTGCAAAATCTACAGGCAAAGGTTAAAAGCATGGCCCTACATGGTATAGCTAACAGCTCCATTGAGATACACATGCCTGTTCACCATGACAAGGGGTCATAGTACTTTATTTACTTTTTAGTAACATACATATTTCAGAAAATTCTATATTCTGTACTTTACTGTAATATTTGATAGGAAGATAGGGGAGTCATCAAACATACCAACAGGTAGAGAAGTGTTGCTTTTTTCAATTGTACACGCTATCTGGCTATATGAAAAAGGAGCTTTTAAAAGAACTCCATTGTTCCTGCAAATATTTTCTGTGCCACATCCTTTTACATGTGTACTCTGCTCTGAAAAACAAAGCATGTTAAATATGCATCAATGGAAAATTATTATACATACATTTAACTGCCATTTACTTTGTCAGTCTCTGTGTTAACATAGACCATTTTGTAATTCACAGACCCAAAAACTTACTCCATTTATCCCATCTCTGAGAATGATGCTAATTTACCCTTTAATAGAAAGCCCACGGCCGTACATAGTTAAGGAGAGTGGGGGGGGGGGGGGGGGGGTTCACCAGGCTTAGAAATAATAAACAGATAATTCAAAGTGAATGGTTATAATATAAGATGGGATGGGTGTTATGTGGTAGAAGGTATGCTTATCATATATATACTTGTCGTAACTGAGAGTTTGTGTGTAACACTCGCAAAGTTATGGGCTTGTTAATGCCGCGGCCTGAAATAGGCTGCAAAACCCTTTTTATGCTAGGCCCGCAATAAGTGCCGAAGGCGCTCATCGTGAGGCCCAGAAGGTAGGGGAGGGGCCGAGGCTTGCAATGAGCGCCAAAGGAGCCTATAAGTGATGTTGCGAGCTAATTTGATATTCAATTGGCGTTTTTTTGCCACCTCCGAGCCACTTCTGACTTACGGTCTTGAAAACAAATTAATGAGGGTTAAACACAAAAGGGAAGAGGTGGCGGGGGGGGGGGGGGGGGGGGGGGTGGGAGTGGAGCTAGATGGGGCTTCTTCTAAAGGATTCACCCTGCAATTTTGCAATTTCCTACAGTTGGGACAGTTGCTGTAGCCTGTAAAAAAGCAGTAAGTTACAGCAAGCAAGTACAGTTTTTAATGCAAAATCATCTAAAGCCACACAAAAAAGAAAAAATGCTGTTGAGTGTATAACTACTACATTCCCTGTAAATAAACATAAACGTCATATGTTGACAGCGGGCAGGGTTAGGCAGATGGATGAACCCCAGCCATACAGGTCAAATCCACATATCCATTGAATTGTTTACAAAATCCTCATGCAGTGGAGACGACTAGCTGGATCTGGATTGTAATTTATCCCTGAGTGATCCAGGAGGGGGTACATGAGGGTAAAGTTTTGCTCCAGATCTAGAGATTGCAGATATAGATCCAGAAAGCATAGATGTCAGGACAAAGGTATATGACCTGAGCATAGGCACTCTTAAAAGGCGAAGGGAGAAGAGCTCCTTTTTTTATTCAAGGTGCCAGCCTACCTCTTTGGCAATGCATTCGCCAGACTCCAAACAATGACAAAGAGGACCTTTACCATTATTTCTAGCATCTGCTTCAGGAGACGGTGATATCTTACCAACCCCTTCCTTTGGACCCTCTGGTGAGTCTTGCAGCAACACCTCCACAACATTTGAAACAGCCACTCAGGACAGTTCTGCTTCTGTACATACATTAATTTCCACAATTAGAGGATACTCATGGGGGTGGGGAATAGTAAGATAGCAGAAGTTTGAGTAATGTCAGTTTCTCTGATTCATCTTCTCAGGTTGTGTCTGTTTAGTCAGCAGGTGGGTAAACCAGTCTAATAGATAAAATGAAAATCCTTTGACTGAGGCTACTATTACAATGGCTGTTAGCGACTCAGATAAGGCAGATTCTGTGGTTAAGGCAAAAAAAAGTTGCATTTATTAGTGGTAGCAGACACAGCGCCGTCTAGGCCATCATTATGTCAGTTGGGTAAAATTGGCATGCATGTCCAGCTTGAGATTAAAAGAAAATATCTGGAGGGAAGAGTTTATAGAAATCTTTTAAATTCTTCATCTTGATATCTATTTTTAGGTAAAGGAGAAAATATATGAATCCAAAAAGGAGGAAGTCATAGAGAAAAATACCTAAAACTGTTTATTTTTGGCTACAAGCTTTCATGTTAATTGTCATTATAATTGAAAAAAGATTTCCAGAGAACTGTTCTGCTTTACTTTGTTATTTGGATGAAATAAAAAGCATCAGCCGGACATATTGGCATACGGCCTTGTGGTCTTATAAAAAGGATTTTTGTCAACGTTTGGCCGTGGACATTCAATGTGATGCTAGAGATATGGATAACTGGTGGAAAAAAATTACACCATTAAGGCTTGGTGAGTCTTTTCATGGCACAGTGACACAACCGACTGTCTCATCTCAGTCCAGAACATTTTGGAAGGGTTACTGCTTTCTGTGCAATCAGATTACGGTAATCAGCACCCACAGTTTAGATGCTTCAAGAGGCTTAGAACTAATGTGGATGCTTCTACTTAGGGCAACGACTGATTCATGTAAAGTGCCTTGCAAAAGTATTCACCCCCTTGACTTTTTACCTATTGGGTTACATTACAGTCTTAAGTTCAATGTTTGTTTATCTGAATTTTATGTGATGGATCAGAACATAATAGTCTAAGTTGGTAAAGTTAAAATGGAAAAATATATACATAAAGCTATTTTTTAAAAATAGAAAACAGAAAATTGGCATGTGCATACTGTATGTATTCACCCCATTTTTAAGAAGCCCATAAAAAGCTCTGGTGCAACCATTTACCTTCAGAAGTCACATAATTAGTGTAATGATGTCCAATCTAAGTGTCACATGATCTACCATTACATATGCACACCTCTTTTGAAAGGCCCCAGAGGCTGCAACACCTAAGCAAGAGGCACCACTAACCAAACACTGCCATGAAGACCAAGGAACTCTCCAAACAAGTAAGATCAATGTTGTTGAGAAGCACAAGTCAGGTTTAGGTTATAAAAAAATATCCAAATCTTTGATGATCCCCAGGAACACCATCAAATCTATCATAACCAAATGGAAAGAACATGACACAACAGCAAAACTGCCAAGAAAACGCTATGTCTGGCGCAAACCCAACACATTACATCACCCAAAGAACACCATCCCAAACATGGTGGTGGCAGCATCATGCTGTGGGGATGTTTTTCAGCAGTTGGGACTGGGAAACTGGTCAGAGTTGAGGGAAAGATGGGTGGTGCTAAATACAGGGATATTCTTGAGCAAAACCTGTACCAATCTGTGTGTGATTTGAGGCTAGGACAGACGTTCACCTTCCATTAGGACAATGACCCCAAACACACTGCTAAAGCAACACTTGAGTGGTTTAAGGGGAAACATGTAAATGTGTTGGAATGGCCTAGTTAAAGCCCAGACCTCAATCCAATAGAAAATCTGTCAGACTTAATGATTACTGTTCACAAGTGCAAACCATCCAACTTGAAGGAGCTGGAGCAGTTTTGCAAGGAGGAACGGGCAAAAATCCCATGTGGTTAGTATTGTTTTGCGTTGAAAAGAATATATTGTGCAGAGCTGTGGACATGCCAGGTTGCCAGAATGTAATTGTTGACACTTTATCTCATTTTCAGTGGCAGCTTTTCTGGACGCTTGCTCCAAAAGCGAGTCTATTGCCCTCTCTTTGTGCATATAATCTGTGAAACATAGTTGTTCTGCCTTGACTTCTTTAATTTAACATTCTTTGACACAATCCACTTGGCCAGCCTATTCAAAAGGGTGTAAAGATTGGAGTATATTTAGAAATTCAGTCTTGCAGGATCTGCAAGCTTAAATTTCTTTGTCCTTTTGGTGCATGGGAAAAGTATGGGTGAGTAGTGTCTTTTCATAAACATTTGATTAAATGGTTTTTAATTACCAGCGACTTGCAAGTCAAAAATGGCGGTAAAAAATGTGAAGCCGTGCAATGCTGTTGTTTGCCACACAATGCAAGGCTCTCCCTCCCCCCCTAACTTGCAAGCCTTGTGATGAGCACTTTATGCACTATTCACGGCCTCTGGCGCTCATTGCAAGGCCCCCCCCCCTTTATACTTTACAGTGGGCAATTGATGAACGCCTTTGACTACGCCATTCATTGCAGGCTGTGGCATACGCTGCGCTCATGCACAAATTCTCTCACCCCTGTGTCCCTTCCCCCCTCTCCCTGCCCTGTGTCTCTTTCCCCCTCTCAATCCCCTGTGTCTCTTCCCATCTCCCCTGTGTCTCTTTCCCCCGACTCCCTCACCAGTGTCTCTTTCTCTTTCTCCCTCCCATGTCTCTTTGCCCTCCTCTCCCTGCCCTTTGTTTCGCCTTATCTTTGTGTCTCTTTCACCCTCTCCCCCTCCTGTGTCTCTTTGCCCTGCTCCCCTCCCCTGTCTCTCTTTCCAACTCTCTCTCACCCCTGTGTCTCTTTCCCCCCACTCCCTCCTCTGCCTTCCCTCCCTCCCCTGTGTCTTTCTCCCCCCTCTCCATTCCCTGTGCTTCTTTTGCTTTTTACGGGTGTGAAAATATTTGTCGGCTTGGGGAGTCCGAGATATGGCCTTGACATTTTTTTTCGTTTTTAATGGCCGCCATTTTTTTTCTAGCTTGTAACTCGGAAGCTGTTTGGAGGCCGTCAAAACAGGCTAATTGAATAGCAAATTAGCTTTCAACATCACTTATGTACTCCCTGCCTCAGGGGGAGGCAGGGAGCCCATTAGTGAGGTTGCAAGCTAATTTCCAATTCAATTGGCCTCTTTTGGTGGCCTCCCAAAGGTTTCCGAGTTACAGGCTTGAAAAACATGGCAACAACTATATATATGCTGAGCAATAAAGAAGCTGTGGCCTTATCTACCAAATCTATTTGTGTGCACATGTCAAAAAAGCCCACAATCATACATAGTTAAGAATAGTGGAGGTTTAACCTGGCTTGGAGATAGGAGATAGGTGATTTAAAGTGACTGGTCAAAATAAAAGAAGGGATGGGTGGTATATGGAAGGAAGGTGTGTTTATAAATGATATAATGGTGGTAGTTTATATAAACGGTAGTTCTTTTCTTACAGTTATAACATGGTTGCAAAGTATAATAACCCACTCCCACCCTCTCAATGGGCATATATATCTAAGGTATAATTCAGGGTTCTTGTGTTAACATGTAAACGGTCAGGTTTGTTACAGATTAATGGGGCGGGGTGCTTGCCCACATATGAGGTACTGGCATTACATTTTGTTCCTGGCTGTAATGATCCTCTTGGGGTGCTGGATACCATTGAGTTCTAGTGTCATGAGTGGGCAAGCGCTGCTCTTTTCTTTTCATAAACTGTTGATTACATGGTTATTTAATTATGATCAATAAAGATTTTGTATTGCATTTCCAGTGGGGTTAATCCATAGAGGACAATGCACAGGTCAAATGCCATAGATTTTTCCATTTTATGCTGCTGCCCCATAGGACTCATGCAGTGAAATACTGCATGAGCCACCATAGCCCTGTCCTCTGTACTCAGAATGCTCTGTATGAACAGGTGTCTGGCTAGTCAAACTTTTATTCCAGCTTCCGGTCAGAGATGGTCACGCCCATGCAAAAGGAGGAGGAGATAAGCAGCTATACTTGATAGAAAACTGATACATTAAAAAAAATGAAAATATGTTAACTTATTTATTTTAAACTGCATAATGTTTTTAATAGTATCTGTCGAACAAATACATGAGCTATATTAGAGTTGTATTGGTGATGAAAGTCTGTACTTTTTATGTAAGTACTGCTGTATAACTTGAGAACTCACATGTTCCTACACCATTTCATGTTTCATAAAATCAAATGAGACGTTCCCAAGTAAAGGCTTCGCTTTGCTGGCTCCTTTCCAATGGTGAAAAAAAGGAGAAATAATCAGCATTTGTGAGAAGTGACCAAGGCAATATTAGTCTGGCTACACAATTACAATTAGAGTACCATTACCCTGTAAGGTGACCAATGTCTGGAGGGTAAAGGTACTCTGAGTGGAGTCCCAATAAACACTGTCCTATGTAGACATTACAAAGTTATATTTATATACATTATTCTAATATATTATGCTTATTGCTTGATAATGCCAATGAAACTCTTGAGCATGAACATTTCATCTACTACTAGCATGTGTTAGCCTAAAAGAGATTTAGCATAAAAGAGATTTCATATCTATCAAAGAGACATTTTTCAAAACCCATACCATCAAGATGTGGATCACAATGCAAAAAAAAAGCTTTGACAATTGGGTCTATAAATATCTTGAAAATATGTGTGCATACATTTTCAATGATAACTTAGTACATGGTTGTGAAATGGACAGACTTTGTAAACTATTCACTGTAGCTGTGTTTGCCTTTCTCTAAATAAAAAATATATATTTGATCAAGGAACATATTGAAGGGTGAGATTGATTTTCTATTAATTAATTAATTAATTAATTAAATGTATTTTCTATCACTTAGCATGTAATTATGTGACATGTAGAAAGATATTGCAAGCAAATGAGCTACACTGTCAGTATCAGTAATTCAAAAAAGAATAATTTAATAAAAGAAAAGCATAGATATTATGAAAATGCTATAAGGAACACAGAGGGATTTTATTGGTGATGTGTGGTAAGCAATATCCTGAATGTGGACAATCATTTAAATAGATGTCTCTGCTTTCTAGTTAGAATATGTTTTCCAAGCTGAAATGAAAAATAAAATGCCTTGTATCTATGCTACAGGAAAACACAAAAAAAATTTAACCAACCAGTCAGCCAATCTGAATATAGTTTAATGTCACAAGTAAAGCAATAGGGTCCTTGAAACTGTTTCTGATTAGATGACAGTTGAATGAGTCTATGGAGGAAAAAAAACACCATCCACTCATTAGTGTGTATTTTGTCAGTGCTAAGAAAAATTCTGTAATTTGGGAAGTCAGAAATTAAATATGACTACCTTCGTAATATCCTCTGTAAATTATACTAAATTTAAAACCAAACTATATTTAATAGTATTAGCCTGAATAGCATTTAACTGTTAGTGTCATTACAATTTAAAACTGGAACAGTAATGCAGAACATGTTACCAGAGAGGAAGAAAGCATTTTTGTCGTAATAGACACATTGGTTTTCATCTCCTGTGCACTCCATGGAGATCTTAGGGTCACAGAGCTCATCATTTTCAGAAAAGCATGTAGGGCAGATGACGCCATTTTTTGTTTTGTCTACTGTTCGGGTCACTGTTGCAAACAGAGAAAAACGGAGGGAAAAAGTTACAAGAAAGGTTCAGAAAAACCTAAAAAATATTATACATATATAAGGAAACTATTTACACAGAAAGTCACGTAGTAACAAGGCATAGACAAAAAGTATATAATACATTTACATTTCTCAAAATGAAACACATTTACATTTCTCAAAATGAAACACATTTACATTTCTCAAAATGAAACACATTTACATTTCTCAAAATGTGTGGTGCTCATGAGAATTGATCAAACAATCCACATTATGCTAAATAAATCAAGATTTTTATTTCAAGATGCATCAACCAAAAGGTGAGACAAAACAAATGAAAAAAAAAACACTTATCAATGCTAGAAAGATGACCACAAGATAAATATTGTTGGGGGGTTAGGAATTATGAAAAGAATATTACAGAGAAATGGAACATTATTAATTAACCCATTTTAATACTGTAGTATATAGATCTAATTTACAAACTAGTATGACATACAACTATATTACTACTTATTGTCTGAAAGGTGCAACCGCCCCCCCCCCCCCCCACCACCACCACCACCGCCACCAGATAAATATTTGAATCAAGTTATTCAGCTTTAGAAACATCATTTGAAAAAGAAGATACTATGACTTATTTCCATATAACATCTTTCGGATGCAGCAAAGAAAAGAAAAATATTTCCATATTGTTTAAACTAGTATACATAGAAATCCAAAAGTTAGGAAAAATACAAAATAACTTCTGGGTACTAGAAAATATGTTAATGCTTTTCCATAGATGTTATGGCTATAACAGGTCTTGGGCAACATTTTTATGGGTTCTATTGTGGAAATGAATGTAATCTATTCTAATATAAACTAACAGGTGCATTCTAAAAACATGTGCAGCAACAGTAAAGATATAGCAATTTATGGTTGACAGATTGTCAATTAATGTGATTGCACCCTTAAGTAAATTAACTCAGATTAGCCTTCCAGGTCAGTTTTCGATTCCCAGAAACGACATTTTAAAATTATGAATCAAGCCTTCCCTTTCAATCTCAGTATTATAGTATTGGGTCACCACATTTGTTCACAAATAACAAACAATGTTTTTCTTAACATATGTGACAAATGGTGGACAGGAGTCACTGATCAAAGTCTCTATGTCTTTGTCTGCATGCTCTCTGTTGTAGAATATTTGTCTACTTTGTTTCCAAGTCACCACATCGCAATCACTACAAGATTATACATTTAAAATTGGGATGTGACTAAGGGATCCAAAAAACAAATTCTTATTTTTCCACCATTATTTTGTCAGCTGAATTTCAATTAAAATCATTCTGTAATTTATGTCATATTGTGTTGTAACCGAGCACTTCTTTGGCCACCCTTTGATTGACTATGAGGGCTACTCCATTTCATCTGCGGGATTCTTGGCCACAGTAGAAGATTTGGTGGTTGATGTGAAATATCACATTCCAGTATATTTAAGTTCACTAAGTCCCAGAATTTTTTTTTATAATTTCATCTCTTGTTTGACTACATCCAGTTTGCCTTGTTTCATAGGTCAAACATTCCAGGTTCCTGATTCCAGGTTGCTGAATTGTTCATTACAGCCTTGGACTTTCCACAGCTGGGCGTCCTTTTGGCTTAAGCCCAACCACTTCATAAGATCTGGTGCTTCATGTACTTTTCCTCTGCTCTTCCTCAGTAATGTGGTAGGCACCTTCTGACCTGAGGGGCTCATCTTCCAGTGCCATATTGTTATGTCTCTGGTTTTGCCTGTCCATAGAGTTATCTTAGCAGAGTTACTGGAGTGGCTTGCTGGTTCTCACTCCAGACCTGCCCGTCTTGGGTAACCTTACATTGTATAGCTCACAGCTTCATTGACATACACAAGCCCTTCGCCACAACAAGGTAGTGATCCAGAAGGGGAGAAATATACTACTGTACACTTATTATTATTTATTTTTATCTGTTGGGTATAGGGTGAGGGCTGGGGGTGTGTGGATGGTGTATCCTAGCTATAGGTGTATATATGTGTATTTGTATCCTATGTGCATGTATATTATGTGATATCAGTATTTATGTGTATTGTAAAATAAATTACTACTGTACACTTAATTTTACAATATACAGTATATAAAAATACACATAGATACAGTTATATTTAGGACACCCTATCCACACACCCTAACCCCCTACCCTATACCCAACAGATAAAAAAAATAGAAAATTTTTCTTCAAAAAAATATACACATACACTTATAACCTTATCTTTTTTTTGTTGACTGATTGCGAGAGGAGTGAGGAGGGGAGAGGAGGAGAGAGGGGAGCATGAACAAGGTCATTATTAATTAATACTTTGATATATATATATATATATATATATATATATATATTGTGACACTAATGGGCCTCACTATTCCAATGAAGGGTTGTTAACCATCTGTAGTTAATGATTAATTGATACATGTTGCCACTTGCACACCAGCAATGGCATGGCCTCCTTTTGTGTTAGTAGGCCTTTGTAAACAGCTTCATCACATTATTGTAATCCCTCTTGTCATGATATATCCCTATGTGGCCATGTTCCTGTGCCTATAACAGTCTGTTTCTTAAAGGCTCCAAGTGAAGATTCAATGTCTGGCATTTGCTATCTATTGGTCTATCTATAGCATTCAACCCATAAATATATCCAGCATTGTTATTATTTTCATTAACTTTTTAACACGCCAATATATTCCATAGCGTTGTACAGGGGAAAAGGACAAGGAAGAATACAATAATAACGACTGCAGAAAATGGAGAGCCCTGTTTTGAGCTTAGAATCTTTGTAGAAAATGCTTTTATGCAAAGCACTCTACAAAATTAGAAACTTGTTACTTATAATCTAAAGGAGATGGAAGAAATATGGACAAGAATAACAGGTAAGGAATAGTAAGGGTCAGGTAAGTGTCCAAAGTTTAAAGGTTTTTCTTTTAGTGGGAGAGGGAGGAGATCTCATAGAAAGTCATTGTGAGGGGGGCTAACATTCAAGGAAGAAGGATGTGTGTTACAGGAGCTCTGCTGAAAAAACATATAAAATAATATATAAAGTGATTTATCTATCACCAAAGCGATATATGACCAGGATTGTGCACAGGAAGACCCAGCAAGCTTTAAAAATCAAATTTGGAAATGTTTTCCTGGAGATTTGCTGCTGAACCAACTGCTAATCCAGAACAAAAGAGACTCTGATAAAAATCCTACTTAAGGTGGGTAGAAATTGAAAAGGCTTGTCTTACTTAATCCTATAACCTAGATGCCTTACAATACTGGAGACTTATTTTATGCAACAATTTGAAGATATTAAATTATATCTGGAGTGTACACAAAATAAGTTGCTTTGTAAATCACCCAGCATCAGGATATAACATATGCCTTTTATGAGGGAGACAGTGAAAAATTAATACAGACTACTTCTGCATTGCTTTATAAGGCTATAAATTCACAATTACTTTAAAGGTGAAATAACTGTATTTCTTATTGAAAAAACTATACAGTAAGAGTTAATCTCTTTGTTTACAACTTCTCTGTGTACTCTACTGCCATCTAGTGCAATTATAATGTCTACAGAAATGCATAATTGAATTAACAAACATGGCTGGTGCTTCTAAAAGTGGATCTTCAAAAAAACTACAAAACAAAATGTGCATTCTTCTCAACATCTCACTACTCCAGATAAACAATCACCAAAAAGTGAAACAGAGACTTCTGCACCCAGCACTAAAGCAAATATGCAAAACTTGAAAGAATTAATCTTCTCTTTCAGATTAAAAATTACATCTGAGATTCAAAGAGTCTCTGTGGAACTAACAGCAGAAATAAAAGCATTGAACACCAAGGTTCTCGAATTAGAAGACAGATATAATAACCTTCTTAAGTCACACACAGAAATGGAAAAGGATCTGATTGGGCTTAAAGAGGAACAAAAACAACTTAAAATCATACAAGAGGATCTAGAAAATAGATCAAATAAAAGTTCAATACTGTACTTAAAAGTGAAAGTGATGTTAGGTCTTAGAATTAATAGCACAATATTCTCAAGCTCGCAAATCTGCAATATGAAATACTTGATTTCATTTTTGATGTCCGTGTTATATCGATCCTTGCAATCAATGTGTTAATACATATAATGGAACTTGCATGTAATAGAATCTCATATTTATTGATTTATCATTACTGTGGATCCCATTGTCACTCATAATTTAAGCCTGTAGGACTACAATGAAAAATTAAGGCTGGATTTCAAAGTCCTATGGGCTTGAACCACGAGTCACGATGGACTCACATTCCATTGGCTGTTTCTAACCGGGAGTTATGGCCTTGCATCATCGATCATGTTCAAGCTCGCAAATACTACTTTCAATAGCATGGTTTGCGATGTGCATTATCGTGCCGGGATTGCGGGCCCGGCCAATTGAATAGCATTAAAAGTTATACGGCCTACATACCCTAACTTGAAGAAGGAGGATTGAATGAGGCCCATAGTGTTCCTGAAATTGAAGGAAGTCAACCAGCTATCTTCTCGGACTTGTCACCCACTACCTTATACAAAAGGAAACTCCTGAAGCCTTTTTTTAGAGGTGATTACAAAGCATGGATATAATTATATGTGGGTTTTCCCTTTTAGATTGAACATATCAAAAGAAGGGAGACATCACACAATTCATACTCCAGAGAAAGGTGAAGCAATGCTCCATTTGTGGAACTTACCAACTCCAAGCAACCTGGGAAAAAAATAAAATTCCCCATTACAAAGCGGACCAAGAAGAAGAAAGATTCACACAATTATCAAAATAGAGTGTGCAGAAATCCTCATGGACTCTTATATGTGATAAGGTGAACCATGTGCCTCCTCAGTAAAACTGTTGAAAGCCAATTATGCTAATTGCTCCATACTCTAATCAGGTTAACCGCCTCTGTATCCAATTTTAGGATACAATCCGGCTCACCAAAAAAAAGAGGACATCGATTGCTCTCCTCTCAACTGATGTTATTATTTAAATATTTTAAAACTATGCTAAAGTAAATCAAATAGTTTAATAACTCTCACAAGACACACATACTATTAAGCTGTAAATCTGATTATAAACATAAGTAAAGGTTTATGAATAATGGGTGGGTGGAAGTGGTATCTTAATTCAGTGAGGATAAAGTTGAAGCAGGATAATGTGTTCTTGTAGAAATTCAGTAAGGATAACGTTGAAGCAGGATAAGGTTGTATTCTGTGAAAAGAGGAGACAGAGTGAGACGCCTTACAGAGTAGGGGGAGGAGGGAGTGAGAGGATCATATACAGGCATTGTATTGCTAAGAAGGGGGGGCAGTTTTAGAGGAAGCATGGGAATAAATTCAAATACATAGATTACAAACAATTAAAGTAAATTACATAAATAATATAGCAGACATTTTATGTTGGCTGAAGAAATATACCTTGTAGAAATTCAGTAAGGATAAAGTTGAAGCAGTATACGGTTGTGTTCTTGTAGAAATTCTGTAAGAATTACGTTGAAGCAGGATACAATTGTGTTTTTGTAGAAATTCAGTAAGGATTAAGTTGAAGCAGGATAAGGTTGTGTTGTTATTAGCCAGTCTCATGCCTCATACTGTGCATGATTACATACCCCCCACCCCTGTGTCTGAGACTGAGGTTAATATATAGATGCCATACCTTACCTTGGATGTGCCGTAGATGTTCTCTGTGAGTCAGTGGCTAGGCAAGTGAATTGAGGGATCCGGTTAAAAAAAATCAAACTCCAAATTTCGGAGTTTAGACACCTGAAAATCACCTAAGCAAGAGAAAAAATGGCCGCCGAACAAAATGAAAACGAAGCTAAAGGACCCTAAACATGCAAAACACCACCAAACAGCTACGGATATTCAGAAAAAGTCAGACAACATCCGAAACGAAGGACGCTAAATCAGCCACAGCCGCATACCACACATTAGCTGCCATTTTAGAACAATAACTCATACAATCCGGAAGCACACAGCTACCCTAACGGATTTGCCTCGCGCACGCACACTATTACACTGCACACATTCATGACGCTTACACAGCAGCTCCACAGCACTAATGCTGCAGCAACATCAAAACAGATTGCCAGCTCTTCAGCACAATGCTTCCTGCATATATTACTTCACAATAGGTAAAGTATATTAATTTTAAATTTTATTAATTATTCATTGCCATACCAAAAAAAAAACACCAACGCTGCTCATAGGACACAAACAACCAAGAGCCACGCGATGAGCGCCGATGACGCTCAGCGCAAGGCTCGCAATGAGCGCCAAAGAATCTTAAAACACCAACAAAATTAATTTTACACCCAAACAACATTACCTGCCTTACAATCTTATTGCGGTCATTTCTTGACGGGCAAGTCGCTAGTCACATATATAGTTGTCAGTGTGGGGAACACTTATGATGTTGGTCACACTTTGCAAGCCTGATTGTGGCCCGTAGGGCAGCAACTGCAAGCCTTGCGAAGCGAGGCGACCCGTTGACCACTCGGGAATTAGGCTGCAATGAGCGCCGAAGGTGCTCATTACACTGCGAGCCTCGCAAGGCAAGCAGTTGAGGTGAGTAATTGAGGCTTGTGGGACTTAGGCTGCAAAAAGCGCCAAAAGCGCCCATTGCACTGCGAGACACGTGGGACTTACAGCCCGTACGACTTAGGACTGAAACCCATACATGCACTGTGCGCCTCACAAAATTATGACTTTAACGGCCAAACCACGGAACTGAAAAGACATGAAAAAAAAAACAAATATGCCTTAAATAAACTTACACACACCACAGTGGGAGAGGCAGGGAGCCTGTGAGTCATGTTGCAAGTTAATTTAAAGCATATTTGGCAATTTTTCACAATCTAAATCACTTAAGAAAGAAAAAAAATGGCTGCATGCGACGAAAACGAGGCCCAGGGACGTAAAACTATCCCAAAGGACGTAAAAAATAGCCCCAAGCAGTAACACGTAGCGAAAGGCAGTAACACTTAACCCAAGACAGTAACACAACCCAAGACAGTAACACTCAAGCACAACGCCTACAAACTACACATGGGGAGAGGCTTGCAATGAGCACTCAAGGTGCTTTTGTGTGCCAAACAGCATTGCTAGCCTTACAATTTTACATCATTTTTGATGAGCAGTTTCCTAGTTTAATAATAACATCCTGTATAGATATTTTTTTTTTATATATATTATGTGCACGTCGTCTCTTATCTACATGTAGTGAAGATTTATTTTTATGTTACTACTGAACCACTCAGAGTGGAGACAAGTTGATAAAGTATTGTTTATGTTAGTCTACTTCATGATTATAGAGTACTAGCGAATTGCCCGTCAAAAAATGACGGCAATGAAATTGTAAGGTAGCTAATGCTGTTTGGTGTGTAATAATGAAATATGTAATACATTAAGAGGTCCTCGATGCTCCCTCGTGCTGTAGGTAAGCTTTTTATGTATATGCTGTGTGTATTTATTGTGTTTTGAATTTTGTAATGTTTGCAAGTTGCGTCCGAGTGTTGCAAGGTCGTAATATGTGTTAACGTGTCTCGTATGTTGTTTGCGTTGCGAGGTAAAGTTTGCAAGGGTCGTAGTTGGTGTGTCATGTTGTTTGCGTTGCGACGTAAAGTTTGCGAGGGTCGCAGTTGCTGGCAAGGAGCGCCTTCGGCACTCCATGCCAGCAACTGAGGCCCTCGCCCACAGCCCTCGCTAGCAACAACTATATATGTGATTTAAAGGCAAGGTACATGTGGATGCAGGGAAATACTAATACCATATTTCTACTTTGGTATTTGTTCATCTCTATACTTTTTCTTTATTTGTGAAAAGTAGAAGTTATGTTTTTGTGTAGCTGCTGCACACATAGACAGACTGCATTGTAAGTCACTAGAATCAATTGTGCAAGGTTTGAAATATATTTGTTGCTAGATAATGTTTACATTAATGAATCATCTGCTCATATGACTTCATGAACTACTCATACAACTGTTGTGTAACAGTTATATGGTACTTCCTCTCTTGTTCTTTTTAAATAATTTTTAGAAATGTGTATTGAGTTTACAGGATAAAATAAACAAAGAACAGCCATAAACCGTATATGGCATGTTCAGAGTATCACTCTTTCTATTGTTTTGCCGCTCTAAAGCTGGCACAAAATACATCACAGAAAGTTTCTTCTTCATCACAGCCTGAAGCTGATAAAAGATATAGAGGAAGCTCTGATTATTATTATTATTATTATTATTATTATTATTATTATTATTATTGTATTTATTTATATCGCGCCAACATATTCTGTAGCGCTGTACAGTGATATTGTACAAGGCAAAAAACAAACTTAACACCTTATAAAGAATGGAGGGCCCTGTTTTTGAGCATATAATCAAATGCACATAGTGCTTTTTTCCAAGTCACGGACACACAATTGAAAACTAACAAACTTACAATCTAAGGCCCTCATTCTATTATCGTCCGTAAATCGGCCGCAAAGCTGCGATTCCTTTCAGGGCTCCCGTTACCTAGCAATTCAAATAGATGGCGCTGCAAGGCTATCCCCTTACGGCCGGCCGTATATCTTGCAACCGGCCGTAAGCTCAGAAATCTTTAAATGCAAAAATAAATTCAAGACGGAACTGTAAAGCTCTGTAAATGCTAGGGATCATAATGGGGGACATGAGGATTAATAGCAACCCCCTCTCAAGCTTGCACATCAGCCCAAATCCGAGATTACATTAACTGTTTATTTTCCGGCCGCAGCGTGGGCGGGTCTGAGGTGCTCCAAGCCCTCTGGACTTTTTACATGGATATGTGACATAAATGTAAAAAAAAAATATTTACGGATATGAGTGTAGGGGAATGTTGTGCTATTAATGCTAAAACCTACAATCACTTTATAGTCTCCTCAGAGTGCAGGATGGCTTTATTATGGCTTTAAAATGTGCTTAATTGTGTGCCTGCGGGACCTTTTTGCTGCAAGTAAGCTGCGGCTCGGTTTTAGCCTTGCAGAGAGGGTTCCCGGAGCAATTGAATAGCAACCAGGATTTTCTTGCGGCCGAAACTCTTGCGGCCGTTTAAGATCAAAGGCTTTCCTCCGGCGCGTGCGGCCGCAAGGGATAACAAGGCGCAGGCCGCAAGCCTGCCGGAATCCCTGGCCGAAAGGGAATAGAATAGGCAAATAGCTTGCGGCCGGTCCTTGCGGCCCCGCATCTCCTACGGCCGATAAAAGAATGAGGCCCTAAGGGTTTAGGTGTGATACAAGAGGGTGACGAATACAAAATGGCAATGTGAATGCAATTTGTTTAGTCAATTAGAGGGGTCTGTGTGTTGTACTGTAGAGTGTGGGTAGGAGTGTTATTAAGCTCTGGAATGTGCAGTTGTAATTATAAAGGCTGAAGGTGATAACATTTTTTTAAATAGGTGTGTTTTAAGTAATTTTTTAAAGGTTTTGGGGCAGGAAGATAATCTAATGCAGCGAGGCAAGTAGTTCCAAATAGTAGGGGCAGCACGTGAAAAGTCTTGAAGATGGGAGTGAGAGGAGGTGATGAGAGAGGAGGAAAGAACAAGGTCGTTAGCAGAACGAAGGGGGCGGTTGGGAGAGTATTTTGAAACAAGAGCAGAGATATAAGGGGGTGCACTGTTGTTGAGGGCTTTATGTGTTAGGGTCAAGATTTTAAATGTGATTCGGGAAGCTATGGGAGGCCAGTGGAGTGAAGAGAGGAGCTGCAGACACTGATTGTTTGGTATTGAAGATGAGTCTAGCGGAGCCGTTCATTATGGATTGGAGGGGAGACAGACGAGAGATGGGTAGGCCAGCAAGGAGTGAATTGCAGTAGTCGAGTCGAGATATGATGAGAGAGTGTATTAGAATTTTAGTAGTGTCTTGTGTAAGATAATGACGAATTTTGGAGATGTTTTTTAGGTGAAACTGACAAGACTTTGTTATCGATTGGATGTGAGGAATAAAAGACAGGGCGGGATCCAGTAGAACCCCAAGACAACGGGCCTGGGAGGTGGGAGTGATGATGGTGTTGTCAACAGTGATAGATATTTGAGGAGTGGAAGCTGTAGTAGAGGGTGGAAAGATTAGGAGTTCAGTCTTAGACATGTTGAGTTTGAGTTGACGGGTAGGCATCCAGGAGGATATGCTAGAGAGGCAGTTGGAAACATGAGCTAGAAGAGAGGGGGATAGATCGGGTGCAGAGAGGTTGATTTGAGTATCATCTGCATAGAGATGATACTGAAATCCAAAGGATTTTATGAGGGTGCCAAGGGAGGAGGTGTAGATGGAGAAGAGGAGGGGGCCTAGGACCTTGGGGAACGCCAACAGACAGAGGGAGAGGTGAAGAAGAGGTGCCAGAGAAGGAGATGCTAAATGTACGATCTTTTAGATAGGATGTGAACCATGAAAGAGCTGTGCCCTGGATGCCAAATGAGCAGAGAGTATGGATTAGAAGAGGGTGGTCAACTGTGTTGAAGGCAGCAGAAAGATCCAGGAGAATTAGAATTGAGAAGGGACCCTTAGCAAGTCATTGGTGACTTTTGTGAGGGCTGTTTCTGTTGAGTGTTGGGCACGGAAACCAGATTGGAAGGGGTCAAGAAGGGAATTGGAAGAAATAAATTGAGTGAGGCGATTGTAAACAAGCCGCTCAAGCAGTTTGGAAGCCAGGGGAAGTAGTGAGATAGGGCGGTAGTTGGAGGCAGAAGCTGGGTCAGATGAGGGCTTCTTGAGAATGGGTGTAATTATGGCGTGTTTTAATGAGGATGGAAACCTGTCAGTGTTTAGGGAGAGGTTGAATAGATGTGTGAGAGCTGGGATAAGTGTGGTGGATAGGGGAGGGATTAGCTGTGATTACTTCTACAGCTTGTCTCTCCTATGAGCTGTCTCAATCAATAGTTATTCAATTGACTGGTAAGGCAGCTCATAGATTATGTGGCCAAGTCTGCATCCTATTATCTGTGCAGAGCATTTTGCCTATAACTCAATCAACACAAAAACGGTAAAAGCATTAGCAGCTTTCCCATGATTTTCAGTCTTCCGAGCAGTTGTAGAATTCCATGTTCTTTTACATGTATTTACATTAGAGCTGTGGCTTTCAAGGAATGACCCTCTGCCTCAAACAACTGATTTGTGATAAGCAATAAACATGTGCCAACAGTGCTACATAATAAAGGCATGCACTTCTATTTTGATGCTGAACAGCTACCCATGACATTCTGTCTGGGAAATCTCTGCAATTCTCCTCTTCATGTCTGAATTTTATTTAGTAAAAGCCTGTAAAATAGATAGAAAAGTGACACCATTCTGTCCAACCACAATTTACTGTTTTGGTGTATTCTTATACCGTTTTTAATCCACAAACCAGGATAATTTGGTCATAATATGTGCAAACATTTTTCCATTTGTATGAAGTCGTACTGTGCACAATGTTTTAAACAGTCTTGCTGTGAAAGCACCTGAAACTTAGTTCACGATATTCTGTGCTTTGGTATCAATTATATGACTCCAGGCAAGATGCCACTTGCATTATTGACTTAAGATCTAAGAAGCCTCTTCTATCTCGCAAAGTTACAGTGGCAAATAGTGCTATTCTATTCACCCCCTTCAGCATAACTGTTAGAAAGCTACCCCTGATGACTACTGCAAGACAAAACCATACATTACGTCAAGATTTACAATTGATTTTTTTCATTGCTTAAATATTAAGGATGAGTTCTTCTTACCTTTACACCAAATCGATATTCAATTCAGACTTTAATGAGCACTTGCAAATTACGACAGACCAATATATTGAAAAAGGACCAGATTTCTCAATTAATATCTATGGGTACTAAACACCACTCACAATTTTTTTTTAAACAATTTCTCAGTGCTGGAGCAGCACTTTAAGTGACAGGAAACCACACAAAAAAAAATACTAAAGCATGCAATATCAAAATAAGTGAATGCTTAACATTGCTAGAGGTACATATGTGTAAGTAAATATGATTTAATTTATAATTACCACGTGTGACTCATCATGCATATGGGAAAATAAAAATGTGTGCTCACAGCTGGATAAACAGTTAAAGAGACAGCACATGAATAAATAGCATCAGAATCATATAACTCCATTAAAAATATGTTACAGTCAAAGAGGCACAAATATGGAAATTAAAAAACGTGTAAACATTCATTTGTTTCAGTCATCACATATATATTGGAAACCAACTATTGGCAAAATCACACCTCTACATAACATATTACAATGTCCAGGGGAATTTAGACCACAGTAGGGAAGAGGTTAATACCAATCATCAAACACACATGGACAACAACAGATGCTATGAAGCATTCACTATTAAAGGGATAGATACACCCCAAACAATACACAGCAACAGTTGTGATCATCACCACTGTACAGTACTCACAGCAATCATCAATGTCACATCTATGGGAAGGTATGTCATCTAAACAAGAACCCTCGGTATCATGCACAGGGGTGAAATGTGTCATCATGGGCAGCATGAGGCCTTAAAAAGAAAATGCCTTAAACTGCCTCTCTAGCATATACTCCTGCATGTCTGCACGTCAACTCAAACTCAGTATCTCAAAGACGGAGCTCCTAATCTTCCCATCCTCTTCCACAGCTTCCATTCCTCACATATCTCCCACTGTTGGCAATGCCATCATCACACCCACCTCTCAGGCCCAGTGTCTTGGGTTTCTACTGGATCCTGCCCTGTCTTTCATTCCTCACATACAATCCCTCACCAACTCTTATCATTTTCACCAAAAACACCTTCCAAAATATGTCACTTTCTCTCACAAGACACAAACAAAATTCTAATACACTGTCTTATCATATCCCGCCTGAACTACTGTAACTCTCTCCTTACTGGCCTCCCCATCACCAGTCTCTCTCCACTTCAGACCATAATGAATGTCTCTGCTAGACTCATCTACCATATTCCTCTAAAAACTCCTCTATTTAAAGAAGCATATCACCTTCAGCCATAATATTCCCAATATATTGTATAGTGTACCTCACCTTTCTATACCTCACCCATACCCTCTAGACTCTAAGTTTGCACATTTTCAATCTTATTGGGTGCTTTAACTCTATAATTTTTTTGGTTAAAGTTCTTTTGACTTGTATCTGCCCTGTTTAGTGCTGCGGAATATGTTGGCACATTACAAATAAAGGTTAATAAAATAAAACAGTAAACCAACTTAGCACAAGCAGTGCAAACCATCACTTGCTATTCCCATTAGTAATTAAGTGGCATCTCTCAAGTAATGCTTAGCTGTGACCATATATAATGAGAAGAGGCAAAGGTCAGCAGCCATAATGTCTGTTACTTATGTCAGACAAAAGTATCTGTTCTCATTTTTAAGAGAGGATTACATGGTTGACTAACACATGTAATAATGCTGTCTTAGATAAACATGCCATATCTGCATTGGTAATTTTAACAACTGTGTGTTCTAAAACGTGTTCAAACAAGATAATTTACTGTGGGTATGTCATTGATGGATTGACAATCTGATAACCATCTCTTCTCAATGACATTCATTGGTGATCTTCAATTGGTGTTATGTTACACATAACCCTAAGTGCCAACAGTGAAGAGGATTATGGATCATGTGATGGGTGTAGCCACCTGGTTACAAAATGTTACCATCACAAAGGCCACAATCCTCTAGTCTGTAGCCAAGCTAAATTTTGTTAAAATATGAACCAATAGATTATCACTGAGGAGTGCTGTTGAGAAGGTCAAATCCTACTGGAAGCCCCTATTTCCTTCTCTACCTGGACACAGTGCCCTCATCCCCCAAGAGGGGGTGTTGCAAGCGGAGACATGCCACCATAAGACAGCAGCAGCCTTGGAGGCGGAAGCATGGAGGTGCCAGGTTGCGGGTGTGCAGGGGAGGCCTCCGGGGTGGAGAAGATGGTGCTGGGAACCAGATCATGATGGATGATGTCCATGCTCAGTTGTGTGAGCATGCTCTACACCACCTGGAGCAGCCTGGCCATTTAGGACTCCATGTGCTGGTTGTGTCTCATCACCTCCCAACAGAGCTTCATCTGGCTGTGGCCCACTGAGGCCTGATGGTGGGGACACTGGCCTGAAGTCCCAGGATAGCATCCCTCCACATCAGGACCAGCATCTCCCCCATGGTGGCCTCTAACGGTGGATGTGGGATGGAGGCCTTGGCATGGCTGTGGGAGGAGGCGCCGTGGTAGCTCCGTGTAGAAGTGCTGTGGACTGGTTGTGGGTGGTGATGGGCCTGGTGGTGGTGAAAGCCAGCATGTAGAGCTGATGGGAGGTGGTGGTGGTGGCAATGGTGGTGGGGAAGGAAAGGATTTTGGGTACGTCCGGTAAGAGGGGAGTAGACCCCACTGGCCACATAAGTATTGAGTCCTTCACTGATCCTGGGCCCTCTGATACTCTCCTTCTCCTGACAAAACCTCTGGCTCAGACTGAGCCGACAAATCCCTGCCTCTGTCTCCTCAGTGGACCCAGATCTCCTGCCAACTGAAATGAAAAAAGAATGGTATATGAGTTAAAATCATTGTATAGTCATTTGAATGCTATGTGTTCCTATCTACCTGACATCCTGTTGTCTTGAACCTGGATGGTTCACTTATTTGCTAATGTATGGAGCTATCATTTGCTAGATGTTATCATTGTTTTGTATTATGAGCACAGTTGTTATTGGCCAGTAACAATATCTTGATTCTGTCTTCTGTCTGGCCTCGACAGCACATGCATATACGTACTCTGCATAACTTGCTGCGCATTGTGTTATACTAATCAATCAGTGAGCATCTCTCAATAACAGTTGTTAACATGCTGTTGAGATGAGTTCCCTGATAATTCACTGCACATCCATCCCTACAGAGTCTGTATTTGCATATGCTGCAGTGACCTCACCCATACATGGTGTCTCAATTTGATGTTTACATTTTTTACAAATATATCTGTTATTTGCTGTGGCTTTTTGTCTCACATATGATGCTTCCACCAATAAGAGTGATATATAAGGTTCATGGATTTGAGGAGGGATAGATGATATTTCCATCCCTAATGAAATCCAGGGATCTGACATATCACTTTCATTGGTGTGCAGCATTTCCATGGGATTGCTGTTATGTATCTGTGTGTGGTGTACATGTGGAAGTATGTTGGTATAAATGATATTCACCTAGGAACGAGGCTGGATCTGTTATTGCCACCAAGCCCAGAGCTTCGAAAATGATCCCTGTTGCCATGGTCTCCTTCAGCAACCTCTCTCACTTTCACATGTCCTCATGCCTGTAGTTAGAGGCTGTGTTCTTGCCTCCAGTCCTTTGTTCTCCCAACTGTGGACAGGGATCCAAACCTCCCTGCTCTGTCCCAGAGGCCTGTTCCTCCCCACCACTACCAACCCCTGGGATCAAGCCCCTCCCCCTCTTACCCTGAACTTGGTGTGCCTACAACTATGAGCACCTCCATACCTCTACCTCACCTTACAACTTACCCCCCAGAGTTACCACTTCTATCACTCCCCCTCCACTCCCTACCTCTCTTTCCCTCACCTCCACTGCCTCCCTACCTCTCCCTCCCCTCCTTCCCCCTCTCCCTACCTCCGCTCCCTTCTACTCCACAGGGCCTCCTCTATTTCCTCTCTCCTCCTCTCTTCCTCTTTTTCTCCCCACTTCTCCCCTTCTCGCCTCTCCTTCCATCACAATCATAACAATAATGAAAAAAAGTGTACGTGTGACAACCCAGGGGTGAAGGGACCAAATGTGCCCCAAACTCTCCTGATTTCAGCTACAGGAACATCTGTAGATTGTCAGGATTTTGGTGATCTCAGCATTCATGTATCAGGATACAGGTACAGGATTCCAGGAACACAGGAACCCCAGGACACACGCTTAGCAGTATTACTCCTAATGGGTAGGAGTATAGTTCTCATATTCCTCTATAGGCCATAGGTGTGAATAGAGGTCACTGAAATTAACTCAAACAAATCAAACAAATATCAAAGGAAGTACTGGTGTTAGACACTTGACACACTTGATCTCTGTTTGTAGAGGTAATTTCCTCAGTGTTCTGTTTTGAAGGTTTAACAAGCTCAGTGACAACTCTATTCACCACCAACAACGTCATTAAAATCTATTTAGTGTGATTAGGGGTTTGTGCCCTTATGGTGTCCAACTTGACAGCTCATGCAGAGATCAAACCTCTAGCCCCAGTCATTTAATTGCAAGCTAATCAGTCCAGTCACAAAGAGATTCCAACCCTTTGTTGACTTTAGAACAATAGCAGTTAATCTTATCTTGTTACTCATTTCATAACTGAATACTCATTATCCTCTGGTGTCTGTCAGCCCTCCTTGTAATGTATTCAACCCCATCAACAGAGTATCCTGTGCCCTGAGGCCCCACTTTCCCAGGGAGCCATGGTAATATACTTTATTAACCTCCCTGCAGAAAATTCAGCATTTTAAGACCAAACATGACTGGGTACCATCCATACATCAATAAATATACACAACACATATTAACACAGATGAAACCGATAACAAGGCTCATAATAAAATAACATGGCTATCCTAGTCGCAGCATCCAAGCTTGGGAAAAATCTACAACACAATCAACGCTGGGGCAGGAAGCTTGCAAATATATTATTTCTCCCCATCAATCATGGTTATGTTATCCGTTTTCCATCGACTCCTATGGCTGTGGCGCACCATGAAAATTCATATTATTTTGTTGATTGGTGTAACTTTGTGAGCGTAATCCAGCCCCTTCAAGTTTACTGACAAGAGCTTGGTTTACGGATTCCGGGGGGGGGATCCTTAATATCACAACTGAAATACATTGAATACAGGTGGAACATTAGGGGAAAAAGCTCCTGCAGCCGATTTTCTGTAGCAATGCAATTTGCGTTGATTGAAAAGAATAGGTAAAAATGTCTAACCCGAGAACTTAAACCTTTAAACTTTGAACGCATTTTATTGTGGAATGTTGTAGTAATACTGAGAAACAATAAGTTAATCATAAAATACAAGAAACATTAAAAGTACGCTATACTTGAACGCTATACTTGAATCTTCCTTATTCAGCTTATTCTGCTATAATGAAAATACTTTATTTTGCCTTATAATATTATGATGTATTCATGCAACTTTAATACATTTGACACATTCCTTTTGCATAATTAGATATATAAGTCAGTAAGTTGAATTATACAGTATGCATCAATGTAAACGACCATGTTTTGTCAAAATGGACCTACTGCTTCATTCCTAGTACGGCAGAACCAAAGTCTTTTATTGTGTCCAGTGTGAATGAACTATTTTAGCCATTAAACTGAAATGTTAAAGACAAAACAAATATGAATAAATAGCAAGTCTCTAACAATCAGTGTTAAAGAATACATTGCAGCTAGCAGAGGAACAAATTGTCTTGGTATAAAATAGAACCCATATATGGAACACATGACCGAATATATAAGTAGTACTTACTGTTAACAGGTGGTGGGTTGCACTCGTTTGTAATGCAGCAACGGATGCTGGCTATGGCTACATAGAAGGTCGCTGTAAAACTTTCATACTTCCCGCAAAGATCAGGATATCCGCAACCTCTTTTAAGAAACGTGGTTACAGTTTTACCATCTATAAACATAGAAACATACAGAGTATTTCCTTGGTATAATGTTATGCACTTTTTTAAAATGTATTTCAATTAAATGTAAAAATATTCACACATTTGATCCACAAAAATCAGTTTTTAACAATGAACATTGGTTTTGACATGATTTAAAATGTAATGTAATGAGCATAGGTAAAAAAAAAAAAAAAAAAAAAGCATTATGACTAATGAAAGAATTCATTTTTTAGTTATGTTTTTATCAGATTGCAATATGAAAAAGATGAGGAAAACAATGCACCACTTATCCCTTGTGAAAAAATGTATCGACCATAAAATATATAATATGTCAGTATTACACTTGTATTTTACAACATAGTCTATGAAAGCATGTTTCACCTCTTTTGGAATGATATTGGGATCTATTATATTGCCAAATTCAAAATTTATAAACACTTTAAACTGCTCTCAATATTGCCACATATTCTATTTTCTACTCTTAATCTGATTATGAGTTACCCGCAACACAATCGCTATGGGCGCTCCATGCCAGCAACTGAGGCCCTCGCCCGCGGCCCTCGCTACGCGAGCCCGCAAGCGTTAGCAACAACTCGTACGCTCACAACTATATATGTGATAGGGCTCATTGTCCTTAAACTACTTATGACCTGTGCCTTAGCTTACCCCCTTTGATAACATTATTAGGTGCAGTCAGACAGTTAAAAAAAAGGTAAAGGCTAAAATGCCAAAGTTTGAAAGTGAATTTAAAGGACCACTGTAGATTAACAAAAATGTTGCTCGCTTGTGAAGTATGCAACAAATTAACAACATCAGCGGCTATGTAAATCATGGTCATAAAAGCATTTGCAGTGAAATTATTTATTTTACATTTTAGTGGAAGCAGCCATGATAACCATACTTGCATTGTGAATTAAAAGTAGGCTGGCTACAGAGCATGGTACATAAAGTTTGTAAGTATATTTGCAAGTTGACTCTACTGAACCTAAGGGACAAAGGGAAAATGGGGCAAAGGGAAATGTGTATCTGATCTCCCTCTCTCTTCTCTCCATACGCTTATAAATAGATTATTAAAATCTGGGGGGGGATACCAAATACAACACAACCACTTCTCCACACATATTGAAAAATTCTGTCCTTCTCATCCCCCAGTTCCTAATCTGTTGGGGATTTTCCCCCCTCATCCCCCCAGTTCCTAGACTGAGGCCTAGCAGTTAAGGGAGAACTGTTATTAACAAAAAGGTTGTGCCCATAGTGGGACATAAAAAGCCTCACTCATTGGTAAGTAGTGTAATCCCCTTATTTTTATAATATATTAATACAATAAAATATCTTACAGAGTGGAATATTGTTTAAACTGTCAATGTGGTTACTGCGATTGTAAGGAACAGGATAACTCACCTTCATATATAAATGTGTCCAAAGACATGCACACGTGCTCCGGGGAATCACACTCGTATGCATATTTTGCACAACCTGCGTTGGAAGCCTGACATGTGATGCAGCGCAGAGTGTGTGCTGAAATAAATTAAAATAGATTAACATGTCAATATAAGGATTTAAGGCCAAATCACTCGTAAATATAAGCATTTAAGGCCAAATCACTCTTCAAAATTTTCAAATTTTAGAGTCTAGAAGCTTGCAAATTAGGTAATAAAAAGGAGCCACATTAGAGCATTAACTTTTTTGCATATGTGGAGGGCCTGCATATTGTCCAGCTCTAGGACTTAAAAGATCACTGTAGTGGTCTTATGAAGGGGCTCTAAAGAATAGTTAGGTAAAGCTTGCTAAGATAAAAAAAAACGTTATTAAACTTAATAATATGGTTTTAAAATATTGAATATTTTAAATGATACCTCAGGTTGTATAATCTCTTAATCTCCCCACCCCATGGATGAAGTATTGTCGATGAGTGGATCCAGGGTAATTGCCAAATTGAAAATTCTCTATAATAGACATTATTAGCAGGGAGCATTGTAACATGAGCTGCTAGATATCACCCACTACCATACTACAGATGTGGTATACCAGTTTATATACCCACCTCCAGTGTGACTCCACTCCAGACACAATACTTCAGGGGGTAAAGAGATCTGGAGCTTATATAGCCTGGGGGCATGATTCAAAAATAGTAATCATCTATTTAAGAGCACAGTATATGTTTAATAAAAAAACATTTCTTATCAAGCCCTACCTAACTATTCTTTAGAGAGCCCTTTATAAGAACACTAAAGTGGTCCTTTAAAGGGAGAAGATAGATATTGAGATATCAGTAACATTTCACAACTGCCCTGAAATTTCTCCCCCCATATAATTTAGAAACTGAATACATAGCAGATTTTTTATAATGCATTTAAAATATCTCTTTTGTAGGAATAATTAGTATCTAGTGTAGAAAAGTTTTATTAAATTAAGAAAGTGTGATTTTTTTCCCCTTCTACTCTGACCTTAAAACATCATAGGAAGCCACAGTGAAGTGTCTGGACTGCAACAATATTGTTCTATTTCTCCCATTTGTATGAATGTAAATCAGAAAATTAAAGACAACAGGGTGTCCATGTTTACATTTCCTGTTAATTCACTGGTAAGATAAAGGAGGACTGGGCCTCATTCAATTGTCCTGCCTTAAGTTATGGAGCCTAGGCCATATGTCTGCGGGCCTGCAGCAGCCGAAACTTATGGTGCTATTCAATTCGGCAAGCCTGCAAGTCCCGTCCCTATATAGCCCATCGCAAACCATGCTACCTAAAGTAGCATTTGCAAGCTTAAACATCATTGATGACGCAAGTAACTCCCAGTTAGTAACAGCCAATGGAGTGTGGGTCCAATCGTGACTCATGGTTCAAGCCGTAGGACTTTGAAATCCAACCTCCATTTTTCATTGAAGTCCAACGGGCTTGAATTAGGAGTTACGATTGGACCCACATTCCAGATATAATGCAATATTGAAAAATCATTACATATGATATTCTATTACATTATATATATTAACACATTGACAGGATCGATATAACACGGAAATTAAACATGAAATCAAGTATTTCATATTGCAGATTTGCGAGCTTGATAATGTTGTGCTATTAATTCTAAGACCTAACATCACTTTCACTTTTAATAAAATACAGTATTGATCTTTTATTTGCTTTTAAAGTGCTAAGGACATGCAATTAAGCCCTTTGCGAGTCCTCCTTCGAACCTTGGTTAGACTTTTGACATTTGCAGGCTTGGGGAATCGGAGCAAATGAATAGCAAATTAAATTACAGGCTCCATTTCCGAGCCTGGATCTCCCAAATGCCTCAATTGAATGAGACCCATTTTTTTTCTTTACCAGCATTGTCTGTGTGTTAATTTCCTTAAATTAATATAATTTATTTTCCATACAAAAAACATTTGTAAGATATAAAACACACTATATTAAATACATAATAGAACGCAGCAATTAAGTACTGCAGCAATTTAATGTTACCCAAGCCAATCAGCTTTCGTTGTCATGCTGAGAACCAAATTCTAATGTATAATATGACTGCTAACAGTAATTAAATTAGCTGCATGCAGTGAGAAACCACTTACCCTAGAATGAGAGACAAGGTAGATAAATGCATCAGTTTAGAAACAGGCAAAAAAAATACCACAATAATGTGCATAGTATTTTAGCAAATATTTATTATTAAAAAAATAATTTTCTTAAAGTGAACCTACAGTGAGGGAAAAAAAGTATTTGAACCCCTGCTGATTTTGCACATTTGTCCACTGACAAAGAAATTATCAGTCTATAATTTTAATGGTAGGTGTATTTTAACAGTGAGAGACAGAATAACAAAACAAAAAAAAACAAGAAAAACGCATGTCAAAAAAGTTTTAAATTTATTTGCAGGTCAATGAGTGAAATAAGTATTTGATCCCTTCGACTTAGTACTTGGTGGCAAAACCCTTGTTGGCAATCACAGAGGTCAGACATTTCTTGTAGTTGGCCACCAGGTTTGCACACATCTCCGGAGGGTTTTCGTCCTACTCCTCTTTGCAGATCCTCTCCAAGGGCCTCATTCTATTATCGGCCGTAAATCGTCCACAAAGCTGCGATTCCTTGCGGGGGTCCCGTTACCTTGCAATTCAATCATACGGCTCCGCAAGCTCAGAAATCTTTAAATGCAAAAATAAATTCAAGACGGCACTGTAAAGCTCTGTAAATGCTCGGGATCATAATGGGGACATGAGGATTAATAGCAACCCCCTCTCAAGCTTGCACATCAGCCCAAATCCGAGATTACATTAACTGTTTATTTTCCGGCCGCAGCGTGGGCGGGTCTGAGGTGCTCCAAGCCCTCTGGACTTTTTACATGGATATGTGACATAAATTTAAAAAAAAAATGTATTTACGGATTTGAGTGTAGGGGAATGTTGTGCTATTAATGCTAACACCTACAATCACTTTATAGTCTCCTCAGAGTGCAGGATGGCTTTATTATGGCTTTATAATGTGCTTAAATGTGTGCCTGCGGGACCTTTTTGCTGCAAGTAAGCTGCGGCTCGGTTTTAGCCTTGCAGAGAGGGTTCCCGGAGCAATTGAATAGCAACCAGGATTTTCTTGCAGCCGAAACGCTTGTGGCCGTTTAAGATCAAAGGCTTTCCTCCGGCGCGTGCGGCCGCAAGGGATAACAAGGCGCCGGCCGCAAGCCTGCCGGAATCCCCGGCCGGAAGGGAATAGAATAGGCAAATAGCTTGCGGCCGGTCCTTGCGGCGCCGCATCTCCTACTGCCGATAATAGAATGAGGCTTCAAGTCATTAAGGTTTTGAAGCTGATGTTTGGCAACTCGGACCTTCAACTCCCTCCACAGATTTTCTATGGGATTAAGGTCTGGAGACTGGCAAGGCCACTCCAGGACCTGTATGTGCTTCTTTTTGAGCCACTCCTTTGTTGCCTTGGCTGTGGGCTTTGTGTCATCGTCATGTTGGAATACCGATCCACGACCCATTTTAAATGCCCTGGCTGAGGGAAGGACGTTCTCACCCAAGATTTGATGGTACATGGTATTCATCGCCCCTTTGATGCAGTGCAGATGTCCTACAGAAAAACAACCCTAAAGCATAATGTTTCCACCTCCATGTTTGACGGTGGGGGTGGTGTTCTTGGGGTCATAGGCAGAATTCCTCCTCCTCCAAACACGGTGAATTGAGTTGATGCCTGAGAGTTTGATTTTGGTCTCATCTGACAACAACACTTTCGCCCAATTCTCCTCTGAATCATTCAGATGTTCATTGGCAGACTTCAGATGGGCCTGTAGATGTGCTTTCTTGAGCAGAGGGACCTTGCTGAGGCTGCAGAATTTCTGTCCTTCACGGCGTGGTGTGTTACCAATTGTTTTCTCTGTGACCATGATCCCAGGTGCCTTGAGATCATTAACAAGATCCTCTCATGTAGTTCTGGGCTGATTCTTCACCGTTCTCATGATCATTGAAATTGCTGTCATCTTCTCACCAAGCTGCTTGGTAATGGTCTTGTAGCCCATTCCAGCCTTGTGTAGGTCTACAATCTTGTCCCTGACATCCTTGGATGGCTCTTTGGTCTAGGCCATGGTGGAGAGTTTAAAATCTGATTGATTGCTTCTGTGGACAGTTGTCTTTTATACAGGTAGCAAGCTGAGATTAGGAACACTCCCTTTAAAAGAATGATCCTAATCTCAGCTTGTTACTTGTATAAAAGATGCCTGGGAGCTAGAAATCTTGCTGACTGATAGGGGATCAAATACTTATTTCACTCATTGAAATGACAATCAATTTATAACTGTTCTGACATGCGTTTTTCTTGTTTTCTTTGTTTTTTAATATAATTTTTAATAGAAATAGTCTCTCACTCTTAAAATACACCTACCATTAAAATTATTGACAGATCATTTCTTTGTCAGTGGACAAACGTTCAATTTCAGAAGGGGATCAAATACTTTTTTCCTCACTGTATATTAACATTTGTAATTTATACCTCTCAACCAGCTTTTTGAGCCACTTATTAAGCTTAGACTGCTATCTAATCATTCAGGGAGATAATTCCTGGAGTCTCCATACATTTGGCCTCATTCAATTGCAATTTGGCAAATTGAATAGGGCTCTAAATAAGCACATGACATATTTTTTACAGAAGTTTTTAGGTAGTGAACTTCTATCCAAAAGCAAGGTTTTCACTAACTAAAAACTTCTTTAAAAAAAAATACTATGTGCTTAAATAGAGCCCTATTCAATTGGTCAAATTGCAATTGAATGAGGTCCATTGTTTTTAGTCAAAAGCAACTTACTTAAAGAATCTGAGTACATGCAAACCTCAGGGAATTTGCACAATGAATTATCAAGGTAATAATTATCAAGGTGATAATTAATTGTTCAAATTGCTCAGACATAGTTTACTCAGTTGTTCTAATAGAGGTTATTTTTTATTTCGTAAAACTTTTTTTTTTGGACAGGAGTGGTGAAGTTAATTATGGGTGATTTTGGGACAGTTGTCATATGTTAAAATGTTTTTAATTGTTTTTGTCTGATATTGTTCTTATTATAAGTCTAATAAAGGTTAAGTTTTAACAAAATTATTTGATCAGTCTGTCATTTTAAGTATTGCTGGTCTCAGTAGAATACTGTCTCTCTTTCTCTTCAGTTTTACATATGTTGAATAATATACTCAGAGGAGTACTTTCTGTGTTGAAGTGAAATATTAGTGGACACAGAGCGCTCTCCCTTGTTTTTGTTCTTACAATAATTATTATTGTAATCTGATTATAATTATTAAATGATTTAATTGATATAGTAGTTATTATTACTAATATATTTTATTTATAAAATGCCATCATTTTACACAGAGCTATTTCCAAGGGAAATATACAGTGGACCACATAGGAAAGAAGCACAGCACAGGAGCAGAAGATGTCACTGCTTCTGAGATCTTACATTCTAAGGAGATGGATGGGTGTGATGCTAAAAAAACCATATAGGTGCATAACAGGTGGTACACTAGATGAACTGGCTGTGCGTCATGTGAAGGCTGAAGCAGTTAATATATTCTGTAGTGCTAGCTGTGAAGGTGACTGAGAAAGTGGTGAAAGCTGGAAATGTTCTTTAAGCGCCATCAGAAGGATTTAGTTAGTGCCCAAATGTTACACTTGAAGGGAAGTAGACTCCAACATCCCCCCATGGCAGTAACCCTGAGGAATGAAACTTGGGAGGCATTCCAAGCCTCTGAAACCACATCTTCTTACATCTACAACATTTTCGTAACTCTGACTTTCTTCTTGACCCTTTACAGTCTTGCATGTGACCCTCTTGCTTCACAGAAACAGATTTCCCAAATGTGACTTCCACAAATGAATAACCTTGACTAGAACTCCATGCTGATTGACCTATATGCTGCTATGACACTGTTGGAAACACTGTACTAGTTTTCCCCGCATTGGAGTGCCCCTGGTGTCTGTTTAGGGATACCTTCTCCGTTTGCATTCAAATACCACCTCGGTTTTTGTGACACACAACTTTACTTTCATTTACTTTGCCTGATCTACACTTTCAGTTCAAGAGACAATGTATGTAGGCAACTGGAACTCGGATTTCCCTCAGTTGTGTTAAATTTAGCAAATGTCCATATAGTCTGCCCATTTTGCTTCTCCGAAAGTTTGGTTTAAATAAACCTCATGATAGCCTTTTTCCCACGTAAATTCCTTAACTGTCTTTGACTCCACTACTTACAGTGAAAGGCTGTTAAACTTTACTACTCTTTCTGCAAAATTAATACTTTCTCACTTTAATCCTAAATCTTCCACCTCCCAAATAAAAGATATCTCCGGGATATGAACCCTGCATTGACGTCTGATGTCTACTCTGAGCAGGTTTTAATATTAGATACAATTCTAATTTCATATGCATTCATTTGCAAATACATGTTTTTCCTTAGGAACATAACCAAGATACATCAATGTCTTGCCTCTACAGTACAAAGACAATTACTTGTATCATCTTGTTGTTAAAGACAAGACAAGTGGGGGATGCAGTAGTAGGAAATGCCACAGAAAACAGGATGGCTGACATCCAGGGTAGCCTGCAAGGAATTTAAAAGTTGCCAGACAACAGACAGGCTGGTAGTTCTGGAAGACACTACACAGGCAGGTGGCTCTGGATGGTGCTAGAAAGGCAGTTAGCTCTGGAAGGTGTAAGACAGGCAGGTAACAGGAGGTTCAGGACCAAGGACTGCAGATCGCAAGGACCACAAGAGCAGGAGGTCTGGCTGGATAGGCTGCAGGAGCAGGTTAAGCAGAAGCTGAGGGCCCAAGGCAGAGGTACCAATAGAATAAAGCAAAATCAAAGTCATACAGAACAAACAGGGAATCAAACAGAAAAGCCAAGGTACAAAATTCCAGAAAATAAGCATAAAAGAGTTTGCTCTATGGAGGGATAAATCACAATGACTGAGCACAGAGGTTAGTCTAACTCCCTATTTATATGCTACAGGTATAGCCATAGGGAGACAAGTGAGGCCACAGGGAGACAAGGGAGACCACAAGGGGTCACAGAGGGCTGAAAGGGGCTACAAGGGGCTGAGGGGGCCACAGGGGCCGGCAGAGGGCTGCAGGGGCCACAGGAGGGCTGCTGGAGAGCAGAGGGGCCACGGGAAGGTTGAGGGGGCCGCAGGAGTGGCGAGAAGGCAACAAAAGGGTGAGGGGGCTGCAAGGGGGCAGAGGGAACCACGGGAGGAGGGCAGTGAAGGCGGGAGGTGGCCTCTGCTCTGCTCCCTATACCGAACATCTTATTTTTCTCTCACTCTCCAATATAATTTCTTCGATCATTGCATTCAAAGCTAAGATTAAAAGCCACCTAAACTGCTTATGCTCACTGCATTACACAGCCTTTATGCAAAGCCAAGGTTGGATTATACACAAGCTGAGAATCCTATCCACGTACAGCTGTTTCAAGCTTACTGGCTATCATCAGCGTGAAGCAGGATCTCAGCTTGTGTTGTGGATCTTATGAGTAGGTAGTTCACCACAGCAATCATTTAATATATGGTAAGCAAAAGAGCGATAGAAGCCATCCACCGTACAGTAGTACAGTAAATAAATAGTACATTTGTGTCCACATTTGAATGTCTAAAACAAGTTAAAAAGCCTGCTTCCAACTCGAGAATTCCGAAAAAACAGTTATTACACTGCATTCTGGGAAGCTGAGCTGGGACATGCAAATGTCCCCTCAAATGCCTCGCTCTTGAAATCCATAAACCATTTTCGAACATGGTTTTCTTTATGAAGATTGAGGTAGCTGTGAGTGTCCGGTAATCTAGATGAATAATCAGAGTATTGCAGTGTATAGTGAAACATTTTTTATTGGAAAGACTTATTAATAATATAGTGACAAGCTATCAAGAGATGAACCTCTCTTTATCAAGTCAAAGGCAATACTGATAAAGAATATGCAGAGAAGTAAAAAAAAGTGGACATAAAAAAAGAGGAAAATAATTGGGAAAAAATCATTGGGCAAAGATTAGCGAGGCACAGACCAGCATTGTAAATAATGTATTTAAGTCTGTAGATTAGGTTTTTAATAAGAACTCAGCAGAGCAATAATTTAGTACTTTAAATGTCTCCACAATTTGTGGATTAGAAAAACAGCAATTGAACAGGGGACGCATGTGGAATGTGTTTTAATCATAAGACATTTAGATAGTGGGAAACAAAACCTAAATCAATATTAAGCCCAGTATCCCTTGTTTTAAGAAAATTAATAATTTTCCATTCGAAAGTTTTCAGCTGCTGGATATTTTTGAAATTCCCTCGGAGTATTTTGATTATTTACATATATATATATATATATATTTGTATTTAAATATTGAAATATACTTTCCTACATGACATGCCTCTGATGCTCCTCACCACTTCCTGTGTGAGCCAAGAGCGGGGGGGGGGGGGGGCGGGGGGCCAAAAAGGGCCGCTGGGGGTGCAAGGAGGGCAGAGGCAGAGTGATCAATAGGCCCTTCAAAGACGCAGATGCATTGTACCGCCTGCACCAGCAGTAGCTCCGTCACTGTTTTGCCTTTTCAAGTCCAACAAAGAGCAGATTTTGATAATCGGCCAACAAAAACTCTTAATTTTAAAAGGGCCAATTTTAATGCTCTAAGGGCAGCAATACAACATATATACTGTGACAAAGAACTGAATTAAATATACAAACATGAATTAAATATTGACATAAAGCAGGCATTTAAAGTAGGCAGCTACAGAGGCAGGTTGAGTTCAGTACAATAAATGTATCAAAGCTTGCAAAAAGAGGTATTACACTGACTAAAACAGATAATGAAAAGTTAATTGGAAAGGAGAGAAAGACAAGGAGTCTCTCTCAATTCGAAGGCCACATCTCATGGTATATTGGCCATATATCTGTGGGCCTGCTGCGGGCTTGCGGTCAGCTACAACTACGGTGCTATTCAATTGACCAAGGCCGCAAGTTACAAGCCGAAGCCTCAAGCCCGTAAACCCCTTCGCTCCTGCAAGCTGTTAATGGGCTTGACTAGATGCAGTCCGCAGTTACAATCCAATCATGGAATAACGGAGTGCGACGCAGGTTTTTTAGCCAATAGAAAGCAGTCTAGCCAAAGATGATTGACAGAGACAGATTATAAAGTTGCGTTTCACCCGCCCATGCTTTGTGTTGTAGATTCTGACTTAGTAGCACACAGGTCTGGGAGTTGGTGGTTTGAACAGAGTGAGCGAGAATAGGAGAGGTTTCAGAGCAGTATATTGCGGTTTTGTTATTTTATATTCATCTATTTACGATTTTACACGTAATCTTTGATAACACATATTTATAGATTACACATAATATCAATACACATAAATTAAATTACACACCGAGCTAGGTCACTCAATACACACACACACATCCCATACCCCACAGACAGTTAATAAATACACAGAAAATACACAGAATGGAGGAGAGGAGAGTGGCAGAGGAGTGGAGGTGGTGGAGGAGGTGGAGAGCGGAGGAGGGAAGAGTAGCAGAAGGAGGAGAGTGGTGGAGTAGGTGGAGGAGGAGGAGAGTGGTGGAGGAGAGTGGTGGAGAGTAGTGGAGTAGGTGGAGGAGGAGGAGAGTGGTGGAGGAGTGGGGGAGGTGGAGAGCGGAGAAGAGGAGGATAGTGGAGCGAAGGAGGTGGGTGGTGGGAGGATGCCCTGAGAAATAGGCACATCTAGTTCAGGGACAAAGGGGGAGGAGACTTATACCAGGGGGTGGTAGTTCAGGGGAGGGAGAGGCCTTAGGGGGAGTTTAGGTAGCTAAAGATCCCCATCCACAATCTGGAGGGCAAAATGGCTAAAAGCAAGCACAGGGCCCATAACTACTCTCACCAGGAGAATGTGGTCCTCCTTGGTGCCATCCGTGGATGCCATGTTATCCTTGGAAATTACTTTTATTTGGATATTATTGATCCTGGACAACGCCGAAAAAATGTTTAAAAAGTGCTTACAACTTTACATAGTACCAAGGTCACAATACTAAGACAATTATGAATATAGAAATAATCAGTTCAATATCAATTAGTCTAGACACATTCATTCATAAACTGTATATACTATTATTCTAAATCTAAGCAAATCACCTCTCATATATCAGGTTATGCTGATGATCCTGTTAATACAGGATACACTAATAATCACAGAGTTGAAACAATGTAAATAAAAAAGCACCTAATATACATATTATGTATATATATATATACAAAGTTATATTAAGGTAATTGTATAGGCTCAATAAAGTTGAGGAATTGAGAAAACAAAGGATATATAAAGTTGATTGAATTCAGGTAACTGGAGACCAAATATGTTTATTGAATACAACTTTGCGTAATGACGCTAAATAAAGTTTAATTAACTCAGGAAACGGAGGCTAAATAAAGTTTATTGACATTAACATAACGTTACGTAATGATGTCATCACGTAAAAGCGAACGTTATGGCGTAATGATGCTTACGCAAAACCCGGAAGTAACAGGGCTTTATAAGCCAGTGTGAAGCCAGCATAGTATAGCCTTAGAAAAAGTCCTTTAAAAGGACGAAACGGACCGTTCGCACTTTGTTTTTTAGTGGGGCAGGTTCTAATCTCAACAATATGGCTTAATGCTCCAAAAGTCAATTTCTACAAGTAAAAGGAGTGTGGAGAGAGGGAAACTGAATCACAAGTATTTTTTGCCACATGTTATTATCCTCCCATACATTTATTCTCTAATGATTTGCTAATTTTATTCTTGCTGCAACTATGAAATACTTTTTTTGCTTAAATATATAGTTGTTTAATTGACTTTCAAAATACCCCGTTTTTGGAGATATTGAATGCCTGTGTCTCACTATATATATTTTTTTGTTTTTAATAATATGTATATTAGGTGTTTTTTATCTTCATTTTTTCAACTCTGTGATTATCAGTGTATCCTGTATTAACAGGATCATCAGCATAACCTGATATATGAGAGTTGAGATTTGCTTAGATTTAGAAAAATAGTACTATACCAGTTTATGAATGAATGGGTCTAGACTAATTGATATAGAACTGATTACTTCTATATTCATAATTGTCTTAGTATTGTGACCTTGGTACTATGTTAAGTTGTAAGCACTTTTTAAACATTTTTTCGGCGTTGTTCAGGATCAATAGTATCCAAATAAAGTAATTTCCTAGATATTTAGGAATGTATAAATCATCATATTAATAACATATACTGTACCTTTCTTTTCTCTCTTCTCTCTGGAGGAGGAGGATGTCATCTAGGCATTGGGGTCCCCCTCCTCCAGGGACTGAGCATCTCACCAGGGCCCTCCTACTGGCGGGATCAGCATGGCTTGACCTCATCTCCTCCTTCCCTCACGAGTGGTGCAGACTGCCCCCCACCACAACCACCAGGCCCAGCAACAACACCACCACCCACATGGAGCAAGGCTCCCTCCCCACTGGGCCCCCCCCCCGACCTCCTCACCCAGCAATGGCCCACGGACCTCCATCCTCACCATCAAGCCCGGTTGCGCAGGTGGAGATACTGGTCATCATGTGGCAGCAGATGGAGTGTCTCCAGGGGATCAAGGACAGCATCTCCACAATCATGCAAAGCTCATGAGCAGCCTGCCAAGGCACAATAGAGAGGAGGGGAGGCACCATCTGATAACTGAATCATACCTTGCTAGGCTGCTCAGGATGGGGGCGGATCAGAGCGCAATCCAGCAAGTGACTGCAGAAGCCATGCGCAGTGTGTTAGGCCCCAGCCCCGCCTCTTCTTGCATCCTCAGGGGTTTGGGGCCCTGATGCTAGGCGGAGGAGGATGTAGGGGCTGCACATATGTTTTGTTCCTTCTCAAAAGCACTCCTCTATTGGTCCAAATGTTAGCCTAATCTAGCCTGGCTGCAGAGTCTTGGATCTTGGCCTATGTGATGGTAATATTTTATATGCAGATGGCTACCTCCCATCACATGGTCCCTGACCCTCTTCTCTGTTGACACGTAGGGTTCTGTGTAACATTTCACCAATAGATGGTCACTGAGGAATGCTGTTGAGAAGAGATACTGCAGTCTCTATATTTTGTAAAGCCTTTTTTGCAAGTGTTAGGTTTTTGTTTTGTTTTGTTTCGTTTTAGGTACAATTCAGGTCAATGAAGGCATATTCTGCATCTGCAAGCAGGAAATGTATGAAGTGTAAGGTTTTCACAGTGCTTCTCAGGTAGACATTCCTTCAATGACAGCCCCCCTTAGCATGTAGCTTCCACAATATTAAAACTATCATATAGCCAGATATCTAATACATGATTGTTGTTAGCTTAAACGTACACTAATACCGCTATGCATGTGGACTTGCAAAGTCTTGCAATGGCATGATAGCCAGCATTAATATCTGCACTAGTGATGCATGTGATCCTGACCTCAATATCAGACTGAGAACAATTCCTTGGGTCTGATGTAAGTAACATTGAATAGGGCTGCTGATCCTTGTGTCCTCTCCGTATTAATGGGTATTTTACCCGTATCGCTGATATCATGAGTATCCTTTAACATGTGCTAACACCTTCATAGCTGATAGATGTGATATCAATGTTGATGAACAATATCATATTGCAAAGGTGATAGTATACCTTGACCACTAACGCTGGTCACAGCTAAGCATTTATTGTGACATGACACATCATTATTAATGGTCATGTCCAGTGAGTTATCCTGACAACTAGCTAATGGTTAGTAAAGCTTGCAAATGGGAATCAGGTATGTTGGTATATAGTTGCATATACCAATTTAGCACTGTACATTAATGTTTTTTTTAATTTTTATCCTCCCTCGCCTTTTTTTTTAAACTTTTTCAGATTTTTGTTTTGGGAACACACTGTATATGTGAAACTGAATTGGATTACACAGCTCAGGGGTTTAAGCATCTGTTTCATTCAGCAGACATAAACAAGTTGTAAGTGCTATGCACATTAATTGTTTAATTAAATTAAGTGATTTCTGATGATCCACTTTTCATTCGATTACGGTTGTAGTGGTGTAGTGACCACATGTGACGCTGGTAGGTGCTATGCATCATGCTTATTCTAGACTATGTCAACAACAAGCCTCTTGCCCTCCCGGGATCCACCCACAACACACCCATGATATTAATGCACAGTTTTGTCCATTTCAGATTTTGCTCTGTGTTTGAAATAAAGCTTTGTTATATTGTTATCACTGTGTCAGTGTGTTTTCAATGGTTGGGGTTTTGGGACATCCACATACATAACATTTGTGTCACATTCCTATATTTGTAAACTAATGAGTCTGAGTTACTATATATTAGACTAATACATAGAATAATAATAATAATAATAATAATATCATATAATAATATATATATCATATATAATAACAAAGGCTTAATATACATGCAAAGTCAAATTTGTGATAGTGTGGAGTATCAACATTCCCCTGAAGGCCTGATAAGAATATGATAGGTGATAATGTGCATTGATTGATTGCAAAACACTTAATGAGAGGACACCAAATGGGAATAAGTATACATCTTGGCACATGGCCACCAGCAATGGCGTGGGACTTTCCAGGATAGGCCTAGCAGAAATTGTCCCTGATAGAGGTGAGTTGGCTGTTGCTCCACATGCCTCTGCACAGCCTCCATATGTTTGTTGCCCTTCCTGATGGGTTAGAGTAGATTAGTGTGGTGTATGTTCTCCTGTTTCCCTTCTGCATTGCTAACTGGTGGAGGTGAAGGGGCTTGTGTACCTCAATGAAGCTGTGAGCTATACCATGTAGAGCCACTGTAGGTGGGCAGGTCAAAGCAGAGAGGTCAGACATATCACAGTCCACTGGAGAAGGAACTGGCAACCCACTCCAGTATATTTTCCATGTAAACCTTGTGGATAAGCACAGACAGAGACAGTAAGTGTGCTGCAGTCCATAGGATCACAGAGAGTCGGACACAACTGAGGGACTAAACAACCAAATGTTCCCCTGGTACTTGATATATGCAATGTGGTGGTGTAATTTGGCCACTATATGTTTTACCAATGTAAATGTGATGAGTGAGATGTATATAATATGATCTTTATATTTTTAGGGTCCACATTAGTGCCTCTGTGTGAGAAAAGGGTTAATATGGAATCCATTTTCATTTATTTGGGTGTCTTTAATAGTTCTCAGCATCTTGTCATATTACAACATATGAAACTTTTTTTTTTTTTTTACTATTTGATCATTGGGAGTTGTGCAAGAAATTATAATGCCTTTTATTGCTTTGGCCATATTTTAAAGTTCATTGTTGTGTTTTTATTGTGTTTTGCAGTGTTTCAGACAAGTCTGTAAACCCTTTGCGGGTCCTATTTGGAACCCGTAAGATTTTGTCTGACATTTGCCGTTTGCGGGCTTAACTTTATTGGCAGTCTAGAGGAATTGTAGCAATTTAACAGTGATTTGCAATTTTAGCAAGTGTAACTCTTGCAGACGTGACTGATCAAAGGCTTTGATGGACTGTAAGTTTCGGTTCTAACAACTGCAAGGATTTCAAGGCCGTAACACGTAAACCGTTTCTAGCCCGCAAAAAGACGCCAACTGAATAGCAAATTAGTTTACAGCCTCCATTATGGACGCACATAAGCTACACTTTCTCAATTGAATTGGGATTGTTGCAGGTAAGCATTATTATTTTACAAGCAGACCTTTCAAAGTTCTTTTCGACCAGTCTTTCGTGAAAAGCCTCACAGCTTTAGGTTCTTCCTTATCCTATTATTTCCTAGTTGTTCTGTGCTGTCTCCTGTCATATTGTTCGGGATACAATTGAGTGAAACTTCAATTTCTATTTAACATAATTTAAACTTAGCAGTCATTAGCTCTAATGCATGTGCTCTCATTTCCAATTTGTCAACATGGCCACATATTAAATAATTTACCTAAGAGATTAATAATCGTATTTCACATAATAATTCAGATCAGTACTATTTTGTTAAGGGGACGACAGACTAGTATTTCCTTACTTCTTACATAGTTACATAGTTACATACTATTTAAGGTTGAAAAAAGACTTTCAGTCCATCAACTTCAACCTTTTAAGATCTCCTCTGATCTGCAATATGCAGATTAACTATTAATTAATTAGTTGTCTATAAAAAAAATTATAATAAATTCCCTCCTGATCCCAGACTCCTGTTACCTAGGTGGTTGTCCACAAGCACTCCCAAATTCCTTTCAATATCCGATATACCTAGGTTTGCTCCATTAAGATTATAAATTGCATGGCTAGTTTTCCTTCCCAGATGCATAACTTTACATTTATTCGTATTAAATCTCAACTGCCATTTATATGCCCATTCCTCAATTTTATGTAAATCCCTTTGGAGGGAAAGCACATCACTATCTGATTTAATTACCTTGCACAAATTCGTGTCATCAGCGAAAATGGAGACACCACACTCCAATCCTACCTCTAAGTCATTAATAAATGTGTTAAAAAGGAGAGGACCTAATATTGAACCCTGAGGAACCCCACTTACCACATTAGTCCAATCGGAGTATGTTCCATTTACAACAACCCTTTGCTTCCTGTCTTTTAGCCAGCTCTCAATCCATGAGCAGATATTTACTGCAACTCCTGTATCTCTTAGTTTGCACAATAGTCTCCGATGTGGCACTGTATCAAAAGCCTTTGCAAAATCCAAAAAGACTACATCCACTGAGTTGCCTTGATCCAGGTTCCTACTAACCTCCTTATAGAAACTAATTAGATTTGTTTGACATGACCTATCCCTCATAAATCTATGTTGACTCCTATTTATAATCCTGTTCAAATAGACATATTCTTGTATATTATCCCGTAATAACCCTTCTAAAAGCTTCCCCACTACAGAAGTGAGACTGGTCTATAATTCCCCGGATTTGCTCTTGCTCCCTTTTTAAATATAGGTATCCAGTCATCTGGTAGAGACCTTGTGTTAAGTGAATCTTGAAAAATTAAATATAATGATTTGGCTATTACAGAACCCAGTTCCCTTAGTACCCTTGGATGTATTCCATCAGGACCTGGGGCTTTATTAACATTTATTTTTTTCCAACCTCTTTTGGATTACTTCTTGTGTTAACCAATTATTTGGCAAAGGTAGTGTAGCCCCATTATGTTGCCGTATCCCAACCACTGGTACCTCCCTTGTGTATACCGAAGAAAAGAACCTATTTAACTCATCTGCCTTTTCTTGGCCACTAATTATCAGACGGCCTGTGTCACATTGTAATGTTCCTATAGCTTCCTTCCCATTAATATACTTAAAAAATATTTTAGGGTTACTCTCTTTTGCAATTAAGTTTTCATTTTCTATTTTAGCCAGTCTAATCGCCCTTTTGCATGCCTTGTTGATTTCCTTGTATTCCTGTAAAGCAGTCTCTGTCCCCTCTTGTTTGTATAATTTAAATGCCTGTTTTTTACTCCGTATCTTGATCTTTAAATCATTGTTAAGCCACATTGGATGTAATTTACTCCTTTTACTTTTATTCCCACACGGTATATGCCGATGTGTATGTATATTTAGTAAGGATTTAAATGTTGTCCACTTGTGGTCAGTGTTTTTACCTGCCAGTTCTCTGTCCCAGTCTATACTTTGTATTGCTGCCCTTAGACCGTTAAAATCTGCCTTTTTAAAATTAAAAGTTTTTGTTGGCCCCTTAAAATTTTGTTTTTTTAATTCAATCTCAAACGAGACTGTGTTGTGATCACCGTTTCCCAAAGGTTGCCCTATTCCAACATTAGATACTATATCAATATTATTTGGGATGAGTAAATCTAAGATAGCTTCATTTCTAGTAGGCTCTAGTACAACCTGGGCCAGATAATGATCCCTGAGTGTACTCAAGAACCTGCTCCCCTTAGATGAACTGCTGGTCTCATTTATCCAGTTTATTTCAGGGTAATAAAAATCTCCCATTATTAGAACTTGACCATGCCTAGCTGCATTTTCAATCTGTAACAATAATTGTATTTCCTCACTTTCAGCTATATTTGGGGGTTTATAGCATACTCCTACTAATATTCTTTTGGAATTTGCTGCTCCTCTATTTAACTCTACCCACAAACATTCAGCTTTATCACTAGGTCCACCATAAATATCTTCTCTGACTATAGGCTTAAATTCAGGCTTAACATACAGACAAATCCCTCCTCCTCATTTACCATTGCCTCTATTTTTCCTAAATTGGTTATAACCATCCAGATTAACAGTCCAGTCATGAGATTCATCCCACCACGTTTCAGTAATGCCTTTTAAATCCCATTTTTCATTAATTGCTAATAATTCTAACTCTACCATTTTTCCTAGCAAGCTTCTGGCATTAGCAAGCATACACCTTATGTTATGAGTCTGTAGTTCTGAAGTGCCTGCCAATGTACTTGAATTACTTAGTACTACCTCCCTATTGACTATACTACCCCTCCCCCCATCTCCTCCCCTATGAGTTGTTAATTCATCCCTTATACCGTCTAAACTTTCGACCCCATTACTTATATCTAGTCCCTTCCCCCCAACTACTAGTTTAAAAACTCCTCCAGCTTTTCTACCATCCTATCCCCTAGTACAAAAGCTCCCTCATCATTAAGGTGCAATACATCCCTACTGTAGAGATTGTACCGAAGTGAGAAGTCAGCCCAGTGCTCTAAAAACCCAAACCCCTCCTTAGGGCACCACATCTTTAGCCACGCATTAACCTCCCTAAGTCCTTCTGCCTCCCTGGGCTAGCATGTGGCACTGGTAGCATCTCAGAAAATACTACCTTGGAGGCCCTTGCCTTCAACTTATTACCTAGTTCTCTAAAATCATTCTTTAGGACACTCCATCTTCCACTAACTTTGTCATTGGTACCAATATGTACCAAGACTGCCGGTTAATTTCCAGCCCCTCACAATAATTCTTACTCTGATTTATTTTGTTGCCCTGCACTGCTCATAATTGTATTGTCTATTACTAGAAATTATTTTACTATGTAAAAGATCCATCTTAGAGTCATTGTGCATTGCTGGGCTCTGTAAGAGGGCTATATGTCCACCCATTAATACTGGGGGCAAGTGAATCTTATTAGTGTTATTGTGACTTAAAACGACATGGAAATAATTTGTGTTGTGTCAGAAAGAGAGTATTTAGTGATATGTCAAAGCATCAAAGGAGTCTTTTTTAGTAGATCTACATATTGTAGCCATGGTAACATAATCTGTAATAACAAAGCAATCAGAGACCTGACTACTTGCTGGTTGTGCATTGAATTTCCAGGCATTGTTCTCACTCCATTCAGTACCGGCAGGCTTGGTCCCACTCCTCCTCCATTTGTCTTATCCTCCACCCCTCCTCTACTCTTTACCAATCTGATCTGCAGGGCCATGTGTATAGGTGTATTCACTCTACTACAGAACAGGCTTTTCATCTTTTTATATTGTTTTTTTCTCATGAGTGAATACAGGCTCAGCTCCATCGCCTTCCCTTCCCAACACATGCTTTACCCCACTCGGTTGCTTAGGGACGTGTGTTTGGATGTGTTTCGCATGCTGCTGTATGTGATATGATGACTTCTGATGGCTGCACTGCTATCTGCATCCTTATCCTCCTCCAACATCTCATTCCCAGTACAGCACATATACTCCTGTAAATCACCCAACTGTGTCGTCTTCATCCAGCTGCAGGTGTCGTCTGCTCCTCAACATGTTAGCATTTTGGTGAAAGTTGAATTTTTAGCTGTTTCTAATCTTTTTATTGTTACGTGATCCTGCAAGTGCTCCTGTCCTAAATTGCAGTGGCAGCAGCATAGCTACATATCAGTGGCGGAGCTAGTGAAGCCCCGGTGCAAACAAAATATCCCCCCTCCCTCCCCCAGGGAGGTGGGGAAAACATTTTTTTCGACTCCCCGGGCCACTCTCCAGTGCCATATATGTGCACACACATATATAAAAAAATGGTAGCACAACTTCAGCGCGCGTGCTGAAGTCGCTCCAACGTATGGGCGCAGACAATTGGGCAGCACACAAATGTGCGCTGGGCTAGAATCTGTATCTGTCACTGGCAGCTCTATTAGAGGGACCCCTTAAACCTACTTAAACCCCTATACTAAAACCCCTACACTGCCTATACTAAACCCGCTGCCCCTTGCCTGTACCCGTGCCTGTTCTCTCTCTCTTCTTCTACCCGCTTCTTCTCTCCTCTCTCTCTCCCTACTCTTAACCACATTTATTACTTACCCCATCCCATGGGCAATAGTGTGCCCCGTCATCTGCTCTTGGTATCTATGATCTCTCGGGGTGTTACTGCTCCTCACCAGGCCTGGCTGCGGCCCATTAGTCGGTGTGCACTATTGTCCGTGGGATGGGGTAAGTAATAGATGTGGATGGGAGGAGGGAGAGATGTGTGACAGAAAGGAGAGAACAAGCGGGTAGAAGAGGGGAGAAAGAACAGGCAGGGGTACAGGCAAGGGACAGAGGGCCCCTCAGGAGTACATTTCACCCCCCCAAAACCCACAGTGCTCCCTTAGCAGCATCATTTACCCCCCCATTGTTGCACCATTCACAACCTCAATCCCCTCATCAGCCATATTCACCCCCAATACCCCCAGGCCCCCCTCAGCAGCACCATTCAACCCCCAGCCCCCCAGTGCCCCCTCAGGAGCACCATTCAGCCCCCCCAAAAAACCCAGGGACCCTCCTGTCGCACCATTCTTCCCCCCAAGTCCCTCAGCAGCAATATTCAACCCCCAGCGCCCTCTCAGCAGACATTTTTACCCTGAGGCACCCCTCAGCAGCACCCTTCACCCCCCACAAAAACCCAGGTCCCCCTCAGGAGCATCATTCGACTCCTCAAAAACCCTTTGTCACATTATTCACCCCCTGCACTCCATTCACCCCCTCCTCTTAATTGTGCCTTGCAGTCCCGGTTCCCATTGCTCAGAGGTTGAGTATCCTTCCCCTGCAGTAGCTTCATACTGCAGTGTCACGTGAATTCCATCCCCTGCAGTATGAAGCTCCGGCAGGGGAAGGATACCCAACCTTAGAGCAATGGGATCCGGGACAGGGACTGCAAGGCACAAGTAAGAGGAGGGGGTGAATGAAGTGCAGGGAGCTTGAGTGGGATGAATAGTATGACAAGGGGCCTTGGGGGTTTTGAGGGGTTGAATGATGCTGCTGAGGGGCCACTCACAGAGCAAGGGCCCTGGTGCAACACACAGGCTGCACCAGCGGTAGATCCACCCATGCTACATATCTTCACAATGTATGTGAATAAAATAATTGGCCCAGGATTCATGCAAAGTATAAGGAGGGGAAGCAGAGTTTAAGGTTTAAGATAACATTTCCTTCCACGAACGTCACATGACCCTCTTGTTCTTTATTTCTTCTTATGCTGGATGATACTTTTAACCTGAACTTTATTAAATCCTTTTAATATATTTGAAGGTTTCTGTCATATCACTTTGTCGCTTCTATCCTCTAAGCGAAAAAGATTAAAGGACCACTATAGTTGAAATTTATCTTTCTTGCATTTAAAAGATCATATTTTAAACATTACAAAAAGTATTTTTATTTGAAAGATAAGTGGCCTACAATTTAATTACATTACATTTAGAAACAATTAGATATTTGTGTTCATCCTCTGTCCTGACATGTTACAGGAAACAATAAGACTGAACAATTGGGATGTCTGAACTGCAGCTTATTGTGCTTGTATTCCTAGCCAAATCATAAAGAGAGAAAAAAGATCCTTTTACAGTGCAGTTTTATGAATAGTTTATTTTCTCTTTGAGATTTGATATATCCAGGTGTGCACTGTAAAGGGATCTTTTTTCACTCTTTATAATTTAGCAATTTGACTTATCCTGAGTAGCACCCTGGTTCACAATTTGGTTCTTATTTAGCCACCATTTTCTTTGTATTGTATTCCTAGCCAACTGAAGGTGATCAGATAAGAAAGCACATTGAACAGGCTCACCATATGATGTTGTGTACAAGTCCTCCTAGATTACCATGTAAGATGAAGAGTGAAGCAAACACACATATTTTATTATCTGTTTCTGTGATGTTTTCTTGTTTTTAAGATAATACATGATTTTTACATGAAAAATAAAATGCTGATAATGTATAAGATATGTTCTTTTAAATACATCATAAAAAAATTATTGACTACTAATTGTTTCTTTGTTGCATCAGAAAGAGATTATTTGATAATGTGTCACGGTGTGTTTTCTTTTTTCAAATGAAGGTCTCAGAGCACAAAAACATATTCAGATTCTTGCCCTAAGTCAGTTTATGAAATCTATAAGTATGCTCGCTGAGATTCCTGTTAATCTGATTAATGCTTCAACAGGTTTTGCTTAATAATTGTCATGCAAAAAAAGGCTTTTTGTGATGTTGCGTCCCATGCAACTTTAAGGTAATTAAGTAATCTTTCCTTTGCTTGGTCTTCTAAATCATTAACTATTTTTGTCACCCATTATATATATATTTTTTCGACACAGTATTCTAAGTGGGGTCTGGATAGGGATTTATAAAGTTGCATTAGTACCTTTATTTTTCCACTGTGATACAAAAATAAATACTGATACGAAATACTAGATTACATTACTGCAAGTACATTTATCAGAATAGTCTCAAACATATGTAACTAGACTAGAATAAAAAGATATTGGATTTGAAATTGAATCTAGTTCTGCTCTAGTATTATGTATTATGCTAGATTTATTATAATAAATATGGCAGAGACATAACTGTAATACTTTTAAACTTCTACAAAACCAGATCATAACTGTAATACTTCAATGCATATTTCAAGCACATTGTGTCAGTATATACATGCTTAAGAATTCAATTAGAACCCAACACATATCAAAAATATGTTTAAAAAATAATAATTTTAAAGCAATTACATTGTGTAGTATTATAAAATGTGCTTAGGTGTCTATAATTCAAATATCTTATATTATTGACGATATTACTTTTTTTAAATTTTAGTATAAGCAATGGAAACAGTAGTTTTGGAACATAATTTCAATGGCCATGTTGACAGGGCTTAGATGGCAATTTTCCCATTGAATATGGTTCATCAGAGTCAGTGATGGAGCTACTGCATGAGCAGCAGGTGCAGAGCACCGGGGCCCTCTCATGGGGGTATTTGGGTTTTATGCTGCCCTAGGCCATTCAGATTTGAGTGCCCCCGCACTCCGTTTGCAGTTTTTCTTTTCCCCTTTCTGTTTCTGAAAACATACATTTATGTGTATGTGTATATATATATATATATATATATATATATATATATATATATATATATATATATATATATATATATATATATATATATATAGTGTGCCAGAAAGTTTCACATACACTTACAGACAGTAATATTACTGCATATAGACATCATGGCAGATGATTTATTTTTGGCTTTTTTATTTATACTAATAGACACCACTAATTACAGCCATCAGTGAGGCGCTTACTCAGTCCCAGGGAGGCTTAATCAGGTTAGTTAATATTGTCTGATAAAAATTAAAACAAATGATGAGCCTATTAAACAAAGTCAATAGCTTAAAGTTATCATCATCTACCAATGCCATAGTGTAGTCTTATTGATTGTAGATTAATCAAATAATGAACACACAAAACATATATTAAAAATAGTAATACCATGGTGGCAGTGCAGAAGTCAAAACCATTCATTATTAAATATAATTATTTTTTTATGAAGCATTATAAGACACTGATAGATCATGATGCAGTAGTCTTACTAAAAATCTATAGAATCCAGACTTAATAAATCTAACATGTATTTTTTACTCACCTGTTGTTATGATCATTGAGAAGATACAGACTTCAGTGAATGTTATCTTCATGGTGGCTACTTGATAATGACAGCTCTGTGATGTTTGACAGGTTGTGATGTATGGCAGGTTTTCACACAGTAAAACATAGTTTAATATTGCATGATCAGGTGTTTCCCCTCGGGAGAAGGCAAATGGAGGTTGCTACTCCGCAACAAGCATTTTATGCAGAATATGGGGAAATAACAATGTCCCTTATATTTCTTTTTGGTTTTGTAAAAACATGTGATTTATTCATGTTAACTAAATAGTATAATTATTACAATTATTAACCGAAAAGGAAAGAGTGGGTGGATGAGAGTGTGGGTTAAAGTGACTAATGAAGATGGTGAAGAGAAAGTGGTGATGGAACAGTGACCAAAACAAGGATAGGGTGGTAGGATTATGTATTGATGGAAGAGTGACCAAAACAAGGATAGGGTGGTAGGATTATGTATTGATGGAAGAGTGACCAAAACAAGGATAGGGTGGTAGGATTATGTATTGATGGAGGAGTGACCAAAACAAGGATAGGGTGGTAGGATTATGTATTGATGGAGGAGTGACCAAAACAAGGATAGGGTGGTAGGATTATGTATTGATGGAAGAGTGACCAAAACAAGGATAGGGTGGTAGGATTATGCATTGATGGAAGAGTGACCAAAACAAGGATAGGGTGGTAGGATTATGTATTGATGGAGGAGTGACCAAAACAAGGATAGGGTGGTAGGATTATGTATTGATGGAGGAGTGACCAAAACAAGGATAGGGTGGTAGGATTATGTATTGATGGAAGAGTGACCAAAACAAGGATAGGGTGGTAGGATTATGTATTGATGGAGGAGTGACCAAAACAAGGATAGGGTGGTAGGATTATGTATTGATGGAGAAGTGGCCAAAACAAGCATAGGGTGGTAGGATTATGTATTGATGGAGGAGTGACCAAAACAAGGATAGGGTGGTAGGATTATGTATTGATGGAGAAGTGGCCAAAACAAGTATAGGATAGTAGGATTATGTATTTATGGAGAAGTGGCCAAAACAAGGATAGGGTGGTAGGATTATATATTGATGGAGGAGTGACCAAAACAAGCATAGGGTGGTAGGGATAGATAAAGAATTGAAAGATGAATAACGAAAACAAGGGTAGAGGTAGTAGGAATAGATAACAAATTGAGAGATGAATGACCAGAAAAGGGATAGAAATGGCAGGAATATATAAAGAACTGAAGGAGGTGTAACCAAAACAAGTATCGAGGTGGTAGGAATAAACAGAGAAGTGAGGGAGGGAGAAAGACAGAGTAGATCGATGAGTTAGGGGTAGATGAAAAGGGGATGAGGATATAGATAAAAAAACAGTAGTAAGATGTAGATAGAAATGGGGTGAAGGGTAAATAAAGAACTGGAGAGATGGTATGAAGAATGGGAAGATTTAGTGTAGTGAGAGATCTTAGCTGTGATGGTTGTCTTCTCTCCACCACCCAATATCTGCTTTACAGTCACAACTAGATGTTTACTTGTTGAATGAGAAGAGGCTTAAGGAGAGTAGTGCAAGAGGTGAGGTGAGAAAAGGTGTAAGTGAGAAAAGAGGTCATAAAGGATGGGAGAAGAAAAGAGCATAACAATGGGAGAAAAAGGAATGTGGGGGAAAATCAGCTTGAAGAGATGGCAAAGGAAAAAGTGGAGAGAACGAAAATATCAGTGGAGAGAGAGGAGGAGGGGGGCGAGATGTGAGTCACATTTGATGGCCACAAAATTACTGAAAATGCAATTAAATATAATTAGTAAGAATTGTGGTGTGTTTTATATACAATTTTAGACAGAATCCAAATTTCAGTGGTATATTTAAAGTATAATAAGTAAATATTTTTTTACAGAAGTTTTTAGTTAGTGAACTTCTATCCAAAAACAAGATCTTCACTAACTAAAAACTTCTGTAACAAATTATGTTATGTGCTTATATAGAGCCCTATTCAATTGGCCAAATCGCAATTTGATAAGGCTGATAAAGTCTGCCATGTGTGGGTATCTTATATAAAAATTTGTAGTAAGTATCAGTGCAAGCACCATTATCGTGATAAAACACGAGAACCACACAGCATGTTACAGGACCACTGTGGTCATATATATTGAACATACATTTTTGAAGAACTACACTTGAAACCATGAAAATGTTTTTAAAATAAAATAATACACCCTGCAATGTATTACCACCTGTGTGCATCTGAGCTGTTGTGGGATCTAACATTTTGTTTTCTGGTGATCAACATCCTAAGTTGGGAGGAGACTTTGGTGGCACAGGAGGTTTATATTTACATATGGAACTGTGGCATCTACAACTGGCAGAAGGATACACCTTCCTGAGAATGTAATTGAATCTTCTAATAAAATCATAATTTGGTAAAGTGATAAAATTGCAATTGCTCTTTATTTTAGTTTTTTTTTTACGTTCCAAAAACACTGTGACCATTTTCAAGTTTAGTTATTTAAAAAATCATATAACAAAATTTGACTTCGGTCCTTTAACAAAAAAAACATATTGTCACCATGTTTGTTTGTATTAGTAATTGACATAATCATATTTATTGTGATTGCTCTATATTATACGTGATGGAAGGCTTTTGTGTGTTTTCCCTCCAGGAATCTGAATCCTTCCCACAGGTAAAATCACATTTTATGTGTCATTTACATCAGATGGCTAGGTAATATCAAATGATGCCAAGTGTAGTATTTATGTTACCCATAGTTTTCATGGGTAAAAAAGCAAGTAACAACAAAAAATTTAAAATTAAAGCATATATACATTATTTTTATTTATTTTTAAAATGCTAACATGCAATATGTCAAATGTTCAAAGCTACAATTTTAATGATTTATTTATGTCTGGTAATGTGAGTGAAAATTGTTTATTTTCCACATCACTATAATAGTTATTAGTGTTGGGGACATTTGCGATGCTGGTAACACACTTGCGTCCCTCGCACAGCGAAGTTAGGCAAGCAATAGACTCACGCACGACTTAGGCTTTTACGTCCCTCGGCTGCAATGAGCGTCAAATGCCCTTATTGCACTGCGAGGCGAGCAGTTGAGGCACAGGGACTTAGGCTAAAATGAACACGCAGTTTGTTCTACAAAAAATAATAACACTCACACACAGCACTGGGGGAGAGCCAGGAAGCCTAGGAGTGAAGTTGCAAACAAATTGGAGCCATATTTGCCGTTTTCCGCCTCTCGAAAATCGGCTAAGGGAGGGAAAAAATGGTGAAAAATGTAAAAATTCTGAAACAGAATGAAAATTAGGTTCTGCAATGCCAGGCACGCAGAACTTAGAAAATTCACAATGCCGAAAACATTAACAATGCCAGGCACATAGGACTTTAAAAATAAAACCAACAAGGTCCAAAAACCTCACAGTGTATGCCAACCAGCATTGTCAGCCTTACAATTTCATTCCCATCATTTTTGACTGGTGATTTACTAGTTAGGTAATAGTGGTCAGTAAATAAAGTGTCAGTATAAGTCAAACCAGAGTAAATTTTATATATTTCTCAAACACCGCAAGCTTACACTCATAATCATGGGTGTAGGAACTGGGGGGGATGAGGGGGACAAATCCCCCCCAGATTTCTCATTGTGTGTATGTATGCATATAGAAGCTGTTAAGTGTTCTGTGCATCAAGTGAGCTGTATTCTCCGCTTTTCCAGTTCCTTTCTTCTTTTCCTGAATACCTTGCCCTTCTGAAAGGTGTTTTAAGGGACGCCCACAACAGTTTTTTTTATCTCCAATAAACCTTAAACCAAGTACCGTATTGGTCCGAATATAAGCCGCACCCGCATATAAGCCGCATACGTAAAGTTCAAGGGGAAAAAATAGAAAAAAGATAGTACTCAAATATAAGCCGCACCCTTAAAATTGGAGAGAAAAAGACTCTCCAAGTGATCAGCCATTGCAAAAAAACAGGCATTCTAACTAGTACTGTAGCTTCTTTTGCAGGTTACAGGCTTTACAGGATGTTAGAATCACTAAAACCGTAAATCGTTATTCAATACCGCAGTCTCAAGCACGAAAATCGGCACCCTTAACTCGCAATCGCGCAAATCGGCAGTCATTTTGCATTTGCGAATAGAAGTCGCACACGTTACATGCAAAGTTCGCAAATCGGCAATGAATTTTTGACGGTCGCGAATGTAAGCCGCACCCGTAACTCGCAAGCTCAAAAATCGGAAAAAAGGTGCGGCTTATATTCGGACCAATACGGTATGTGCTACTTTTTTATACATTCGAAAGAATGAGAGCCAGTATGTTTCTAGTACAGAATGTGGACCCACAGTGACAGCTTTTTGTCTACAGTGAACAGAATAGGTTCAGATATACACCATCTTGGTATATTAAATGAAACAGGAGGTTGTGTGTTACTCAGCAGTTTAATAAATTACACAAATAGGCTGTTAAATAACCGAAAAGCTGCCAGACCAAGAAGTAGATATACGTTTGAGAATTTATACCAAAAGATTTAATTCTAGGAAGTATTTCTAAACACTGTGGAAATATTATTTTTACCTTTTAACCAACTCCGTTGTTAAAAATATCACAAAATAAATAAATCATACAATGTAATTTGTAGTTTTTGCAAATGCTTACCTAATAATTATAATCAGTACACTCTTTTGAATGAATGCAGATTTTATGGAAAGTCAAAGTCAATGTGTTGTATAGTTTAAATAAATAAACCAACTATACAAGGTATCCATAACATAGTAACTTGTTGTGTCAATGTGTGTTAACATTTAAAAAATATACTTGTCGGTCAAATATGTACCAAACTAGCAACATCTGAATTTTTTAAAGCCATGGACATCATACTTTTTTATGACTCTGTTCATGATGAGAGGAATCCATTTTATGTTTGTTACATCAATTCCTCCAAGTTGTATCATGAGGGTGTGTGTGGAGAGAAGGTGGAGAAAGCTTTTATTAAGATAATTGGATACCAGTGAAATTAACACCACATCCTTTCCCTTAATTTACCCAAAAGCAGACTCTTTGCTTCAGGAAATGCAAAAATATCTCTTTAGAAATGTAAACACCCTCACGCACAACTTCCATGTATGTATCATGGATTCCACCTGGGACCAGCAGAGGCATCAACACTTTTTTTTTCTAATTAAAAACTTTAACAGTAACAACTAGCTATTATTTTATTAGGACCTATTTCTCAGCTGCACTTGCGGCTCCTTAAGTATATTGTTTGACTACTTTTATTGGGGCTTCACTATTAAAGAGCGGCCCATTTATTGAATTTTAAGTAATTATTTGCCACCAATTTACAATTTTTTATCAAAATCTACAATTATACAAGAATATCACAGAAGTGTGTTGAACACAGATTTAGTGCTATTGTCTTGTTGCAATTTAACATATTATATTTTGAATTGTATTAGAGATCTATTTTAAATTGAATATTTTAGAACCAAGGTTGGTTGTAACACCTTACATTGCTGCTTTCATAATATCTGAATAAAGTGGCTATTGGGACACCTCTGCTTCTCCTCCATTTATGCTTCGCTATTCTTTCTGTCTCTTTTCCCACCATCTTTTTCCATCACCTCATTTTATTATTATTATTATTATTATCTTTATTTATATCGCGCCAACATATTCCGTAGCGCTGTACAGGGGTTTAGTACATGGCAAAAAAACAAACTTAACACCTTATAAAGAATGGAGGGCCCTGTTTTTGAGCATATAATCAAATGTACATAGTGCTTGTTTCCAAGACACGGACACACAATTGAAAACTCGCAAACTTACAATCTAAGGGTTTAGGTGTGATACAAGAGGGTGACAAATACAAAATGGCAACGTGAATGCAATTTGTTTAGTCAATTGGAGGGGTCTGTGTGTTGTACTGCAGATTGTGGGTGTGAGTGTTATTAAGCTGTGTGCAGTTGTAATTTTAAAGGCTGAAGGTGATAAGATTTTTTAAACAGGTGTGTTTTTAGTAATTTTTTTAAGGTTTTGAGGCAGGAAGATAATCTAATGGAGCGAGGCAAGGAGTTCCAAATAGTAGGGGCAGTACAAGAAAAGTCTTGAAGACAGAAGTGAGAGGAGGTGATGAGAGAGGAGGAAAGAAGAAGGTCGTTAGCAGAACGAAGGGGGCGGTTGGGAGAGTATTTTGAAACAAGAGCAGAGATATAAGGGGGTGCACTGTTGTTGAGGGCTTTATGTGTTAGGGTCATGATTTTAAATGTGATTCGGGAAGCTATGGGAAGCCAATGGAGTGATTGACAGAGAGGAGCTGCAGACACTGATCGTTTTGTATTCAAGATGAGTCTAGCGGAGGCGTTCATTATGGATTGGAGGGGAGACAGACGAGAGATGGGTAGGCCAGCAAGGAGGGAATTGCAGTAGTCGAGTCGAGATATGATGAGAGAGTGTATTAACATTTTAGCTGTGTCTTCTGTAAGATAGTGACAAATTTTGGATATGTTTTCTCCCCATCTCTGTTCCTCATCCCCTTGGTTACAACCCCCATGTCACTCTCCTTCCCCATTTAAGCAGTCAGAGGTGTGGGTAGAAAAAGAGGCAGTAGCCCTTTTTAGGATACCAACCCTCCTCCATGGAGGTAGGTGATGTGAGTCCAGCCAAGCTCCTTTAGCAAACTGACTTGTAGCAGCTACAACGGATAGGCAGATGTCCTGGCTCCTGGGGTAGAAGGTCATGGTGAATTAATGGAATAGAGTTTATGTAACTTATTTTTAACAACTACATTATCACACTGCACTTGAGTTTAATGGACATTATGCACACCACATTGTTAACAATTGTATTGGTAAAAAGTTAAGGTGTAAGCAGATAAAATTCCCAAAGTCCTTATAAATAGTTCCTAGAATTAATTTGTTAGATATACATTCTCAAACGTATGCCTACATCTTAGTCTGGCAGCTTTTCTGCTATTTAATATACTTATACTGTTGACTCTAGATATACACATTTTCTAATAGAAACTTACTGGGTCACTTTAATTTTATTGGAGATAAAACTACCAGTCATGGGCGACCATTCAAACACATATCAGAAGGGCAAAGGCTTTAGGAAAAGGAATTGTAAAATAGAAAATATGAATGTAAGCTGGCATTGTTTGAGGAATCTTTCCCTCATTGAATTGCTTACCGAATATAGAAAATAAACTCTAAATTGACTTATTGTAGACTGACACTTTTTTTTTTACTGACATTACCTGCCATTTTTTTTCTTTCACATTAGCGGAAAAAATAAATTATTGAAATTGTGATTTTGAAAAATTGGCACATTGGCATTAAATAAATAAAAAATATTTTTTACATGTTTTGCAATTTCTATTTGTTGTTGTTTTTTTTGGTGGGTGATGAAACTAAAAAGCTTTGGCATATTTTGAAATGGCATGGCCTTCTGAAATAACATATGAACTGTGATTTTAGCTACTGTATAACACTTATCAACTTGTTTATGTTTCAGATCCCAGGAGGCAAACACATACTGTAATACTTTTTTTCCATCACATAAGAAAAAGCTGTCACAATGAATACAGATTGTCACTCTGATTGTGATCTACTGGGTAGCATTACGTTTAAAAAAAAAAAAAAAAAAAGTGTAATGTAAAAAAACCTGGAGCCTCATTCTATTGCAAGCCCACAGTTACCTTCATATCTGCCGTAAGACTGCGGGCTTGACATTTGCAACAGTTACAGAGCGATTCAATTGCTCAAGCCCGCAGCTACCTAGCTGAAAGCCTCACCTGTAAACCATGATAGATACTAGATACTGCAATATCAGTGCGACCCTTTCAGTATAAGAATCGTTATTTGTTAACTCTTAAAACCTCATTCAATTGCTCTGATATAGAGATCCGGGCTCGCAAGTAGAGGTCGCCAGTTATTTTGCTATTCAATTGGAAACTTCTTGCATGCTCCAATCGAGTTACTGGCTACAAGCTGCGATTAATAGCAAATTTTTAAATCGCAAGTTACTGCCCTCCAAGCCATTGATCTGTCAAAATCCAAGGCTAAAATCGCAAATCGCTATTCAATTGCTCCGATTCCCTCTCGCTAACCACTCTGTTAAGCCCGCAAATGGCAAATATCTAACCACAAGTTATTGGTACCAAGGAGGTCTCGCAAAGGGCTTAATGACAAATCGGAGCACTTTAAAAGAAAATACAAAAGCATTACTGTATTTTTATTAAGAGTGAAAGCGATGTTAGGTCTTAGAATTAATAGCACAACATTCTCCAATACTATATTTAATGTTCAATTTTTGTGTTACATCGATCATGGCAATCAATGTGAAGTCCTACGGGCTTCAGCCTTCAAGCCAGTAGGACTATGAAATCCAACCTCCAATTTTCATTGAAGTCCTATGGGCTTGAACATGATCACTGACACAAGGCCGTTACTCGTGGTTCAAGCCCGTAGGACTTCAATGAAATATGAAGGTTGGATTTCAAAGTCATTTAGTCTTGAACAACGAGTTATGGCCTTGCGTCCACGATCATGTTCAAGCCCGCAAATGCTACTGTGGATAGCATGGTTTTTGATTTTCTCGACCGGCGGCTAATATACGGGCACTGCCAATTGAATAGCATTGCAAAAGGAGCTTGCAACTCAATCGCAAGCATTTGGCTGTCTGTGATTGAGTTGCGAGCTCCGAATTGAAAGATGCTCTTACTCTTTTGGCTTTATTTGTTGGAGACTTTAAAGGTGTTCAGCAGTAGGTTCCTCAAAAAGAGAAGCCCATATGTAGAATGTATGCTTTTTGTGTCTACAACTATATTAAATTGAAAATGCAGCTAGACGCAAACATGATTAATGGCACTGATACAATCTCACAGATAAAGGTTCTCTGCCATTGCTGCGCTGATGGTTATTCTATATATACATCAGACATACATGAACATAATAGCTTAAGATGGTACTACCTCCTAGAACAACGGAAGGCAACATTAGTCCTAGATTTCATTATCTTCTTGCATGAGAGCGAACAACGAGGAGAGCAGCAGACGAAGACAGGTGGAAGGAAGCTAAAAGTACAGGGTAGAGAAATGCATGTATACGCAATGATAAGGCAAGAGCAAGTAGCTAATTACCATGCAACAGCAAGCAACATTTTCAGTGTGCTGCAATAACAAATGTGGATGACTTACATCATAGACAAGATGTACACAGAAATATAATACAGGAAAAATAATATGTGTGTTCTCAAAGTAATTGCAGGGATACAACATATTTGTTAAAAAATAAAATAAAAGAGTCACGTCTGATGGCTATTGGCATTACTGAATATTCAATTAAAGAGCTTTAATGAGAATTGTGGTGTGTTTTATTTACAAATTCACACATTGTCCAGATATCAGTGGTATAGTTAAAATATTTGCTTTAACAAACGTAACTTCTGCCATGCGCAGGTATCTTTACATTAATAAAAATGTAGTAAGTAAGATTCAGTGCAAATACCAGTATTGTGTCAAAACATGATAACCACAAAGCAGGTTACAGGACCACTGTGGTCATATATATGAAATATACATTTTGAAGAACTGCATTTTCAAGCATGCAAAATATTTGAAAAATATAAATCACACTAGCGACTTGCCCGTCAAAAATGACGGCAATAACATTTGAAGCCTGGCAATGTTGTTTGCCACACAATGCAAGCCTTGCGATGAACGAGTTCGCCGATCATCGCGGGGCTCACAATGATCGTCTTTGGCGCTCATTGTGAGCCTCTCACCCCTCTACTTTACAGGCTTCGCAATGCCGCTCATTGCAGGCCTCAGCCAACCCGCAACTTTTGTGCCCCGCAATGATCACCTTTGGCAAGCCTCCCCCCCCCCTCTACTTTCTCCCCACCTCTACTTTCTGGGCCTTCAATAATCGGCTTCTCATTGCAGGCGTCGGCCAACCTACAACTTTTGGGCCTCGCAATGAGCGCCTTCAGCGCTCATTGTGAGCGTTGTGATGAGCACCTTTGGCACTCATTGCAAGCCTCTCCCCACTCTCTCCCTCCCGTGTCTCTTTGCCCCCTCTCCATCCCCTGTGTTTTTTTCCCCTTATCTCCCTCCCATGTGTCTCTCCCCCCTCTCATCCCTGGGTATCTATCCCCCCCACTCCCTCCCCTGTGTCTCTTTCCTTCCCACTCCCTCCCCTGTGTCTCTTTCCACCCTCTCCCCACTCTCCTGCCCCTGTGTCTTTCTTCCCCCTCTCCCTCCTCTGTCTGTGCTCCTGTTTGCATTTACGGGTGTGAAATCATTTGCACGCTTGGGAAATTGTTAATTTTCCCCAAGGCCAAAATATGTTTCCGATTTACTGGCTTGAAAAAACGTTACGGCTTTACTGCCACCATTCTTTTCCTCACTTAGCCATTTTCAGACCTCCCAAAAGTGCCAATTAAATATAAAATTAGCTTGCAACCTCACTTACGGGCTCCCTGCCCCTTCCCCTGTGCTGTGTGTGAAGTTGTAAGTTAATTATTTAATTAATTGGCGTCTTTTGGCGGTCTTCCGACAGATTCCGAGTTACGGGCTTGAAAACAATGTTGGCCGTTAAACCCATCATTTTTTTTAAGCATGTAACTTGTAAGCCGTTTGAAGCCTCTCCCCCGCTCAAGCCAGTCACGGGCCTCGCAATGAGCGCCTTCGGAGTTCATCGTGAGACCAGCAATGAGCACCTTCGGTGCTCATTGCAGCCCTGTGAAGTCATTCACATATGGGCCTTGCGTAGAGCACCTTCAGTGCTCATCGAGAGGCCCGCAATGAGCACAAAAGGCACTCATTGTGCATTCACAAGACGGTAACTTTTAACATAGAGAGACCAATAAATCGTAATTACGACAACTATATATATGATAATTGCTCTCCCTCAAGAGCCCTTTATGTAGGTGCTTTCCTTCCCTAATTTCCTGCCTGTGCAAAGCTCCTATTCCTGCAGCACAAAATACATGCTTGTTTTCATTTATTAACCCTTTCTTTAAAATGTGTTGTATCAAAAGGGTTAATGGTAAACTTCCATATAATTTATACTCACCCCTAGCCCAGTATGTTACCTGTGACTTTTCTTCCATTCTGTGGTGCAGATTGTCAGGGGGTGACTGATGGATTATGAGAGTTAAAGGGTTGTGTGTGTTGGGGGCGGGGGGTCATAAATCATGGAGATAACTATTGTCCTGTTCCCTTAACCACAACTGCATAAAAAGCCTGATAATGGTGGTAGTGCCACATCACACACACTGTCACATCACACTGAGCATGTCAGACCACACATACACTTAGCCTATCACACACACACAGCCTGTCACACACACATACTCAGCCTGTCACATCACACTCAGCCTGTCACCCCACACAGCCTATCCCATCACACATACACTCACTCAGCCTGTCACATCACACATACAATCAGCCTGTCACATCACACCCATCATGTCACATCACACATACACTCAGGCTGTCACATCACACTCACATTCAGACTGTCACACACAAACTCAGCATGTGACATCACACATACACTCAGCTTGTCACCCCACACTCAACCTGTCACAAACACACACACTTAGTCTGTCACTCACACACTCATCCTGTCACATCACACTCACATTCAGACTGCCACACACACACTCAACATATCACATCACACATACACTCAGCTTGTCACCCCACACTCAGCATGTCACATACACACTCAGCCTCTCACGCCACACTCAGCCTGTCACAAATACACACTCAGCCTGTCACCCCACACTCTGTCTGTCACACTCACACACTCAGCCTGTCACCCCACACTCTGTCTGTCACACTCACACACTCAGCCTGTCACCCCACACTCTGTCTGTCACACTCACACACTCAGCCTGTCACCCCACACTCAGCCTGTCACACACACAAACTCAGCATGTCACATTACACATACACTCAGTCTGTCACCCCACTTTCAGCCCATCACCCCACACTCAGCCTGTCACACACACACTCACTCTGTCACTCACACACTCAGCCTGTCACATCACACTCACATTCACACTGCCACACACACACTCAACATATGAATTCACACATACACTCAGCTTGTCACCCCACACTCAGCATGTCACATCACACATACACACTCAGCCTGTCATGCCACACTCAGCCTGTCACACATACACACTCAGCCTGTCACCCTACACTCAGCTTGTCACACACACACACTCACTCATCATGTCACATCACACATACAAAATAAACCTGTCAGCACACACTCAGTCTGTCACATCAAACACACACTAAGCCTGCCACACACACAGCCTGTCACATCACACTCAGCATGTCACATCAAATTCATATTTAGTCTGTCATCCCACACTCAGCATGTCACACCACACATACACTCAGCCTGTCACACACACTCAGCCTGTAACATCACACTCAGCCTGTCACACATACACACTCAGCCTGTCACCCTACACTCAGCCTGTCACACACACACACTCAGCCTGTCACATCACACACACACTCAGCCTGTCAGCCCACACTCATTCTGTCACATCACACTCACACATAGCCTGTCAGCACACACTCAACCTGTCACGCCACACTCAGCCTGTCACCCTACACTCAGCCTGTCACACACACACACACTTACCATGTCACATCACACTCAGCATGTCACATACACACACACTCACCATGTCACATCACACATACACCATCAACCTGTCAGGACATACTCAGTCTATCACATCACACACACACTAAGTCTGTCACACACACAGCCTGTCACATCACACATACACTCAGCTTGTAACACACACTCTACATGTCACATCACACTCAAATTCAGTCTGTCACACATACAAACACACTCAGCATGTCACATCACACACACTCAGCATGTCACACACACACTCGGCCTGTCAGCACACACTCAGTCTGTCACATCCCACACACACAGCCTGTCACACACACACACTTAGCCTGTCACACACACACACAACCTGTCACATGCACACACAAACGGCCTTTCACTTCACACTCAGCATGTCACATTAAACTCATATTTTAGCCTGTCATCCCACACTCAGCATGTCACATCATGCGTACACTCAGCCTGTCACATCCCACTCAGCATGTCACATCACACTCATATTTAGCCTGTCAACCCACACTCAGCATGTCACATCACACATACACTCAGCCTGTCATCCCACATTCCCACTCAACCTGTCATATCACAATCAGCCTGTCACATCACACATACACTCAGCATGTCACCCCACACTCAACCTGTCACATCACACTCAGACTGTCACACACACACTCAGCTTGTCACATCACAGTCACATTCAGTCTGTCACACACACACACACACACTCAGAATGTCACATCACACACACTCAGCATGTCACACACACACTCGACCTGTCAGCACACACTCAGCCTGTCACATCACACACACACAGCCTGTCACACACACACATGCTTAGCCTGTCACACACACACACACAAACGGCCTGTCAGCACACACTCAGCCTGTCACATCCCACACACACAGCCTGTCACATCCCACACACACAGCCTGTCACACACACACACATCCTGTCACACACACACAGCCTGTCACACGCACACACAAACGTCCTTTCACTTCACACTCAGCATGTCACATCACACTCATATTTTAGCTTGTCATCCCACACTCAGCATGTCACATCACGAGTACACTCCGCCTGTCACATCCCACTCAGCATGTCACATCACACTCATATTTAGCCTGTCGCCCCACACTCAGCATGTCACATCACACATACACTCAGCCTGTCATCCCACATTCCCACTCAGCCTGTCATATCACAATCAGCCTGTCACATCACACATACACTCAGCATGTCACCCCACATTCAACCTGTCACATCACACTCAGACTGTCACACACACAATCAGCATGTCACACACACACTCGGCCTGTCAGCACACACTCAGCCTGTCACATCACACACACACAGCCTGTCACACACACACACTTAGCCTGTCACACACACACAGAAACGGCCTGTCACATCACACTCACATTCAGTCTGTCACACACACACTCAGCATGTCACATCACACACACTCAGCATGTCACACACTCGGCCTGTCAGCACACACTCAGCCTGTCACATCCCACACACACAGCCTGTCACACACACACTTAGCCTGTCACACACAGCCTGTCACACGCACACAAAAATGGCCTTTCACTTCACACTCAGTATGTCACATCACACACACACAGCCTGTCACACACACACACACACTTAGCCTGTCACACACACACAGAAACGGCCTGTCACATCACAATCACATTCAGTCTGTCACACACACACTCAGCATGTCACATCACACACACTCAGCATGTCACACACACACTCGGCCTGTCAGCACACACTCAGCCTGTCACATCCAACACACACAGCCTGTCACACACACACTTAGCCTGTCACACACAGCCTGTCACACGCACACAAAAATGGCCTTTCACTTCACACTCAGCATGTCACATCACACTCATATTTTAGCCTGTTATCCCACACTCAGCATGTCACATCACGCGTACACTCTGCCTGTCACATCCCACTCAGCATGTCACATCACACTCATATTTAGCCTGTCAACCCACACTCAGCATGTCACATCACACATACACTCAGCCTGTCATCCCACATTCCCACTCAGCCTGTCATATCACAATCAGCCTGTCACATCACACATACACTCAGCATGTCACCCCACATTCAACCTGTCACATCACACTCAGACTGTCACACACACACTCAGCATGTCACATCACACTCACATTCAGTCTGTCACACACACACACACTCAGAATGTCACATCACACACACTCAGCATGTCACACTCACACACACTCACTCACACACACTCGGCCTGTCAGCACACACTCAGCCTGTCACATCACACACACACAGCCTGTCACACACACACACACACTTAGCCTGTCACACACACTCAAACGGCCCTTTCACATCACACTCACATTCAGTCTGTCACACACACACTCAGCATGTCACATCACACACACTCAGCATGTCACACACACACTCGGCCTGTCAGCACACACTCAGCCTGTCACATCCCACACACACAGCCTGACACATCCCACACACACAGCCTGTCACACACACATACAGCCTGTCACACGCACACACACAAACGGCCTTTCACTTTACACTCATCATGTCACATCACACTCATATTTTAGCCTGTCATCCCACACTCAGCATGTCACATCACGCCTACACTCAGCCTGTCACATCCCACTCAGCATGTCATATCACACTCATATTTACACTCAGCATGTCACGTAACACATACACTCAGCCTATAATCCCTCATTCCCACTCAGCCTGTCATATCACAATCAGCCTGTCACATCACACATACACTCAGCATGTCACCCCACACTCAACCTGTCACATCACACTCAGACTGTCACACACACACACTCAGCATGTCACATCACACTCACATTCAGTCTGTCTCACACACACACACTCAGAATGTCACATCACACACACTCAGCCTGTCAGCAAACACGCAGCCTGTCACATCACACATACACAGCCTGTCACACACACACACAAACGGCCTGTCACATCAAACTCAGCATGTCACATCACACTCATATTTTAGCTTGCCATCCCACACTCAGCATGTCACACACACACACACTCGGCCTGTCAGCACACACTCAGCTTGTCACATCACACACACAGCCTGTCACACACACACATACACTTAGCCTGTCACACACACACAGCCTATCACACACACACACTCAGCCTGTCACCCCACACTCAGCCTTCCACATCACACACACACTCAGACTGTAACACAAACACTCAGCATGTCACATCACACATACACTCAGCCTGTCGCCCCACACTCAGCCTGTTGCCCCACACTCAGCCTGTCGCCCCACACTCAAAATGTCACATCACACATTCACACTGAGCCTGTCACATCACAACACAGTCTGTCACATCACACTCAGCCTGTCACATCACACACTCAGCATGTCACCCCACACTAAACCTGCCACATCACATACCCACTCAGCTCGACACACACTCAGCCTTACAGTCACCTTAAACTCTCCTGGGTGGAGGGGTGCTCCGCGCAGGAGGGGCAGCCTGCCAGCAGATCAGCCCCAGCTCACAGCTCTCACTCTCCCCCTTGGTCCTCTATGTGCTTGGTAGTAGGAGGTGCAGCCTCATACTAACACTGTGATCTGATCCCTCCGACCAGCAATCAGTTAACCCTTACATGCCTGCTTCTCTAACCCAGCTCCTCACAAGCACATAGTTCGAAAATAAATCCAGAGCAATAACATATAGTGATGTTTTTAATTCAAAACAAGAAGGGAGAGCAGGGCAAAGAGACATAGGGCTGGGAGAGAGGGGAAAAAAACACAGGGGAGGGAGAACGGGGCAAAGAGGCACGGGGAGGGAGAGGGGGGAAAGAGACACAGAGATTGGAGAGGGGGGAGAGACACTGGGAAGGGAGAGCGAGGCAAAGAGATACAGCGAGGGAGAAGGGGGAAAGAGACACAGGGGAGGGAGGGGGAAAGAGACACAGGGGAGGGAGAAAGGGGGTAAGAGACACAGGGGAGGGAGAAAGGGGGAAAGAGACACAGGGGAGGGAGAGGGGGCAAAGAGACACAGGGGAGGGGGTAGAGACACAGGAGAGGGAGTGGCAAAAGAGACATGGGGGAGAGAAAAATGAAATATTATCCCGTCATTTGTGACTGGAGGCCAACAATGGGCACCAATGGGCCTCATTACGAGGCTTGCAATGGGTGCTGAAGGTGCTCATTGCAAGGCTCACAGAGAGGAGAGAGAAGGAGAAAAGAGGGAGGGAGAGGACAAAGAACAAGGGAAGGAAAGAGATAGAAGCCGCCCATAGCAAGGCTCACATTGCCCGTCTTTGCTGCGCATGGCGAAGCTTGCAATGTGTGGTGTAGCCGCATATTGCAAGCCAGCATTGAGAGGCTTGAAAATTGTTTGCCGTCATTTTTGACGGGTAAGTGGCTAGTTAAAAATAATGTTGCTATAATGACAAAAGAGATCCTAATTGTTCAAATATAAATCTAAGCTCTTTATTTATAATTCTTGATTAATTAGCCCAAAATATTTTCCTGCTGAAATCCAAGAATTCACAAGAATACAAAATCCATTGAAAAGTTTTTTCAAATATTTTTATTTGATCTTTAAAAATCAAAATGTATCATATAGACCACGGGTGGGCAAGTTCAGTCGTGGAGGGCCCCAAACAGGCCTGGATTTGAGGATATCCCTGCTGCGCACAGGTGAGTCAATCACAGCTTAAGTCATCCTGATTGACTCCTGGGTTGTGCAAAGGAAATCCTCAGATCTGAGCTTGTCTACCCCTCATATAGACAAATAGAATATAGAACCAAACTGTAAGGCAAGTCTAGACAATAGATTGGAATGAGATGAGAAAGAAAAGCGCACCTTTTAGAGCTGGTGGAAAGTTTCCCATGAAATCACACATAACATTGTAAGTGAAAAAGGCACTTACAACTTGGACCAAACATTAAAACATAACCTTTATTAATAAACCTTTTAAAACTTATCACCATATTGTGTGAATTTAAAAAAAAATATATAAAAAAAATCAATGATTAAAATGATATACAAGACTGGCTGGTGCAGTATGCCACTGATCTTTATTCCTTATAGTGTACATAAGATTTAAAAATATATTTATATATATCTTTTATTTTTTTAGTAACTTGTCAAAAAAACACCCTATTTCTAGGAGTAGGCATCCAATGGATTGTACTCGGATGTATTAATTGAAGTTCTAAATAAAAATGTTTTTTGTTTTGACTGCTTCTGGTAATTTGACAGTTGATCAGAGTCTGCCAATAACCCAAATGTATAAGCCAGATTCAAAAGATCTATGGCCCAAAAAGTCTAGTAACATGAGTTATAAAGTGGATTCAAGCTACCAGTTAAGCATACAAGGAGTTAACCTCTAAGTCCTAATCTCTGATTTGGCTGTTTATAAGGGTCTGCCAATTTGCCTCTAAATTTTTTTCCAGTTCCCTAAATGTCTGCACAAGACTATAATACAAAAGTAAAAAAAACTTAGTGTGGTGCAGCCAGTGCTGACAGCCGGTTGCTGTGCCCAACATAAAAGCCTGACGCGCACGTTTCACGTTTTGGCTTCCACAGAGGCTGGAGGGGGAAGCAGCTTTATATAGTTATTAACCAATGTACTTAATGCTTTTAACTTTTAGGTCTCCATCATTCAGCAGAACAGAAAAGTACAGCATAGAATAGAAGATTCAACACCTCAACAGAACATACAGTGCAAGGAAGTGTGAAAGCACCGATCTGAATAGTATATCAATGGGTTGTAACCACTAGCAACTTTGCACATCATCAAACTATACAGTTGGTTTACCCAAAAAATGTTTTCCTATTAAAATCTATGAAATCCACAAGAATACAAAAACTCTGACAACATTAAAAGTTTTTGAAAACATTTTATTTGATCTTTAAAAAGCAAAATGTATCATATAAGCAAATAGAATGTAGAACCAAACTATAAGACAAGTCTAGGCAATAGCAAAGTTATATGACTTTTCAAATCCCAAACGTTTTATAAGACTATCCATATTTTATATTAAGCATAGTATTAGATATACACTTGTGGATGAATCTAGAGAGGATTCGCTAGAGGGAATCCCACAAGAGATTGTCCCATGTATACTGTGAGTGACTCTTCACAGGCTTAATTTAATATATGTAACTACAATGAGATGAAAACAATAAACAACCCTTGTCTGCATTGCTGTTCCTCCAATTAACACGGAAGCTGCAAATAAAGGATGCAAATATATTTTAAAAATAATGGCATAAAATCACAAATCTATAGTAATTGTGCAAAAAATAAGGGGACGGCATGAATTAAATCAGTTTAAAATACAATTTTTTTAGAGAAAACTTTCAAAAATAGATAATATATAGTGACGTGAAATGACTTAATTGACTCTGAGCTCACCGGACATCACCAAATCCTAACAACAGATAAATCTAACCTCATGTGACAAGTAACACACACAAATGATTTACTTTATTTATTTATTTTTAAACAAAACGTGGTAACATTTAGTGGTCTTGTATATCAGTTCCTGACATTGTCACTCCAACATGAACTTTGTTTCATGTTAAAACTGATTATACATTGTAATACCCTTTTTTCTCTATAGAAGACCATTCTGGAGAAAAAAAAATGTTTCTGCGGCTAATGTGTGGCTCAATATGCAAATTTTTGGCTAATATCAGTTGTTAATAAATAGACTCTCTCACTCCAAGCGGCTATACATTGTACTAGCACTAAATCATTCCTAACATGTTTAGAATTGATTTTGTGAGTACTGTATGCAAATGTGTGGCTTGTAGTTTTTAATAAGGGTGAAAGAGGGGCCTAACTGCCAGATAACATTGGGGTCTTTATTTTGGTCACTACAGAGACTGACAAGCAGACTTTAATCCTAATTAGCACATCAAAGTAGCTAATTAATATGCATGTGCTGCTCTTTTGTATATAAATGCAGTAACAGCATAATGGAATTTACCAGGATTGATCCAATTTAGAAAAAAGATGCATAACACAATATTTAGCCAAATTTTTACCTTTAAGAATAAGGATAGGCTATAAAATCAGAATTAAATGAAAATAAATTAAGACAGAGATTAATGTTTGAGACTATTATATGCTTAAGTCTGTCGATATTTGCAATATATTATGATTTAATAGCTTAAGGTTTGTGATTAATAAATAGCAAATATTTGCAATGTATGATATATTAAACGCATAAGACTAACTGCTTGATTATTTAAAAGCATTTTGATTAGAAGAAATACTTATTGCATATTTATAGTCGCCTCTTTTTCTACTTACAAATTATCTATATTAAGTATATAAACTGAATCAAAGTGATTTCATATCGAGACAAAATAGATACAGAATTATATCCATAAGAACTGATGTATGAACATGTTTTGTTACAATTGTTCCACATTTGCAAAATGTTTGACTATGACTGCTATAGTTAATTGCTAGAACTTCATAGGGCTATTCATCAATTAATTCATCACAAATATAAGTACTCACGAAACAGAGGACAATTAATAAGAAAACAATATGATGGTGAGAGCTTTAATTCTAATGAGTTATTTAAAAAATAAAGGTTAAGTTTTAGCTTTTATTACCTTTTCTTTTTGTCCTAGTCCTAGAACTTGTAGTATATAGTCAAGAAAATGTGGTTCCCATGGGGAAAACCAAGAAGTGCCCTCCTTGCACCAAACTGAGTGCCTCCACCCACACTTTTGTATGAAATTGTCATCTTTATTAGAATTAGTGTGAAACAGTAGGGTTATGTATTCATGCTACTCTAGCCCCACTCCATAGAAACTGTTCACCCCAAATCCTTAGAACATACCATGCATATAGCCCATAAATGTATTTAGGAAATAATCTACTTACAGTAAAATAATATATACTCATCATACCGATGCTCAATTAGATAAGGAGTCAACAGTTAAAATAATTTTATCATACACAGATTTATGAGAACTGACCCCAGAACAATCAAGTCTAGCTTATTGCTTCTGTTCGCACTGTCGCATATTACATTAGACCTTATGTCTTGCCAGTAGTTTCCAGTTAAATTCATTCTGTAGGAGCCAGCTTCACAGATGTTATCATTGGAGCAGCCAAATAAAGTCTCAGTAACAGATGAAATATCTATTATAGAAAAAAAGGACATTGAAGAAGATTATAGTATAATATGGAACATTATATTAGCATTGTAAAAATATAACACAAATCATTTGCTTTATTAATTATGTAGTACTACATAAAGATGCACCAAGTGTAAATGTGATGTGAAAAAAAATATGTAAGGTTAAAAATATGTGCACTTCGCAACAGAGAATTTCATCTTGTATCATCTAATGTTTTATTTGTTATTGAGATAAATAATTTAAAATGTATAATGCCACTGTATTACTTTAAAGGATCAATTTAGCAAAAACTCATTAGTAGCTGTCATGAGAATAAAAATATTTTTAGAGAAAATCTAAATGTTTCGGTTTATAATAAGTTCCATCTGTCTTTTTTTATCATTAACTTTTTATTAGACAGAAATTCTTTACATATATATTGAGGCAATAGACAATATCTCGCTGATGTTACGAAATCCATATTATTTATCTTACACCGTATATTTTCCTTTTTCTTAACAATAATTGAAATGGTTCAGAATTATTATGTTACAACAATACTATCATTTTCTTCAATAAAGAAATTATTCATATATTTGTGTTATTGTCTGTAAATGTGTGAGTTTGTAATCAATTTCCATCAACAATTTTATCTAAAACAGTATCAACAAAGTAAGAATAACTGTCTTTTAAAAAAATAACTTTGTGGTATTTTTCATAATTATACTTAGGCAGTCTCAAACTTTCTTTTTTGAGCACACTGTGGCTCTTTAGGTACTAAAATAAAAGGAATATATCCATTTTTTTGTGATAAAAAAAGATTACATTTTTTGGGGGAAATTAGCAGGTTTTCTAATTATTGGCTGATAATTACCACTTCCATTATAGCACAGTCAAAGTAAACTACACTAGAAACTATTTTGTTTTATTTGCAAATTTTGGAGGTACTTCAACCTAAAGAAAGACGGAAAATAGCATGTAAACATTAATAAAAACTATACTACATTATTAAGAAGTAAAACTAGGACACCATCTTTAGACCTAAAAAAAACACACCCTTACCATGGTGATTCCAAATAAAAACACACAGAGAACAGATACAATCTGCTTATAAAAGAAAACCTAAAGTCTCTCTACTCATAATTTATGATAGTCTCACAATAGGACCATAATAATAGGATAAACATAATAAAAGTATGGCTTCAGGTTAGGGTTACTAAATAGTAAATACCTTGCACTTCTGTTCTCACGAATTGGACACAGCGATTTTCTTCCCCAGTGCAGTGCAGGTCATCTCTTCCTAAACACCGGTCAGAATTTGGTACAAAACAGGCTGGGCAGGTCAGTCCATTCCTATTTTTACTCACTGGTGGCACTAAGATACATTAAAAGAGGGGGGACCAGAAAAGAATAATATTAATGTCTGATTACCTTTTGGCTTATTGGAAAGCTATTTAAATCACATATAATAGTTGTCAAACTACGAAACGTCGTCATGCTTTGCGAGCTCGCAGGGGCCGCATTTGTGGAGGTTGGGGTCTTTAAGGCGCATGACTTTGGAACAACACAACCCCGCATAATCCTTAACTCGCAGCACATTGTCCTACGCCGCCTCAAAACACTAAAAACACAACCCTGCATTGTTAACTCCCTCACACACGCTTACAAACACCCACAAAGCGGAACTTTACCAAAATAGATAAAACACGCAATCACTATATACGGACTTACACAAAAAAATACGAATCGTGGGACTTAGAACTGAAAATGTACGGACTTAGCATACAAAAATACGAGACGCTAGTAAATATATATATATATACCATTCATATGTTGACAAGGATTATAAGGCGTTTATTTATCACAGTAGATCTTTTTTCAAAGTAGTTTTAACGTGAATAATGCAATTGAAAATAATAAACACAATATAAATCAAATTATTTTGGGTAAGTTTGTAGAAAAAACACCAATATATTTAAATTCAATTTCAAAACCCTGACAAGACAGAGGTACTCTTGGCGGAAGGACACTATCTTATAAAATCAAAACTGAAGCAGGATCAGGTGGATGGTGAATTAAACATACATCATATAGTGAACATATAGGGAGAAAAGTGGGGGGTTGTGAATATTTTCTAATTTACACTTTATTTACACTTAAGACAACGGCACACATGCAAACATTTTAAAACATTTAAAAAAAAAAGGTTGTAAAAATACCCTTTGTAGTTTGGTTAGTAGTGATCAAAATGTATTCCTTTGGATGACTAAAGGCTCTTTAAACATTTTTCCACTCCAAAGGTTTTTTTATACTACTTGTAAATTTTGAATTTTATGGAGAGACTTAAAAATTAGCTCTTCTGAGAGTTGGAGATCTGCTTTTTAAAGTAATGGAAATATTGAGGATCCCTTATATTCTATATTCAAGGATTTTAGTAGAGGATGGTGGGCTGTTTGTGTAACCAATTAGACCATCAATATTTAAGACATAATTTCATTATGGGCTTTATATATAGTTTCCATATGCTTCTTAGTTTGTTTTGAAGCTCCTTTTATCTATAGGAATAATTATCCCTATAGAAGCATCTTATGCCCTTTTATTTCAATATTGATCGATTGGACAAAATTTATAGCTGGCTGACAAAATCCCTCTTGTATACACATGCAGAATAATATCCTTTCTCAGCTTTAATTCATTAAATCCCTGTATTAGGGGATATATTTGGGATGTGATTTTTATCCACCCTGGCTGGATTTTTGGCACCTCTTACAGTTTTGTGCCCTTTAGTTGCCCTATCTATTTCATAATAGTAAGGTAATGTGAAGTCCTATGTATTTACTTCCCAGTAGTGATGTCGCGAACATAAAATTTTCGGTTCGCGAATTGCGAACCGCCGCAAATGTTTGCGAATCGGCGAACCCGGCGAACCGCCATAGACTTCAATGGGCAGGTGGATTTTAAAACCCACAGGGACTCTTTCTGGCCACAATAGTGATGGAAAAGTTGTTTTAAGGGGACTAACACCTGGACTGTGGCATGCCGGAGGGGGATCCATGTCAAAACTCCCACGAAAATGTCATAGTTGATGCAGAGTCTGGTTTTAATCCATAAAGGGCATAAATAACCTAACATCCCCCTCCATCATCATCCTCCCCTGTATCTCTTTACCCCCTCCCTCATCATCCTCCCATGTATCTCTTTCCCCCCTTCCTCATCACCCTCCCCTGTGTCTCATCCCCCCTCCCTCATCATCCTCCCACCTCCCTCATCATCCTCCCCTGTATCTCTTTACCCCCTCCCTCATCATCCTCCCCTGTGTCTCTTCCCCCCTCCATCATCATCCTCCCCTGTGTCTCTTTCCCCCTCCCTCATCATCCTCCCCTGTGTCTCTTTTCCCCCTCCCTCATCATCTTACCCTGTGTCTCTTCCACCACCCTCCCTCATCATCCTCCCCTGTGTCTCTTTCCCCCCTTCCTCATCACCCTCCCCTGTATCTCTTTACCCCCTTCCTCATCACCCTCCCCTGTGTCTCATCCCCCCTCCCTCATCATCCTCCCACCTCCCTCATCATCCTCCCCTGTATCTCTTTACCCCCTCCCTCATCATCCTCCCCTGTGTCTCTTCCCCCTCCATCATCATCCTCCCCTGTGTCTCTTTCCCCCCTCCCTCATCATCTTCCCCTGTGTCTCTTTTCCCCCTCCCTCATCATCTTCCCCTGTATCTCTCCCCGCCCTCCCTCATCATCCTCCCCTGTGTCTTTTTCCCCCTTCCTCATTGCCCTCCCCTGTATCTCTTTACCCCCTCCCTCATCATCCTCCCCTGTGTCTCTTTCCCTCCTTCCTCATCACCCTCCCCTGTGTCTCATCCCCCATCCCTCATAGTCCTCCCACCTCCCTCATCATCCTCCCCTGTATCTCTTTACCCCTCCCTCATCATCCTCCCCTGTGTCTCTTCCCTCCTCCATCATCATCCTCCCCTGTGTCTCTTTTCCCCCTCCCTCATCATCTTCCCCTGTGTCTCTCCCCCTCCCTCCCTCATCATCCTCCCCTGTGTCTCTTTCCCCCCTTCCTCATCACCCTCCCCTGTATTTCTTTACCCCCTCCCTCATCATCCTCCCCTGTGTCTGTTTCCCTCCTCCCTCATCATCCTCCCCTGTGTCTCTCCCCCCCTCCCTCATCATCCTCCCCCCTCCCTTGATGATAAGGGGGGAGAGAGACACAGGGATAATTGTGAGGGGTGTTAGGGTAAGGGGTGTTAGGAATAAGGGTGAGGGGGTTAGGTGTTAGGGTGAGGGGTGTTAGGGCTAAGTGTAAGGGATGTTAGGGTAAGGGGTGTTAGGGATAATTGTAAGGGGTTGTCAGAACTTCTATATGAATAAAGTTCTATCTTATATGAATATTATGGTATAATATGATATTCCAATTATTAACCACTATTTTTATATCCATTGTATTAATATTTTATATGCTGTTATATTTATATATATACCTATGCATGCAATTCTATTACTTGAAAACATCTATGTGAAAGATATATTTTCACAGCTGCTCACCAGTGAACTATCCATGATTTGAATAATCCATTGTTCTATAAGAGATAAATATCTGACTGAACTCATAAGTCTAGGTAATAAAATCACTCCTTAAATATTCACATGTGAAATATTCGCTTCATAGACATTAAGTCTGGTAAACATTATAGTAAATCTGTCAAATTGATAACATTCTTATGACTTCATCTTGTTTATAGGTAAAGGGTCAAAGGGTCATTAGCTAATTAAAAGGGATAAAAATTCAAAGGTCTGAGAGCGCCATCTTATGGTTATAGGAATAAATGTCTCTATAGGAAAATATATTCTTTGTAAAATTTAAATAAATGATGACATCATGAAAAGATTTTATTGGTTAATAGATACTTTAACTGATTTGGGATTCTGATAGGCAAATAAGCAAGAGGTATAATTATGGATAGAGACAGGAGGAAGAAAAAAAAAAAACAAAGAGAGAAAAAGAGAAACAACAGGAGAGAGAGAAAAAAAAGAGAAAAGAAAGGAAGAGATAAGAAAACTTCTAACTTGTGGAAAAGCCAAACAACTTTGGAATTAACTAGTGGAATTGTGTCATAATTGGTAATGTATAAATTGAGATATTTTATTTTATGATATAATTGAGAATTATTACCATAATTTCTCTGTTTGGTTTATTTCTTATCAAAAAGTTATTTAGATTTCCTTTTGTCATTGAAATTTATACTCCGGATATAAATTTTGATACAAAATTAGATATCTCATTTTTCTTTTTGACCAATACAGACAAATTGACCTACTTAGCTAACTTATCAATTATATTATAAAATACTTTACTTATTGTGTGATATTCAATATATTCCTGTATAGCTGCATATATTTTCATATCATTAGACATGATTAATACATGCCAAAACGTTATTAAGAATGAATTTTATTAATTGATTTATCTGATTTTTGTTCTATGGATTGCTATCCCAGGTTTTATTGTTCATGTGAATGAAGTACATTTTTATATTGAAATTTTAGGACTGCATAGAAAATATCATAAATAATAAGTATTACAATATGATGTATTGATTTTCCTTTATTTATCTGACTGGCTATACTGTGTTTTATCTACTTTTGATCTTGATATATTACTGTGTTATATTTGCATTTTGATTTTGATATATTATTGTGTTATATTTACATTTTGATTTGATATATTACATTTTTTTTCATTAGACTAATTGATTTTGATATTTTCAATAAATGTTATTTTATAAAAAGGAATATGTGTCTATAAATTGATTCTGAACTCAATATTCAGTATTCTATATTATATAGAAAATAATATGTCGTATTAACCCCGACATATTTGGAGGCCCCAGCGAGATATATATCTTTATAGACACGTGGTCAATTATTTAATTGATTTAAAACTTTTTATTGAATAACATTTGTTAAGAAGAAAATAAAATGGCTGAAGGTGTTTTTGGTTCTGAAACAGTAGGAGCATTATCTTTAGATGACATAATTGGTCATGGTAAACAGGGAATGGAGTTGTTAGTTAAAACTTTAGTTTCAAATGTATATCCTGTTTGTGAATACAGGGAACAGTTGTCAGAATATTTGGCTAAAATACATCCTGAAATTGATGGTGATACAATTGATGATTGGTTCAAAGATAAAATTTTGTTAACAACCATGATGAGCACTATAAATGCAATTCAAATTAAATCAGAAAGAAAGAAGCATTTAGCTAGGTTATCTACTGTTTGGATGGAATTAGCCAGAAGCTGGAAATATCAAAATTCCCAAAAAGAAATTACCATAAAAGATTTAAATAATTAGATCCAAGACATTACTATTACTTGTCAAACTCTGAGAGATTTACATGGAGAAAAAACGCAGCTAGCAGAGCAGCAGTCTATCAAAATTCAAGAATTAAGGAAAACAGTTGTTGAAACGACAGAGACATTTAACGCAGCCCAAAATTTAAATGGTAAATATTCAGAGAAATGCAATGAATTACAGGCAGAAATAAATAAATTGGTAGCTGAGCGTGCAAGGGATACCAGTGAGGAAAGTCAAAAATTAGTTCAATTTGAGGAATTGTCTGAGAAATGTGAATACTTAAATGAGAAAGCTGAATATGCTGATAAACTAGCACAAAAGTATGTTCAGGCTTGTCAGGATTTAAAAATAGAACAGAAGAAATTGCAACAAAAGATTGAAATTTTAACTCAAGAATTAACTGACAAGAAAATTCATGAGGCTGAGATACTTGTAGAGAATAAAAAGATCCAAAAATTACTGACTATAGCTAAGAATGAGATTAAACAATACCAACAAGATGTTGAAAATCTAAAAATGGATTTAAATAGGGCTCAAGATTACGCCTCAAGCAAGATTGTGATGAAGGATTTTAGTGATTCTGAGGAAGAATTAGAAATAGTACCTTCAAGGAATAAACATAAACGATCACCTATAAAAATCTTACATAGCTCTAAAAATGAGACTGACAGTGATGAAGATATACGATCAAATAAAAGACTCTCTTTCCATGAGAAAGCCCAGGCTATAAGAAAATTAATTAAACCTTACACCAAAAATTCTAAATTGTCCATAGAAGACCACCTTGATTCACTAGAAAGGGTGATGATTGAACTAGGGATAAGGGGGGCTAATGATAAAATATCATACCTCCCTTGGTCATTTGACAGCTCTTATACCTCATTTTTCACCTCTCTCCATGACAGCGATATAAATGATTGGGAGATATATAAATCTGAGGTGAGAAAATACTTTTCTGAGTATAGAAACCCACAGGCTGCTATGAAAGCAGTTCATAATCTAAAATGTAAGCCTGACGAAAGTCCAAAAGAATTTTTAATCACCTTAAAACACGCTTATAGACAGACTGCGAAAAAGACAGACCCAGAATCTCCTGAATTTAAGAGAATTTACTTCCATGCACTACCTTTGTACATTCAGAGAAATATGGCGCGTGATTTTGATGACACCAAGCCTTTAAGTTGGTTGGTAAATGAATGTACTAAAATATATGAGATTCAGCTTGATGATGGGAATAATTATAAGCGAAGGGAAAAATTTAATAATCAAACTGTGGCAGAAATTTCTGTTAAACCTAATTTACAGTATGAGACAGGTACAAAGTCTTACGCAGATGTTGTTAAAAATTCGAACAAATCAAGTCAGGCACAGTTATCATTTAGGCCAGTAAAAATTGCAAGTGAAAAATCTCAAAATACAAATAATGATTCTTTTTATGTTAGTCCAAATTACAGAGGAAACAATCCTATTAAAAATTATGTCTGGAGAACAAAATCTCCTAGTGCAGAAGGGAGATTAACCCCTCCAATGCCTAACACTTCAAATTATTCAGAGAATCAAAGGGTTAAAAGATATAGCCAAAACCAAGATTCTAAACCATCATCTAATTTAGAAGAGCAGGTTAAACTTTTGACACAACAGATGGCTGCATTTATGGCAGGATTTACTACTCAGTCAGTGAGAAATGATCCAACCCAAAATGGTCAAAATTCTCAAAGCCAAAGCCAATGACTAAATACTAATTGTGAAAATAGATTAATGATCAATAACACAAACAGAAGTGATACTGGTGAATCCCCTGATTCAAATAAAAATATAAAAATATGTCCTAAAAAGAATGTTGATAATATATTCCCTTTTCCTTCAGAAATTCCTATTCAGCAAGGAAGGGGTGTTGAACCTTTAAGCTCACATGAGGTAACACAGACTGAATTAGTGTCTACCGGTAAAGGATTAATAGTTGAAATAGAAGAGCATTGCAATGTCATGACAGATGATTTATTACCTGTTCAGTTTATTGAAAGTGAAACAAATGTTAATCAGGAAATTGCTGATAATCCTACAGAAATAGTTATAAATTGGATAGATCATACTCCACAATCTGACTTCTCAAATAAAAATAAACAATGGAAGAAGTTAGATATTTTAAGACATACACAATTCTTATGTGAAATGGAGGAAATACAGAACCGATATTATGTTTCTATTGGTATACAGAATGTTGAAACCTTAAATCATAAAGCATTAATTGATACAGGTTCCCAAGTCACTGTAATTTCCAAAGAGACCTATGAGGAAATTGAGAGTAAAACCAAAAAGAAAACTATTCTGAAACCATTCGTGGGAACTGTTAGAAATTTTGATGGTATTAAAGTTAATACTGTAGGCCATGTGTGGTTAGATATCAGAATAGGGAATAAACAAGTGAAACATCCATTTATTATAGTGGATATTCCTAGTTACAAAATTATAATTGGGACTGATTTACTTAGAAGATTTAGTCCAGTAATTGATTTTATTGATGGTGTGATATGGTCACAAGTTAAATTTCCCATCAATTATGATCAGGTTAAACAACCTCATATGCAAAGGAACTGTCATGTTATTGAGAAAAAGGAGGAATCAGTAGAGATTCACTTCCAAAACAATCGAATGCCTGAAATGACAGTACTTAAATGTAAAGACATTAATGGAGAACAAATAAATAATGAAAATGTGATCCAAATTGATCAGGCGCATATTAAAAATATTCAAATAGAGGGAAATGTATTAACTATCTCTTTAAATAAGAACGACTCTAAGCCTTTAAACATAAGTAAACACTCTAGATTTCTAGTGGAAATAGAAACCAATGATGAAGGTTTATTTATTCCTGTTGATATTCCAGGTATGAGAAATTCTCAACAAGCAAAACTAGCTCTAAAACATGAGCATAGCTATGTTAATGAGAGCTTATTAAAACAAATAAAGAATATTAATTTAATCCGAAATACACAACCCGATGATCAATGGGTATGTAAAATAGATCATGAAACTTCAACTCATGCTATTATGGCAAAATGTTTATTACCTCTTTTCATTGGGGGTAAAAGGATTATGCACTTATTCTTAGTTATTCAGGATTCCCAATATCCAATTTATATTGGAAATGATCTATTACATCGCTTTGCATCCCAAATTGATTTAATCAATAATGTTATTTGGTCCAGACTACAGGATAAGCCCTTAGAATTCCTAAATGACTCAGAAGCATTGAAATCTGCACAACAAATGCCTTATGCAGTAACCGTGCAAATGGACCAAAGTGTTACAGTACCAGAGGGGGTGGCACAATTTCCTCTCCCTTTACAGGTAAAAAGGGGTCAAAAGATTAAAGGTATTGATGCCTTTGTAAATCTTAGTCATCAGATGCAACAAAAAGGCCTCACCCTCACTCATACACCTCTAATTACTATAACACAGGTATCATTCATTATTCTGGTAAATAACACAGCATCCCATCCAATACGTTTGGAGAAGGGATCCCTAATAGGTATGGCTATAGATTCTGAGTATTTTACTTCTGAGTTTATGAATATTGTTATTGGTTTGATACCAGAGAATTATGTAAATGATGACCAGATTATGGATCAGTGTTTTGGCACACAACCTGAGGGATTATTTACTGTCCAATCTATTTATCCCTTTAGTTTCACTGAAAGTAACTGTGATATTATGGATAACGAACTTGTTTTTAACCAAACAATTGATGAACAAGAATATGAGAAATATCAGAATACTGAGACGCAGGTAAGTATGATCACTACTGATTTGTCTACACAATTGGAGGAGACTTATGAGATTAGTCAGCCTGAGGTATTCCCTGGGTTTAGAGAAAGAGTTGAGGAACAGATAGCCTTAGCTAGCGGATGTTCTAATGACATTGAACGCCAAAAACTAAGACAAGTATTAATTGATTACCAAGATATGTTCTCTAAGGATTCATATGATTGTGGTTTGACAAATTTACATGTCACTAAAATTAAAACTGACCCAAATATGCCACCTGTATTTGTGAAACAATATCGACTCCCTCTTGCCTCTTATGAATCATTGGCAGATATTATCAAGAACCTAGAGTCTAGGGGAATTATTAGACCGGTGCACAGTTCTTTTAATAACCCTATTCTAGGTGTCTTGAAACCAAATGGAACTTGGCGTTTATGCGCTGATTTGAGACAATTAAATAAACGGGTGTACATGTCTGCATGGCCCGTTCCATATATCGATCAATGTTTAGCACAAATACAAGGATCTAAATTATTTACTACGCTTGATTGTGCCCAAGGTTATTGGACCATTAAAGTAAATGAAGAGGACCAATATAAACTGGCTTTCACCTTTGGGAACCAGCAATATACATGGACTAGAACCCCATTTGGCTTTATAAATTCAGGGCATGAGTTTGCTATATTTTTACATAAGGCAATGCCTGACGCTCAAGAGCGAGGGACATTAACATATGTAGATGATATCTTGATTAAAAATAACGATTTTGATAAACATATTTTTGAAATTAGATATGTTCTAGATCAATTGAAAAATGCAGGAGTTAAACTATCTCTTCAAAAGGCACAATGGTGCCGCACTAAAGTTAATTTTTTAGGCCATGAAATAACTCCCGAAGGTATAAACCCACAGAAAAAGAAAGTGGAAGCTCTTTTTAAAACCAAAACCCCTACAAATCTAAAAGAATTAAGATCATTTCTAGGTGTCACTAATTATTCTCGTAAGTTTATTGATAACTATGCAGAGGTAACTAGGCCTCTCATTCGATTATTAAAGAAAGGAGAGCCATGGCAATGGGGGGAAATTCAAGATCAAGCCGTAAACGAATTAAAACAAAAACTCAGCCAAGCTCCTTGCCTAGTTTATCCTACAATGGGTAAACCATTCTTTTTAGAAACTGGATATACTGATTTTTGCTTGAGCGCTGTTTTATATCAGAAATATGACCAACATAATAAAATTATTGCGTATGCAAGTAAGACATTATCACCTGTAGAAGTAAAATTTAATGACTGTGAGAAAGCTCTGTTTGCTACAGTATGGGCCTTACAGAATTTCCGAAATTTCATCCAAGGTGAGAAAATTATAGTAGAAACCGCTCATCAACCATTACAATACATTCAGAGTGATAGAATTAGAGCCGGTAATTTGTCAAATAGCCGTATAACCGCATGGACTTTATCCTTACAAGGATGGCCTTTGGAAATTAGATATGCACAGAATAAGAGGAATCCAGTGGCCCAAGGATTAGCTGATTTACATGATTGTACCGCCGAGGATCCTCTTAGAGAAAATTGGTCCGAAGTGGACCTTATGAAGGAATACAAATTATCTCCCCATAAGGTATATGAAGAGGTATTATGTAATACTTTACCCACAGTATACGTGGATGGATGTGCATATCATATTAAGGAGTTAACAGATAACAAATTGGTTGCAGGAATCGGAAATGTATGGAAAGATAATATCCCGATTCCACCTGAAAGATATAAAATAGGATCTAAGACTAGTCAAATATCAGAATTGGTAGCCGTATATCGCGCTATCCAAACTGCAATAGAGCATGATCTTAAGGAATTAGTGATCATCACTGATTCGGAATATGTCCGTAATAGTTTCGTAGAATACCTACAGGTATGGAAACATAATGAAATGACAAATGCCCGGAAGAAACCAGTGAAGCATGGTAGGTTAATACATACTATTGATGAGATGGTAATCTCTAATGGAATGACTATATATTGGAAGAAGACAAAGGGCCACTCAAAGATAATGGGACAGGATAAAGAAGGAAATGATTTGGCTGATAAGTTGGCAAAACAAGGTGCCCTAGAGGGGGAGCTTGTTGATGTGGATCATCTTTTGGGTCCATTTCAAATTCAGGCTATAACAAGACAACAAATCCAAAAGAGTACAGAATTATCTACAGCTCAATGGTCCCAAGATACTCCAAATTCTGATTTAATCAGTAGTCAGAAAGAGGATCCAATCATAGGTATATTTTATAACCATATACAAGATCCAGCTGAATACCCCCTGAATGAGATAGATGTTGTAGGTAAAGAAGACCTGAGAATTTTAATGAAGTCAAAAGCCCAATTTAGCATCTTAGATGGATTGCTTATTCGTACATCTAAGAATGGAATACAGCAATGGGTGGTTCCTACATCATATAGAGGTCTAATGTTACAACATGCCCATGATGCCCCAACATCAGGTCACAGAGGGGATAAAATCACCTATGAAATACTGCGAGATTTCGCATATTGGCCGCACATGTTGAAAGATGTCCAGACATATTGTCAGGGATGTTTGGTATGTCCCCAATACCAACCTAATACACCTACACATAGAGCTCCTCTTCAGAAAAGAGGGATGTCTATGCCCTGGTCAGATATCCAAATAGATTTTATTGGCCCAGTAACAACATCATCTAGGGGTAATAAATATATGCTAACGATTACATGTATATTTACCAAATGGGTAGAATGCCTTCCAGCCACAAATTGTAAAACTGAAACTGCTGCAATATTATTAATTAACCATGTCTTTTCCCGTTTTGGTTTACCACAACGAATTGAGTCCGATCGAGGATCTCACTTTACCAGTGAAGTAATGAACCGTATGTGGAAAATCCTAGGGGTTAAGAGAAAATTACATATCTCTTATCGTGCTGCTTCTAGTGGTAATGTGGAACGGTACAACCAATCCATTGTTAGTATCTTAAAGAAATTCGTGAAAGAATCAGGTAAAGATTGGGATATAAAATTACCTTTAGTATTAATGGCTATAAGATCTACACCTAGTACGGCAACAGAGATGTCGCCATTTGAATTAATGACGGGGAGACGTATGGTACTCCCACAACACCTTATTTACAGAACCCAAGACCATAATTTAGTAAATGCTGCTACAACCCATCAATATATAGAGGATCTGAGGAAACACTTACAGCAGGCATTTGCTTTTGCACAAAGGAATTTAGAGAAATCTGCTGTAAGTACTAAAACTTATTATGATCTTAAAACATCCAAAAAGGAGTACGAGATCACAGATCAGATATATTTGTACAACTTTCAACGAAACCAAGTGAAAGAGAAAAAGTTTTTGCCTTCATGGAAAGGACCTTATACTATTATTGACAAAATTTCACCTGTTGTGTATAAAATACAGATTCCAAAAAATGGTGAAATGTTTGAAAGATGGGTTCATATTAATCAAATAAAAAGTTGTCACCCAAGATCTCAATTAAGGATCATTGATGGTACTCCTGATGAATAATGTGACTTTGAATACCCTGTCTAATAAGGTTATCCTATTTTTACATTGTATAGAATATACTATTAAAACTTTTCGTTTTTATTTCCTAGTAATTGAAAATGAAAGAAAGGAAAACAACTCTGATATGGGTGATGCTGATCCTCTGCCAAGAGGTCCGAATGGAACCTATTGTGGAACCAGGCCCTTCTTCAGGAATCCTTATCCAAGAGGCTCCAGGGTTTATTCTCACCGGAAGGAGATTGACATCGCAAAAGATTTTCGTGAGCGTGGATCCACAGATGATGATTGAAAGGCAATTTAACATATCTAATATACAGATGGAGGAAACCAAAGTGTGGTATCGTGAACACATTGGTCGATCACAAGCTACTGTAAAGGAGATGTTGGAACAATTAAGGAAAACTTTTATTCCTGAGTCTTACAATTCCACTAGCCGGCGTCCGAAACGATTTATCGGTTTCCTTATTGGGGCTGCAATAATGACTATACTTGGAGCCGTTATAGGTACTACTATGTCAATAGCAAACTCTGTATCTATTGAAACATTAAATAAGGAATCTAGGGAACTTCGGGATTCCTTGAAGATGGTGCAAAGAGAATCGGAACTCCAAGCTAAATGACTTAATAATTGTAGTGAATGAGACTATTGTTACTACAATTTGCATTCCAAGGTTACTTCCCATTCAATTGACTTACATTGGAAGTACAACATATCCAGGATTGAGTATCTGTTTTTCCGGGAACCACTTACTTCTCATATTTACAACTGTAATAATATCACCTACTTTATTAAAGAGCGATATTATTTCAGAGAGGGGGATATGTCAGAACTTCTATATGAATAAAGTTCTATCTTATATGAATATTATGGTATAATATGATATTCCAATTATTAACCACTATTTTTATATCCATTGTATTAATATTTTATATGCTGTTATATTTATATATATACCTATGCATGCAATTCTATTACTTGAAAACATCTATGTGAAAGATATATTTTCACAGCTGCTCACCAGTGAACTATCCATGATTTGAATAATCCATTGTTCTATAAGAGATAAATATCTGACTGAACTCATAAGTCTAGGTAATAAAATCACTCCTTAAATATTCACATGTGAAATATTCGCTTCATAGACATTAAGTCTGGTAAACATTATAGTAAATCTGTCAAATTGATAACATTCTTATGACTTCATCTTGTTTATAGGTAAAGGGTCAAAGGGTCATTAGCTAATTAAAAGGGATAAAAATTCAAAGGTCTGAGAGCGCCATCTTATGGTTATAGGAATAAATGTCTCTATAGGAAAATATATTCTTTGTAAAATTTAAATAAATGATGACATCATGAAAAGATTTTATTGGTTAATAGATACTTTAACTGATTTGGGATTCTGATAGGCAAATAAGCAAGAGGTATAATTATGGATAGAGACAGGAGGAAGAAAAAAAAAAACAAAGAGAGAAAAAGAGAAACAACAGGAGAGAGAGAAAAAAAAGAGAAAAGAAAGGAAGAGATAAGAAAACTTCTAACTTGTGGAAAAGCCAAACAACTTTGGGATTAACTAGTGGAATTGTGTCATAATTGGTAATGTATAAATTGAGATATTTTATTTTATGATATAATTGAGAATTATTACCATAATTTCTCTGTTTGGTTTATTTCTTATCAAAAAGTTATTTAGATTTCCTTTTGTCATTGAAATTTATACTCCGGATATAAATTTTGATACAAAATTAGATATCTCATTTTTCTTTTTGACCAATACAGACAAATTGACCTACTTAGCTAACTTATCAATTATATTATAAAATACTTTACTTATTGTGTGATATTCAATATATTCCTGTATAGCTGCATATATTTTCATATCATTAGACATGATTAATACATGCCAAAACGTTATTAAGAATGAATTTTATTAATTGATTTATCTGATTTTTGTTCTATGGATTGCTATCCCAGGTTTTATTGTTCATGTGAATGAAGTACATTTTTATATTGAAATTTTAGGACTGCATAGAAAATATCATAAATAATAAGTATTACAATATGATGTATTGATTTTCCTTTATTTATCTGACTGGCTATACTGTGTTTTATCTACTTTTGATCTTGATATATTACTGTGTTATATTTGCATTTTGATTTTTGATATATTATTGTGTTATATTTACATTTTGATTTGATATATTACATTTTTTTTCATTAGACTAATTGATTTTGATATTTTCAATAAATGTTATTTTATAAAAAGGAATATGTGTCTATAAATTGATTCTGAACTCAATATTCAGTATTCTATATTATATAGAAAATAATATGTCGTATTAACCCCGACAGGGTGTTAGGGTGAGGCATGTTAGGAATAAGTGTGAGGGGTGTTAGGTCGTAGGCATAAGTGTGAGAATGTTAGGGTTAGGTGTTAGGTTGATGGGTGTTATGGATAAGTGTGAGGGGTGTTAGGGTTAGGGTAAGGGGTGTTATGGATAAGTGTGAGGGGTGTTAGGGTTAGGGTGAGGGGTGTTAGGGATAAGTGTGAGGGGTGTTAGGGTTAGGGTGAGGGGTGTTTTGGATAAGTGTGAGGGGTGTTAGGGTAAGGGGTGTTAGGGATAAGTGTGAGGGGTGTTAGGGTGAGGGGTGTTATGGATAAGTGTAAGGGGTGTTAGGGTGAGTCATGGTAGGAATAAGTGTGAGGGGTGTTAGGTCTTAGGGATAAGTGTGAGGGGTGTTAGGGTTAGGTGTTAGGTTGATTGGTGTTATGGATAAGTGTGAGGGGTGTTAGGGTTGGGTGCTAAGGTGAGGGGAGGATGATGATAAGGGGGGGGAAGAGACACAGGGGTGTCCTTGCAGCAGAGATCAAAAGAGTCCTTCAGGACTGTATTGCACACTGTGTACAGTAGCCTAGCTATGGTTTTCCCTATTGATGCAGTATCACCTACACTCAGCCTCCTCTCAGTAAGACTGCAAGTTAGTTATGATTCGAAAATGGATGCTGTCCATGAGGTAGAAGGCTCTAGAAGGGAGTGTATGCTGCTGACTGGCTGGAATATGTCTGCTGACTGTGACATGCAGGGTCAAAGTTTTTTCCTCAATGATAAAGTATATGGGGCGGGTCGAATATCGCATATGTTCGCAGTTCGCCGCGAATGCGAACATGGTATGTTCGCCGGGAACAGTCCACCGGCGAACTATTCCCGACATCTCTACTTCCCAGTGCTTACAGAGTTACCCTGTATACATTGGGATCACAATCTAGTTTCAATATACTTTTTCCCATAAATAATCTGGCTTAGTTTATGGGAAAAATAAGTAGATCAAAACTAGATCCCTCCCTTGTATCTCCTTTCTCTCCTCCTCTCCCTCCCTTGTGTCTCCTTTCCCCCCCCTGTGTTTTTACCACTCTCCCCCCCCAGTGTTTTTGCCCCCTGTCCCCCCGTGTCTCTTCCCCCCTCCCCCTCCCCTGTGACTCTTGCTCCCCTTTCCCTTTTTCTCTTACCCCCCTCTCCCTCCTCTGTGTCTCTTCCCCCCATGTGCCTCCTTCCCCAGTGTCTCTTGCCCCCTATGTCTCTTCCCCCCTCCCTCATGTCTGTTTACCCCCATTTCCCTCCCCTGTGTCTCTCCCCCTTTCTCTTCCTCCCCTGTGTGTCTAACGCCCTCCTCTCTTACCCCTGTGTGTCTCCCCCTCCCCTGTTTCTCTTCCCACTCCTCTCCCTCCCCTGTGTATCTCCCCCACCTCTTCCTCCCCTGCGCTTGGAGGATTTCAGCCTGACAGGTGATCTTCTACAGACTATATCTTTCACTCTTTCTCACGGATCACATTCTTCAGTTCCTCAACAGCTGAGGTAGGTGACATCTGTTCTGTCTTTTGAGCCTGCAGATTTTAAATATCCATTCTTAATAATTAATTTTCTTTTTTCAATATTTTTAACTTTTCTGGCTTGTTTTTCACCGCTGTGAGTCTGACCATTCAATGTTTTGATTTTTTCTTCTTTTTTCTTGATTACTCTTCTCCATCTGCCCTATTAAATCTTTATTAGTCTGTAATTCCTCGATCTGTAATTGCAACTCGTTATTGTGATTATGCATTCCTGTGAATATGTATTTCTCAACTTTGTTGGACACTTTTGCCAGCTCATTTTGAACTTGCTCATCAAGAGATCTTATATTCTCATCTCTTACATCGATACTTCCTTGCAGATATTCCAGTGTGAGAGAAGCAGCATGCTCATTCTTCAAATCCTGGAACATATTGATTTCTGCTTTTAGGGACATATTTTCCTTTCTGTAGAGCCTTGAGCTCCTCTCCGCTTTCTGCAAAATTAGCATGTGATAAAGCCAAAAATTTTCATTTTGTTGAACTGTCTTGCTGGTTAGCTCACTTAGCTGCTCTAGGGTTTGGGTCTCTGGATCTACACCCGCTTTGAACTGTTACAGGCTTAGGCCTCGAAAGATGGGAACAGTCTCTTCCTCTTCTGGATCAAACCACTGGATTATAGCGATATTGCTCATTTTTAAAAACCCCTGGGTAAGAGTTCTCCCACAAGCCCATGATATTTACTCCCTGGACCCCTTGAATACTTTCAGAACCTCCTCTGAGAGCAAGTAGTTCCAAAGTCCACACACTCTACATCCGACCCAGCCATAGAAAAATGTATCTGGGCTACCTTGGTCTCTGGCACATAAGTTTTCTCCCTGCCTGAGTGGCAGGGACCTTCACTACTGCTCAGCCAAAGTCCTTCGACAGATGCCTCATCCACCACTCAAAAAAACTAGATTCCAGCTCTAACGCCTGCTGGATCAAAGGCAATAGAGCAAAAGTCTCATCTGACCATTGACCTAGTACAAGGGAGTCACAGTGCTTCGTAAGTAAATTAATTTGTAGCTGTGAAGTGCCCAGGCCAGAGCCTTGATTGCCAAACCATAGCCTTAATTTCTCATAGCCCCTCCTCCAAGGGAAAATAGGGCTCCACACCGGGGACCCCAAATGGTCCCAGCCAGGCCGCATACTGCTGCTCCAGATCAACCTGCTGCCACACCAGATCCAACAGCCAGACATTCAGTTCATGACCCACCCACACTCCCAGGAATGCCTTCCATGAGCTAGAAGACTTTCCTACATTGCTTGGGGTATATCTTGCTAGACCTCTGCTGACCCCTGTGGTAAGTGCGCTCGTTTACCTCTGCCATGCCTGCAGACAGTTTCCTGTCTCCTCTGGGATACAGGTTCCCCTTCCAGGCTACCGCTGGTTACTGCTGCTTGTTTCTGTAGTTGCTGTCTTAGCTTATTGATGAAGGGATTCCACCGCTGCCAACCAGTTGTTACGACCTGCTTTCTTCTTGTCGGTCTTGATAAGGCTGTTGTGGCCAAACCTACGCAGCACACCTTTTAGGTTCTAATTGATCCCTTCACCAAGAAAGCCGATGTTGCTAAAATGCCCTTAACTCAGATGCAGCATTTAAAATTATAAAGGCAGGCTAAGCATTATAAAAATCAGGAACTGCTTTTATTGCTGAGGAAACTTCATAGCAGGATCAATAGGTGAATATTTAAAGTTGAACTGATAACATTCTGTAACAGTTGTGTGTTTTCTGGATTTTGTATTGCAAGTAGTGATGTCGCGAACATAACATTTTCGGTTTGCGAACCGCGAACGCGAACTGCCACAAATGTTCGCGAACCAGCGAACCCGGCGAACGGCCATAGACTTCAATGGGAAGGTGGATTTTAAAACCCACAGGGACTCTTTCTGGCCACAATAGTGATGGGAAAGTTGTTTCAACGGGACTAACACCTGGACTGTGGCATGCCGGAGGGGGATCCATGGCAAAACTCTCACGGAAAATTACATGGTTGATGCAGAGTCTGGTTTTAAGCCATAAAGGGCATAAATAACCTAACATCCCCCTCCATCATCATCCTCCCCTGTATCTCTTTACCCCCTCCCTCATCATCCTCCCCTGTGTCTCTTTCCTCCCTTCCTCATCACCCTCCCCTGTGTCTCATACCCCCTCCCTCATCATCCTCCCAACTCCCTCATCATCCTCCCCTGTATCTCTTTACCCCCTCCCTCATCATCCTCCCCTGTGTCTCTTCCCCCTCCATCATCATCCTCCCCTGTGTCTCTTTCCCTCCTCCCTCATCATCCTCCCCTGTATCTCTTTACCCCCTCCCTCATCATCCTCCCCTGTGTCTCTTCCCCCCTCCATCATCATCCTCCCCTGTGTCTCTTTCACCCCTCCCTCATCATCCTCCCCTGTGTCTCTTTTCCCCCTCCCTCATCATCTTACCCTGTGTCTCTTCCCCCCTCCCTCATCATCCTCCCCTGTGTATCTTCCCCCCTCCATCATCATCCTCCCCTGTGTCTCTTTCCCCCCTCCCTCATCATCCTCCCCTGTGTCTCTTTTCCCCCTTCCTCATCATCTTCCCCTGTGTCTCTTTCCCCCCTCCATCATCATCCTCCCCTGTGTCTCTTCCCACCTCCCTCATCATCCTCCCCCCTCCCTTGATGATAAGGGGGGGAAGAGACACAGGGATAAGTGTGAGGGGTGTTAGGGTTAAGGGGGAGGGGGTTAGGTGTTAGGGTGAGGGGTGTTAGGGCTAAGTGTGAGGGGTGTTAGGGTGAGGCATGTTAGGAATAAGTGTGAGGGGTGTTTGGGTTAGGGTAAGGGGTGTTAGGGATAAGTGTGATGGGTTTTAGGGTAAGGGATGTTAGGGTTAGGTGTTAGGGTAAGGGCTGTTAAGGATAAGTGTAAGGGGTGTTAGGGTGAGGCATGTTAGGAATAAGTGTGAGGGGTGTTAGGGTGAGGGGTGTTAGGGATAAGTGTAAGGGGTGTTAGGGTGAGGCATGTTAGGAATAAGTGTGAGGGGTGTTAGGGTGAGGGGTGTTAGGGATAAGTGTAAGGGGTGTTAGGGTGAGGCATGTTAGGAATAAGTGTGAGGGGTGTTAGGTCTTAGGGATAAGTGTGAGGGGTGTTAGGGTTAGGTGTTAGGTTGATGGGTGTTATGGATAAGTGTGAGGGGTGTTAGGGTTAGGGTAAGGGGTGTTAGGGATAAGTGTGAGGGGTGTTAGGGTTATGTGTTAGGGTAAGGGGTGTTAGGGATAAGTGTGAGGTGGTATTAGGGTTAGGTGTTAGGGTGAGGGGTGTTAGGGATAAGTGTGATGGGTGTTAGGGTAAGGGTAAGGGTGTTAGGGATAAATGTGAGGGGGTATTAGGGTTAGGTGTTAGGGTGAGGGGTGTTAGGGATAAGTTTAAGGGGTGTTAGGGTGAGGCATGTTAGGAATAAGTGTGAGGGGTGTTAGGGTGACGGGTGTTAGGGATAAGTGTGTGGGTTTTAGGGTTAGGTGTTAGGTTGATGGGTGTTATGGATAAGTGTGAGGGGTATTAGGGTTAGGGTAAGGGGTGTTAGGGATAAGTGTGAGGGGTGTTAGGGTAAGGGCTGTTAGGGATAAGTGTGAGGGGGTATTAGGGTTAGTTGTTAGGTTGATGGGTGTTATGGATAAGTGTGAGGGGTGTTAGGGTTGGGTGCTAAGGTGAGGGGAGGATGATAATAAGGGGGGGAAGAGACACAGGGGTGTCCTTGCAGCAGAGATCAAAAGAGTCCTTCAGGACTGTATTGCACACTGTGTACAGTAGCCTAGCTATGGTATTCCCTATTGATGCAGTATCACCTACACTCTCCCTCCTCTCAGTAAGACTGCAAGTTCGTTATGATTCCAAAATGGCTGCTGTCCATGAGGTAGAAGGGTCTGGAAGGCAGTGTATGATGCTGATTGGCTGGAATGTGCCTGCTGACTGTGAGTTGCAGGGTCAAAGTTTGCTTAATGATAAAGTATAGGGGCGGATCGAACATTGCATATGTTCGCAGTTCGCTGCGAACGCGAACATGCTATGTTCGCGGGGAACAGTCCGCCGGCAAACTATTCGCGACATCTCTAATTGCAGGGCTTCATAACATCTTAACATCCACTTCAGTAGCATCTTCTCTGGGAATGCTGACACACATATATATATATATTTTAGATATCTCCGTTACCTCAGTTACTTCCCTTTATTTAGGAGCATACACACACTCATTACCTGTACAGGACCAGGGCAGCCATTTTCTTCTCAGATATCTCCCTTTATTTAGGAGCATCACAAACTGCATTCAAAACTGACTTTACTGCTTCTCAAAAATGACAGTTACATACATTACATAACTCTCTCAACTGTCAGTTACTGGCTACCTCATCACATATATAGTTGTCAGTGTGGATAACCTTTGCAATGTTGGTCACGCTTTGCGGCCTTTGCACAGTGAGGCAAACGTTGACTCACGCCACTGTGAGGCCCATGGGACTTAAGCTGCAATGAGTCCCCCCTAGGACTTAGGACCGAAGCACGTAAAACGGCGGAACCATGCAACTGGAAACCAGAGCCCCATAGGACTTAGGACCCAACACATAGCCAATGGCAGTAACACTTAGCACAAAGCAGTAACACTGACACCAAGGCACTAACACTTAAACCAAGGCACTAATAATTAACCCAAGGAACTCATCGTGATTCCCCTAAACTACATGGCGGGGAGAGGCACGCAAGAAGCGCAAAAGGCGCTCATCACAAGCCACACGATCAGCGCCAAAGGCGCTGTTTGCTGGGCTCGTGATGAGCGCTGGAGGTGTTCAAGCCTATAAAGTACACAGGGGGAGAGGCTCATAATAAGAGCCAAACGCGCTGATTGCAAGCCACGCAATGAGCGCCAAAGGTGCTCAGAAGGCCCATAGCCTTGCATTGTGTGGCAAACAGCATTGCCAGGCTTACAATTTTACTCCTGTCATTTTTGACAGGCAATTTTCTAGTAAACTTCTAAATGCCAGTTAACTCCTTATCAACTGGACACAATTAAACATGCAGTAATCAACATAAAATAGCATAGCATAACATATCATATTAAATAACTATAAACCATACTAGAAAACTTCTGAGCCCAGTCCCACAATCACATATTCCCAGGAGGCAGTCGTGATAGGATTCATTATGCAGCCAGCGTAATGGCCAGCCTCAAAATCCTAATCATCCAGGGCGGATCATATGAGTCCATAGGACTGATGGTCAGGGGGATCATGACATACATCAATATTCAATTGTTTTAAATATGATCTAATTGGCTTTGGAATTACCAGCCTAGTAATTATTTTTATAAAAATACTATTTTTGATCATTTACCAAATTGGTGGTTTAATGGGGTTTACTACAATTTTTCACTAAGGGTTCAGTAGCCCTTCAAAGGTATTTACAGTTGAGGGAGTGGCTAGATATAATGTAAATCAACTAGATGCTTTTAAATGTTTTGACATTCAATTACAGATTAAGCCATTTAGCCACATCACCTTCTGTATATTTGTATTTGTTTTGTGTGAAGAACATATTTATTTTCAAAATTACAAATATAACCAAAACGATGGCACATATATTTCATGTATAGAGGTATAGAGATAAATATGTATACAAATAGTATAGTTTTTATACCATTATATTGATGAATATGTCTATTTATTTGTACATTCTGTTCCTCATACTTCTTTAAAATGTTTAATCTCTATATTATGCATTTTTTCACACCAATATTGCTAATATTAATATATTATATATATTATATGTATATATATATATATATATAGTTACATAGTTACATATAGTTACATAGTTACATAGTTACATAGTAATTAAGGTTGAAAAAAGACTTTCAGTCCATCAACTTCAACCTTTTATGATCTCCTCTGATCTGCAATATGCGGATTAGTTATTTATTAATTAGTTGTTAATTGATTATTAATCAATTATTTAATTATTTCTTTTTTATTTTTAAATTATTAATTAATCCAGAGAAAGGCAAACAGAAAAAAAACAAGTGAAATTTAGCCAATTGTCTCAAAGGGAAAAAAAAAACATTTCCTTCCTGACCCCAGATACTGGCGATCGGATTTCTCCCTGGATCAATACTCTCTCTCTAATTATCCAGGATAACCCTGAAATCCATTTTTAATTAGAAATAAATCCAGTCCCCTTTTAAAGTTATCTATTGAATCCGCTGTCACAACCTCCTTTTGTAGAGAATTCCACAGATTAACCACCCTTACTTTGAAGAACCTTTTTTTTTCTTTAAGGTGGAATCTTTTTACTTCTAACCTCAAGGGATGTCCTCTTGTCAGTTGATAACCTCTTGGCACAAAAAGCTCCCTTGACAAATCTTTATACTGACCCTGGATGTATTTATATAAGGTAATCATATCTCTTAGACGCCTTTTGTCTAGAGAAAATACGTTTAATTTGGTTAGTCTTTCTTCATAACTTAGCCCCTCCATTCCCCTTATTAGTTTTGTTGCCCTCCTCTGTACCTTTTCCAGCTCTAAAATGTCATTTTCATGAAGTGGTCTGTTAGCCAGCTCTCAATCCATGAGCAGATATTTACTGCAATTCCTGTATCTCTTAGTTTGCACAATAGTCTCCCATGTGGCACTGTATCAAAAGCCTTTGCAAAATCCAAAAATACTAGATCCACTGAGTTGCCTTGATACAGGTTCCTACTAACCACCTCATAGAAACTAATTAGATTTGTTTGACAAGACCTATCTCTCATAAATCCATGTTGACTCCTACTTATAACCCTGTTCAAATAGATATATTCTTGTATATTATGCCTTATTAACCCTTCTAAAAGCTTCCCCACAACAGTAGTGAGGCTCACTGGTCTATAATTCCCCGGATGTGCTCTTGTTCCCTTTTTAAATATAGGTATCACATCTGCTTTTCTCCTATCATCTGGTAGAGACCCTGTGTTGAGTGAATCTTGAAAAATTAAATATAATGGTTTGGCTATTACAGAACCATGTTCCCTCAGTACCCGTGGATGTATTCCATCAGGACCCAGGGCTTTATTAACATTTATTTTTTACAACCTCTTTTGGATTACTTCCTGCATTAACCAATTATTTGGCAAAGGTAGTGTAGCCCCTTTATTTTGCGGTGTCCCAACCACTGGTACCTCCCTTGTGTATACCGTAGAAAATAACCTATTTAACTCATCTGCCTTTTCCTGGTCACTAATTTTCAGATGGCCTGTGTCACATTGTAATGTTCCTATAGCTTCCTTCCTCGCCTTCTTCCCATTAATATACTTAAAAAATATTTTAGGGTAAGTCTTACTCTCTTTTGCAATTCATTTTTAATTTTCCATTTTAGCTAGTCTAATAGCCCTTTTGCAAGACTTGTTGATTTCCTTGTACTCCCGTAAAGCAGTCTCTGTCCCCTCTTGTTTGTATAATTTAAATGCCTGTTTTTTTACTCTGTATCTTGATCTTTAAATCATTGTTAAGCCACATTGGATGGGATTTACTCCTTTTACTTTTATCCCCACATGGTATATGCCGATGTGTATGTATATTTAGTAAGGATTTAAATGTTGTCCATTTATGTTCAGTGTTTTTATCAGTTCTCTGTCCCAGTCTATACTTTGTATTGCTGCCCTTAGACCATTAAAATCTGCCATTTTAAAATTAAGAGTTTTTTTTTGGCCCCTTAAAATTTAGTTTTTTTAATTCAATCTCAAATGAGACTGTGTTCTAATCACTGTTTCCCAACGTTTGCCCTATTTCAACATTTGATACTATATCAATATTATTTGTGATGACTAAATCTAAGATAGCTTCATTTCTAGTAGGCTCTTGTATAACCTAGGCCAGATAATGATCCCTGAGTGTACTCAAGAACCTGCTCCCCTTAGCTGAACTGCTGGTCTCATTTATCCAGTTTATTTAAGGGTAATTATAATCTACCATTATTAGAACTTGCTCGTGCTTAGCTGCATTTCCAATGTGTAACAATAATTGTATTTCCTCACTTTCAGCTATATTTGGGGGTTTATAGCACACTCCTACTTATATTCTTTTCGAATTTGCTGCTCCGCTATTTAACTCTATTAACAAACATTCAACTTTATCACTAGGTCCGCCATAAATATCTTCTCTGACTATAGGCTGTAATTCAGGTTTAACTAACAGACAAATACCTCCTCTTCTTTTACCATTGCCTCTATCGTTGCTAAATAGATTATAACCATCCAGATTAACAGTCCAGTCATGAGATTCATCCCACCACGTTTAGGTATTGCCTATTAAATCCCATTTTTCATTAATTGCTAATAATTCTAACTCTCCCGTTTTTTGACGATAGAGAGATGATAGAGCTGAGAAGCATACTGCAAAGACGTAGATTCAGAATGAGCAGAGGTGCAAACAGCTCAAGTAGCAGCAGTATCCTGCATAACACAGAGCCAAATGAGCTTAGGTGCAAACAGGAAGCGCTTATAAAGCTGCAGAGAGCCCAGCCCAAGGAAGAGGCGGGGCTAGAGAGGGACTGACCATGTATGAAGCAGCTAAGGACCCAACCCATGGAAGAGGCGGGGCAAGACAGCGAAGTGAGTACAAATATATACATATATATATATATATATATATATATATATATATATATAGAGAGTTAGGTGGCTGTGAATGTCCAGTAATCTAGATGCATAATTAGAGTATTGCAGTATATAGTGATACCTTCATTTATTGTACAAGCATGCTTTGAACTTGAAAAAGAGAGGGAAGCTCTCAAAAGCTAGTCATGAAAACTATGAATATGTTTGTCGAATAATAAAAAAAGGTATCACTAAATACATACTGTATATATACAGTAAATATGCATGCAAATAGACTATATAGAGACCAAAACACTTTCTGATACATAATAATACACTTAGTAACTTACATATTGGTGTTGGAGGTGTGCAGAAATTTGTATCACAGCAAGTTGTATTCATTACAATTAACTTTGAAGAGCTTCTGATTGTTCCTTCCCGGCTACACTCATTGGATTTTCCGCATCTTCTTATAATATGTGTGCTGTCTCTTCCATCTGAAACATAGATAATAATTATCAATTTAAAACTTACATTTCTCTTTCAGATATCATGTTAATAAATATGTCTCAAAGGATAAGAATTCTTCCAATATACTATGCTCAGGTGCCATATAATATTGCAGCCCATCACTAGCCACCAATATCTGTGTTTTTATGGAAGTATTATGTGTAACATGTAAACATGTACTATTTACCAAAGTAAATCTTTGTAGTCCCATCAAATTTGCACAATTAATTAATCTAGTTCCAGGTAGGAAAGAGAGGATTCCAAGACAGTGACTGAACAACTATTAAACCTCTCCACACACTTTTTGTTTGTATAATTTTTTTGTAACATCCACCACAGTTCCAAAACCCTTTTGAAAGGGTTTGATAGCTACAAGTAATACCTCATACACCATTGGCTTGGGCTGGAGGTAAGGTAGTCATTGTATGAACCATTAGGTTACAAGCAACAATCTTCAGCAGATTTTGTTTGGGGGACGGGGTGATAACCAACCCAAGCCCAAGCTAGAATAGGCTAGGATAGGCTTTGATAGGTTGATGTTTATCATTTTACTTTTTTATTTTCCATCACCACAATAAATGAAGACAAGGGCAACTCTGAAACCTTCCCAATTAAACTGTTGTTCATAAAACCCTCAATCATTATTATTATTATTATTGTTTATTTGTAGCATGCCAACATATTCTGTAGAGCTATAAATGTGTTAAGTTCAAGGCAAAACACAATAGCAATATTAACACATTGCAAAGGATGGAGGGCCGTGTGTTTGAGCTTAGAATCCGGTATCCAAAGTGCTTTTACCAAAGCAATCTAAAGAGTTTGGGTGTGGTACAGGAGGGTGATAGAGGTGTTGTGCATGTTAAGGTGGAAGTAATAGGCTTCTTTAAACAGGTGCATTTTAGTGAGGTTTTGAAGGGTTTGATGCAGGGAGTCTAGTGGAGCGAGGCAAGGAGTTCCAGAGAATATGGACAGCATAAGAAAAGTCCTTTGTAAGTTAGGGTCATGATTTTAAATTTTATTCTGGTGGCTACTGGAAGCCAGTGGAGTGATTGCCAGATAGGTACTGCAGAAACTAAGCATTGAGTATGATCAATCTATCAGAGGTATTGATATGGATTAAAGTGGGGATAGACAGGTGGTGGGCAGGCCAGCAAGAAGTGAGTTGCAGTAGTCAAGATGAGATATGATGAGAGAATTTATTAGAATCGTAGTTATGTCTTGTGTAGTAACATATTTCGGAAATGTTTTTTAGATGAAGAAGGTATGTGATGAATGAAAGAGAGGGAGGTGGGAGCAATGATGGCAATGTCATGTGAGACATGTGAGGAAATGAAGCTGTAGTAGAGGGTGGGAAGATTAGACATGTTGAGTTTTAGGCGGTGGGCAGACATCCAGGAGTATATACTTGAGAGGCAGTTGGAAATGTGATAGAAGAGAGGTGGGATATATCTGGTGCCTAGAGGTAGATTTGAGTGTTGTCTGCATAGAGATGATACTGAAATCCAAAAGATATTATTAGCTTACCAAGTGAGGATGTATAGATGGAGAAGAGTATGGGCATAGGACAAACATTGGGGTACATCAACAGACAGAGGGTGAGGAGAAGAAGAAATGCCAGAGAAGGAGACAATAAATGCTTTTACTGGAAGGGATGATGTGAACCATGAGAGAGCAGTGTCTCGGATGCCAAAGGGGGGGGAGGATGTGAAGTAGAATCATTCTATTATCCCTTCACCCAGGTGCACCAGGAGTGTAAGGAAAGGGCCTTTGGGTTCCCTGGTTATAAAGGGTATCATTGAGATCCCTCTTTATTGTTGATAATATGCCCACTACTGGACAAACGGAGGTGCTAGGAGGTTTCTTAATCCTAGTAGACATGGGCTATTTTAAATATTAACGTTATTGCAAAAGTGAAGGAGTTTACAAGACCTTCTGCTAACACGTTGTATCCCCCTATCACATATAATAGTTGTCAAACTGCGAGTTGTCGTCACGCTTTGCGGCCCTCGCAATGCGAGGGCCGCAACTGACTACAACTCGCAGTTTCAAAACTCCCCTGCCATGCCCCACTGATGCCACATCAGCCCTGCGGCCCTCCCTGCTCCATACTCCCTGATCCGGTGGCGAGGGTGGGATGCGCGCACAGGACGACGGGCACATACGCGCGCCCGCAGCATTAAGGTGAGGGAGGAGTGGGGGAGAGACACGGGAGACAGGAGTGAGAGACACGGGAGAGAGGAGTGGGGGAGAGACACGGGAGGGAGAGGCGTGGGGGAGAGACATGAGACACAGGGGAAGTGAGACACGGGGGGAAGAGAGACACGGGGGAAGAGAGACACAGAGAAGGGGGAAGAGAGACACAGGGGAAGAGAGACATGGGGAAAGGAGAGGATGGGAGAGAGAGACACAGGGGAGGGGGGAAAAGACACAAGGGCGGGAGAGGAGGGGGCGGAGAGAGACACAGGGGAGGGGGAAGAGACACAGGGGCGGGAGAGGAGATGGTGAAAAGAGACACAGGGGAGGGGGAAGAAAAACAGTGGAGGAAGAGGAGGAGGGGAAGAGAGATGCAGGGGAGGGAGAGGAGCGGGTAAGAGAGACACAGGGGAGGGGGTAAGAGAGACACAGGGGAGGGGGAAGAGAGACACAGGGGAGGAAGAGGAGGAGAGGAAGAGACACAGGGGAAGGAGGGGAGGGAAGGAATAGACACAGGGGAGGGACAGGAGGGGAGAAGACACACAGGGGAGGGACAGGATGGGATAAGAGACACAGCAAGGGGGCCGGTTGAAGAGATGAGGAGAGGGCGGAAGCGACACAGGGGAGGGAGACGGGGGGTTAAGATACACAGGGGAGGGAGACGGGGGTTAGGAGGGAGAGGGGGGTAGAGACACAGGAGTGGGAGAGGGGGGAAAAGAGACACAGGGGAGGGAGACGGGAGTGAAGAGACAGAGGGGGGGAGAGAGACATAGGAGACGGAGAGGGGGGAAGAAACACAGAGGAGGGGGAGGAGACACAGGGGATGGAGAGGGGGAAATACACATAGGGGAGGGAGAGTAAGTAGAGGGGGGAGCTCATAATTGGCGCCAAAGGCGCTCATTGCGAGGCCCGTGATAATTGCTGAAGGTGCTCATTGCAAGGCCAGTCAAGTAGAGGGTGGGAGAGTTAGAGGGGTGGAGAGGCTCGCAATGAGCTTCGAAGGCGCTCATCGCAAGGCCAGTAAAATAGATGGGGGAGAGGCCCGCAATGTGTGACAAACACCATTGCCAGGCTTCAAATGTTATTGCCATCATTTTTGACGGGCAAGTAGCTAGTATTTATTTTAAAGCCGAGATTAATTATTTATAAAATGCTAGTTTTGAGAGACTTCCCGTGTTTTAACTGAAGGTATCAAAGAAACATGCTCTACATGATAGGACATAATCTTCAAATTAAGTGATTTTTCAGATAATCTTGTAAAATACTGTTCTTCCTAAAATCAGATTGTTTCTTTTTTTTTTATAGTTAAGTTGTATTTAATTATACATATAAAAAATAAAATAAAAATCTGAATATTAACAAAAGAGAAAATAATTATGATTAAACAGATCTGTAATAATAGCTCTAAATATGCAGAAAGTAAATAAAAAATAATTCAAATTTTATTTACATAAATAATCCAAAAATGCCCAATATTATTGTATTGACAGTAAGGGCATTTTACAGTTAATTTATTTTTATTTTTACATAGTTACATAGTAATTAAGGTTGAAAAAAGACTTTCAGTCCATCAACCTTAACCTTTTAAGATCTCCTCTGATCTGTAATGTGCGGATTAGATATTCATTAATTAGTTGTTGATTAATTATTAATCAATTATTTAATTATTTATTTTTTATTTTTAAATTATTAATTAATCCAGAGAAAGGCAAACAGAAAAAAAAACCAAGTGAAACTTAGCCAATCGTCTCAAAGGAAAAAAAAAATTCCTTCCTGACCCCAGATACTGGCGATCGGATTTCTCCCTGGATCAATACTCTCGCTCTAATTATCCAGGATAACCCTGAAATCCCTTTTTAATTAGAAATAAATCCAGTCCCCTTTTAAAGTTATCTATTGAATCTGCTGTCACCATCTCCTCTGGTAGAGAATTCCACAGATTAACCACCCTTACTGTGAAGAACCCTTTTCTTTCTTTAAGGTGGAATCTTTTTACTTATAACCTCAAGGGATTTCCTCTTGTCAGTTGAAAACTTCTTGGCACAAAAAGCTCCCTTGACAAATCTTTATACTGACCCTGGATGTATTTATATAAGGTAATCATATCTCATCTTAGACGCCTTTTTTCTAGAGCAAATAAGTTTAATTTGGTTAGTATTTCTACATAATTTAGCCCCTTTATTCCCCTTATTAGGTTTGTTGCCCTCCTCTGTACCCTTTCACGCTCTAAAATGTCCTTTTCATGAAGTGGGGCCCAAAATTGTACTCCATATTCCAAATAAGGGTGTACTTGGGATTTGTATAGTGGCAGAATTATATTTGCTTGCCTTGCTTCTATACCCTTCTTAATACATGCTAATATTTGATTTGCCTTTGCAGCTGCTGCTTGGCTTTGAGCACTGTTACCAAATCCCTTTCAATATCTATTACCCCTAGATTTGCTATTTTTGTACTACATTGATTGACATGGACTTCATTATTTCAAATTGAACAAAAGTATTATTAATTAAAACATGGAAATATGTAAATGCTCCTTTTTTTAAACGTATGCTTCATTATTTTTTTTATACAGGTCATAAATATAACTTTTTTCTTTGTTTTAATTAAAAAGATTACATTTAATGATTTGTAATAATAATAATACCTTTCAGGCAGAAATATAGGCAATTAGCAATTTTCTCTTTCTATACTTTATTTGTTCAGTGTTGTCAAGTAACAGATATGGAAGATGATATGGAAATAACCAAAAAGAATAGGGGCTGTTCCAGAAGCTGACAGGTTGCTTAGTCTTTTGCCTTAATAAATGTAAGTAAGGTGTAAACATTATTTGCTAAGTACATCAAAGTTCCTGTACTAGCTTGCAGCTTTTCCCCTCAGGTCCACATTGCCCAACACAAAAGTACTTCTCCAATCACGCTCCCATCCTTCATAGCATGCACGGCTCATTGACACCCAGAACTTCACCTCCAACCAAACACTTAAGACCTACCTAACCGAAGTCCAACTTCCTTTGTCACAATCACAGTTTCTTCTGATCTGCACCTCCAGTTAAGCTTTTTTAAAGGCTTTCCCCACTTCAATCCCCACTTGACGATCTATCACTAATGAAATTATACAATTATTTTCACATTCCTATCCAACAAACCATTTAGCCCATCTGTTTCCCTTACTCATGGCAGCTATTAAACTGGCTTTGGTTTGCCATTTGCAATGACCAAATTGACCACATCCTCCACTTAAGCTAGGTATCTCACCAAGCAAGACATCACCGCTTTAGACAGCCATTTCTCCCTTACCTTCCATTCCTCAAACCAACCAAACCCTCATTACCATCATTTATTATCCTACTCACAACCTTTGGTGCCCAGTAACAACTATTCTCAACCTCTTCACAACCTCTTTACCACAACCTTCTCACCATCCTTACTCTGTATCTACAGCCAGCCACTCTCCACTACCACATTCACCCACTACATCAGACTCAACCCTCTTTCTTTTCTGGCACTCCTTAAGTGTAGGGGCTGCCTTGGCCACTCCTAGAATTTAAACACCAGTTGACATTATAAAGGCCATGGGCCACTGGAGATCTCCGCTGGAATCCGAATAAGAAATGCCTTCCAAAGACTAAATCAGTAAGTTTTTGGCCTTTTTCAGCATAAAAGAGATTCCGTAGTTTCCGGACACACCTCAAAACTACCGAGGGAGAGGGATCTGACTACAAATATCCAGATGAGTTCCTGGAATTCTGGGAGGATTCCACTCCCACCACTCACTATAAAGCACCTTCCTTCAATTTCTCCCTTCACTTCAGCACTTCTATCTCCCTTGGCCTTTTCCAGTAGACCAAGATTCCATCATGTTTTGCTCACAGTTATGTGTGTAAGGTATATTGCAGTATGTTTAAAAGGTATATTGCACTTCTATTACCTAAAGCTAAAGTCAAGTATAGCCGACAAAAAATATGTACCATATTTGTTCCTTGTTCTTTCAGTAAGACAGATTTCATCATCAGGCTGACACTGATACAGGTTACTTGTGCACAGCTCTGCATTGCCTTTGTGGCAAAATGTACACCAGAGGAAGTTTCCTAAAATACAAAGTAGAAAATGCATTCACATATTAAAATATGTAATGTATCACATTTTGTTTTTAAAAACATTGCTGAAGATGTCTTAGAGTGCTGAAGATATCTTAGAGCTACCATATTTGCTCTAAACTTTTGCCTGTAGATTGTTTACACAAATATGATCCAGTATGTTTCTGTTTGGAATATACATATTATGCAGAAGTCTCCAAAGAATGATTGGCAAACATAATATAATATTTTCTCTTAGTATGCATTGAGAGGGAGAGTTAGGCATTTCTGCTAAAAGATATGTCTACTAGCAATTACTTCTACTTCTATATATGGCTTCCATTCCATGGCAATCTTAAGAAAAGAACCAAGGGCTCCATTCGATAGCCTATGTGGGGAATTTAAAGAGTTAAGTTTACTTGCAAATTATTACGAAACATTCACATCATACATCAAAAACAGACCTACAATTAATGCCTGCTGAATAGTGTAAAAGTTAAGAAAAATCAAAATCCACATGTAGCTGTCCCATTAAAATGTTTAGAGCATGTGCATAAACATACACTTATAAATGCACATTAAGTCCTAAAATTCTTCAAAAATCCTATGCGTACTTACACCTATGCATAGAGGCACACAAATGCCCCTGAGGAGCAAACAAGCATTAGATCTGAAGCTATTATAAACCAAACACTTTAATAATTGTATCAGATTTTAGGCTTGATTACTCATATCCAACACAGTTAAGGTATTCATACCGCCACCCCAATTAGATCCCCAAATACCCACTATATTTCATATCCCCTGGGGATCCTCATTTCTACTCAATACAACTAACTACAATTATCCTGGGGATACCTGGAATTTCCTGCACTACCTTCTGTTAACTGGCAGAACCCTGGGAATTCCCTCTTCCCACGCTCTACCCCTATATACACACATGGAACCTAACAATTAACCCTCTACCATGGAGATCCTTAAAGGACTTCTGTAATGGGTTAAAACAATCTTTCCTACCCTGTAGTTGGGGCTAGAATAGACCGCTTCCTAAAAATCCTGCAGCTCTGCGGAAATTATATCACTATTTCTAATGAAGCTCCTCATAGGAATAATGACTTAATAATGACTTTTGATTCCCTTCCCTGCCTTAAATAGATTAGTAGATGTAACCCTGCTTATTCATGAATGTATGAATTTGTGAATTGTCTAGCCAATCGGAATGAATGGCTTATGGTTACAATAGGTTAACATTATCTGTCATGGGGTTCCATGGGATTATTATAAATGTCACTGGGCTCCTAACAAGACCTTCAATGAAAGAGGTTAATTTTATATGCCACTGAGGTCCTTACAGGACCTCTGTGGCATACAGGGTTAATGTTAGTTGCCATGGGTGTCTATTAGAGACCTCCATGGTGGGGTTTAATTGTAGGTGCCATGGAACTCCTTAAAGGATCTCTGTAGCCAAAGAGATGTAGTTAGGTGCCATGGAAGTTCTTTAAAGACTTATGTGGTGGGAGCTAATTAAAGATGCCACAAGGGTCCTATTAATTGCCTCTTTGGCAGCAGGGTTAACTGCCAAAGGGTCCATTAGGGACCCCCGTGGTGGTGGTTAATAGCTGCCAAAGAGGTCCTCTAAGGAAACCTGTGGTGGTAGTTAATTCTTAGTTGCCATAGAAGTCTATAGGGACCCCTAATATATATCCATAGACCCCCATGGCATCTAAGAATTAACCCCTGCCAGAGCATTATTTTTTATTATTATTTAACCTTCTTCCTGCCATGGAAAGGGGTTTATACAGATCTGAATTTAGAAGGATGTTAGGGCTAGGGCAGTGTGTTCACAATAGTGGGTACCCTTTCCTAGCATTGCTATAGAGACTTCTGAGTTTCATGAGTATACTTTAGAGGGGCTGCTAGCTCACATTGAAGCTAGAGAACTATGGCCAAACCCTCTGGGATCAAGTCAGAAAGCGGGACAGGATTTTATAGAGTAGCTTTGTAAATTTGATTTTAAAAATTCCTGTATCTACGATTCAGACTTACGAGAGTTCTTATGGGAGCCATGGAACAGAGGGTTACATTTCTAAAATGTCAAGCCATTTGTTTTTCATGACTATAAAGCTGAATGTTTTTCAAATGGAGATAAATATTTAAAATAAAAAACATGCAAAAGGAATTTAAGAAATTTACAGATGCTTTTGATCTGTGAATTAAGATTTCTGTAATAACCAGAACAAGGTCTGTGTCCCTTCATTCACTGAATTTTTTATCTACATAAAATCAGTTTTGTTTTTTTTAAACATAGTGCATGCAAATAAATGTAATCATACACTACTAATTCCCCTCTTTCAGATGCATTCATAACCAAGCTCACTTGCATATACTGTACATATTTCAGAAAATGAAAAAATCTAAACACAATCATATTTGATAAAAAGTTAGGGGAGTTCTAAAACGTACCAACAGGTAGAGAAGTAGGTAGAGAAGTAGTGCTGTTATCAGTTGTACACGATATCTGATTAAATGTCATAATAGGTTTTAATAAAGCTCCTTTGTCCATGCAAATATTTTCTGTGCCACATCCTTTTACATGTGCACTCGGCTCTGAAAAACAAAACATGTTAAAAATGCATCTTTAGAAACTTATTATACATACATTTAACTGCCATTTACTTTGTCAGTCTGTGTTAACATAGACCATTTTGTAATTCACCAACCCAAAAACGTACTCCATTTATCGCATCTCTGAGAATAAAACTAACTAGAAAGCCCATAGCGATACATAGTTAAGGATAGTGGAATTTTAACCAGGCTTGGATATGGGAGACAGATGATTTAAAGTGATTGGTTATAATAAAAAAAGAAATGGGTGGTATATGGTAGGAGGTGTGATTATTATATTGTAACGCTGTGACTGCAATACCAACTATTACCTGAAATGATGACCTCTCCCTTTGAGTATAGTCTGACTGCTAACCTGGAAAAAGAGGCATTCATTAGGGGCCCTCATCTATTAACCCTTTACCCCAATCCCCTGTTCCTTCAACACTCTCTATTGTTCTACCTGTGCCCCTAGAGACTCATCCAGGCCTTTTGGTGTTCTTGTCCTACCCAGCCTTAGTCCACCTGTGCCTGGGAGTGCAAAGCTTTTTCCAGTGTTTGGGGCTTTCCCATGCAGGCCTGAGGTTTAGCAGGTCCAGCAGAAGAGGTGCACGTGTTTTGGGACAAGTCCAGTGTTTCTTTATGAGAGGAAGGAAGATGTTGCTGCTGGAGACCCCCTCCCGGACCACGCTGCTGGGCCCGGGCGAATGTAAGACGTGGGTTGGCCTTGTTCTGAGCTCTCTCCCCTGGCCATCAGAGCAAATAGGCTGGAGGCGTGAGGGAGGAGGAAGAGAGAAAGGGAATGAGGGTAGGTAAGGGGCAGGAAAATAGGGAGGGAATAAAAGAGGGCACAAGGGAAGGGAGGAGTAAAGGGGAGGGGAGAGTTACCAGGCCTTAGCTGATACGAAGAGGAGAAAATGGCACTGGGGAGATGGGGCTTCTCCTGAAGGATTCACGCAGCAATGTTTGCTGTTGCCTAGGATAAAGGCTCAGCATCACATCCTATAGAAGGGAACAGCTGCTGCAGCCTATAAAAAAGTAAGTTGCCGCAAGCAAGTATAGTTATTATTACTATTTTTATTATTAACCTTTATTTGTATTACTCCAACCTATTCCGTAGCACTAAACAGGGTAGGTGCAAGTCAAACACATTTTTAACAAATTACTAAAGAATTTAAGGTCCTGTTAATACGTTTAAAATCAAGCATATAAAGTGCTTTCGCTAAAGCATCCAATAAGACTGAAAACTTGTAAACTTGCAAACTTGCAGTCTAGCGTGAGGCATAGTTAGGTATAACATATTGAGCATTCACTTCCACCACACCCATCACTCACTCTCTCTCTCTCTCTTTCTCTCTCACTCACTCACTCACAACTCACTCTATCACTCGTTCTCTCTCTCACTCACTCACCCACAACTCACTCACTCTCTCAGTCACTCATCCATTACTCACTCACTCACAACTCTTTCACTCACCCACCACTCTCTCTCATCCACCACTAACTCACTCACCCACTACTCACTCATCCACCATTCACTCTCTCACTCACTCAATCTCTCAATCACTCACTCACTCAATCACCCACCTCTCACTCACCCACCCACCACTTACTCTCTTTCTCACTCATCCATCCACCACTCACTCTCTCTCACCCACCACTCAGTAATTCACTCACTTACTCACACACATTAACTCACTAACCCACCACTCTCTCTTTAGGGGCAGCTTCCGGGTTACTCACGCACACACTACAGTTCTGTCTGTGCTGATCTCTGGTGGGGGTGGGACAGCTGCACCACAGAGAACAGAGAGCAGATGCTGCAGCAGGAAGCTGCCAGGCAGGTAACATCCCAGCAGTGATTTCATGACTGACATCAGTGCTCTCCTATTGGCTGAGGAAGGTCAAGCAGGTTAGTAAAGAGTTAAAAATTGTTTCCCAAATGCTCCATGCTGATTGGGGGGTATCAACATAATAATTAGAGGGATTTTTAGATATTAATAAAAATAATGTTTCATGAAATGTGCTACAGATATCAAGGATTCTTTTTGCCTAAGGATTGCAGAAATTTAATAATCCAGCAAATTTAGATATGCCTTTAAGAGGTACAAGAGTATAAGCCGAGTTTTTCAGCCCTTATTTTAAGGTTACAAAAGGTCTCCTCTGCATATACTCGAGTTACCCTGTGTCTCTTCACCCCCCGTGTCTCTCCATCCCTGTGTCTCTTCCCCCTCTCCCTCCCCTGTGTCTCGCCCCCCCCTCCCTCGTGTCTCTTTCCCTCTGCCTCCCTTATCGTCCTACTCATCCCCCCTCCTCATCCTCAAAACCCCTTTCTCTTCCTGACCCCGCTGCTCATCCTCAAACCCCTCCCCAACCCCCCTTCTCATCCTCAACCCCTCTGGCCATCCTCAACCACCCTCCTCAACCCCCTCCTCATGCTCAACCCCCCTCCTCAACACCCCTCCTCATCCTCAACCCCGACGCGCGTTTCTGGCTGTGTCGGGACCCGGCATATGCTAATGACGTGATGTCACATGCGCGTCACGTCATTAGCATTGGCCTGGTCCCCCCACACTGGTGGAAGACGCGCGGAGGAGCAGAGGAGCAGCTGATGGAAGGTAAGTGAGGGGAAAGGGAGAGTTGGAGGTAATTAGAGAGGGGTAAAGTGAGGAGGGGGTTGAGGATGAGGAGGGAGGTTAAGAAGGGGGGATGAGGAGGGAGGTTGAGGAGGGGGGTTGAGGATGAGGAGGGGGGGTGAGGTTGAGGAGGGGGGTTGAGGATGAGGAGGGGGTTGAGGATGAGGAGGGGGGTTGAGGGGGGAGGATGAGGAGGGGGGTTGAGGACGGAGGTTGAGGCGGGGGTTGAGGTTGAAAAAGGGGGTTGAGGAGGGGGGTTGAAGATGAGGAGGGGGGTTGAGGAAAGAGGATGAGGAGGGGGATTGAGGAGGGGGGTTGAGGACGAGGAGGAGGGTTAAGCATAAAGAGGGGGTTAAGGAGGGGGGTTGAGGAGGGGGCTGAGGAGGGGGGGTTGAGGAGAGAGGATGAGGGGGGAGGATGAGGAGGGGGGTTGAGAAGGGAGGATGAGGAGGGAGGATGAGGAGGTGGTTGAGGAACGGGGTTGAGGAGGGAGGATGAGGAGGATGATAAGGGATGGGGGAGGGAAAGAGACAGGAGGAAGAGGGGGAAAGAGACACAGGGGAGGGAGAGGGGAGGAAGAGACAATGGGAGGGAGGGATGGAGGGGGAAGAGACACAGGGGAGGGAGGGAGAAAGAGACACAGGGGAGGGAGAGGAGAGGAAGAGACACAGGTGAGGGAGGGGGGAGAGACACAGGGGAGGGAGAGGGGGGGAAGAGACACAGGGGAGAGAGAGGGGGGACACAAGAAAGGCGCACATAGGGCACACAAGAGGGGGACACAGAGGGCACAAGAGGGACACAGGGGGCAGCACATTTCCCACCCTCGGCGTATACTCGGGTCACTAAGTTCGGGGCTGGGAGGGGGGATGAGGATGAGGAGGGGGGCTGAGGAAAGAGGATGAGGAGGGGGATTGAGGAGGGGGGGGTTGAGGAGGGAGGATGAGGAGAGGGGATGAGGGGGAAGGATGAGGAGGGGTGTTGAGGATGAGAAGGGAGGATGAGGAGGGAGGATGAGGAGGGGGTTGAGGAAGGGAGTTGAGGAGGGAGGATGAGGAGGATGATAAGGGAGGGGGAGGGAAAGAGACAGGAGGGAGAGGGGGGAAAATACACAGGGGAGGGAGAGGGGGGAAGAGACACAGGGAGGGAGGGGGGAAGAGACACAGGGAGGGAGGGAGAGGGGGAAGAGACACAGGGGAGGGAGGGGGAGAGACACAGGGGAGAGAGAGGAGGGGAAGAGACACAGGGGAGTGAGGGGGGAGAGACACAGGGGAGGGAGAGGGGGAAGAGACACAGGGGAGAGAGAGGGGGGACACAAGAAAGGGGTTCAGAGGGCACACAAGAGGGGGACCCAGAGGGCGCAAGAGGGGCACAGGGGGCAGCACATTTCCCACCCTCAGCTTATACACAAGTCACTAAGTTCAGGGCTGGGAGGGGGGTTGATGATGAGGAGGGGGTTGAGGAAAGAGGATGAGGAGGGGGATTGAGGAGGGGGGGTTGAGGAGAGGGGATGAGGGGGGGGGGATTAGGAGGGGTGTTGAGGATGAGAAGGGAGGATGAGGGGGGGTTGAGGAGGGAGAATTAGGTGGATGATAAGGGAGGGGGAGTGAAAGAGACAGGAGGGAGAGGGGGGAAAGAGACACAGGGGAGGGAGAGGGGTTGGAAGAGACACAGGGGAGGGAGGGAGTGGGCGGAGGGGGAAGAGACACAGGGGAGAGAGTTGGGGAAGAGACACAGGGGAGGGAGATGGGGGAAGAGACACAGGGGAGAGAGAGGGGGGACACAAGAAAGGGGCACAGAGGGCACACAAGAGGGGACACAGAGGGCCCAAATTGCCTGGTATTTCGGGGCTGGGTCACTCTTTTGAGTGGGACCAGACTGATATACTACAGGATATTTCTCCCTGTGAAGGGCACACGTGAGCTAAAAGAGTTTGCTCTCAGAGTGGCTTATCATGGCCATAGAACTAACCTATTAAGGTTGGTTCGTTCTCTGATGAGCACCTCTGACTTAGTTGTTTTGGACAAAATAGTAAGCATCAACGGGACATACTGGGAAGTGGCCTGGTGATCTTATAACAGACATTTTTGTCATTTTTTGGACGTCACTGAGGACATGCAATGGGTAATTAGATGGGTAACTGGATAAAAATATTTACACCATTAGGCTGGGTGGAAGGCTGGAAGAGTTACTACTTCCTGTTCAATGAAAGCTTCTGCAGATGAGTTCCATCATGAAAATTTAAGCACAAATGTTCGAAGTGAGGTAATTAGCACCCCAAGATGCTTCAAGACGCTTGGAGCTGATGTGAATGCCTCTTCTAAGGGCAACAACACCAATTCAGGTAAAAAAAGATGCTTTCATAGCTAAAGCAGTATGGTAGACCTTAGTGGGTTTGCAAGAAGGCCGATCTTCTGTTATCTGGGTTTAGTTCTGATTTTATGATGTACCGTTATTCCTCCTCTTCCATAAGGTGATTAATGATGGCTGGTCCCTTTACTTGCCTAATGTATCTTTCCATTAGGAGTAGTCCTCAAAAACAGAAAGGTTAAATATTAGCTAATTCAAAATGTGTCTTACCTACAACATGCTTCAGTGAACGATGGCATAGATAAACATTTATCCTCAGTACATCATGCTTCCTTTCATCAAGCTATTGATTTGGTCCAGGGCATAGGAACTTTCTGGCAATGTTTGACATAGAGTAAGCCTTTAGGTTACTCCCAGTAGATCCGATGTGTCATCGTCTTTTGGACTGTAATTTCCAAGTGGGGTACTTTTTTAGATCTCCAACTTCCAATGCGATGTCCTATATTTTGTGCTTATTTCAAGATATTAAGCTATTTTGTTCAATTGGTTGTGAAATGTGAGACCTGAAGTAAGTCTGCAATTCATTATCTAGATGATCTCTTAGTGGTAGTTTATATAAGTGGTAGTTCCATCTTTTCTGGAAGTTGGAACATGGTTACAAAATATAATATCCACTCCCACCTTCCCAGTTTACATATACATGTATGGTATAATTCAGGGTTCTTGTGTTAACATGTAAATGGGTCAGTTTTATTACAGCTTAATGGGACAGGGTGCTGACATTAAGTTACGCTCCTGGTGGTGTCAGTCCTCTTGGGTTCTAGTGTCATGGGTGGGCAACAACCACTTATTGTCTTTTCATAAACTGTTCATTACATTATTATTTATTATGGTCAATAAAGAAGCCGTGGCCTTATCTACCAAATCAATTTTTGTGTATTCTTTATTGTGTTGTGTTTTCTATGGCGATAATCCATAGTGGGCAATTCACAGGATAAATGCCATCATTTTTTTTATTTTATGTTGCTGCCCCATAGGCAGTGACAACACTGCATGTGTCATTATAGCTCTGCCCTTTTACGAAGCATGCTCAGTATAAACAAGAGTCTGACTAGTCAGACTTTTGCTTTAGTCCAGCTTTCAAGCAGAGATGGCCACATCCATGCATAAGGCGAAGGAGATACGCGGCTCTACTTGATGGAAAACTGACAAATTCAAAAATAAGAAAAATATGAACTTATTTATTTTAGACTGCATACTGTTTTTAATAGTATCTGCTTAACACATACATGATCACTACCACAGTAGTCCTGTAGTTCAATAGTGGCTTGTTTTACATAAGTTTCCTTAGTCCAAATAGAGAGAAAGCAAATATATATATATATATATATATATATATATATATATATATCACAATTATAATTGTCTAACTACGATTCGTCGTCACGCTGCGTTGCGTAGTGCGTACGACTTAGCGATGAGCGACGCAGGCGCTCATCGCCTGGCGAGCCTCGGGCAGCGAGGCGCACTGTTAAATCGTAGCACTTTGGCAATGAGCGCCGCAGGCTGAGCAATGAGCGCCGCAGGCGGTCATTGCCCGGCGAGCCTCGTGCAGCGAGGCGAGCCGTTAAATCGTAGCACTTTGGCAATAAGCGCCGCAGGCGCTCATTGCAGGCAAGCCGTTATGTTAAATCGTAGCACTTTGGCAATGAGCGCCGCAGGCGCTCATTGCAGGCGAGCCGTTAAACCGTAGCACTTAGAAAAAAAATTACGAGATAAGCGGCGAAACAAAAACAGTAAAAAAACACTAAATACACACTAAAAAATAAAACAAAGGTCACTTACAGCATGGGGAACCAGGCAGGACGTCTGCTAGTGAGTTGGAACTGCAATTTAGATCGATTTAGCCGAGTTACAAAGATCGAAAATCTGCTAAGCGAGAAAAAAATGGCCGCCAAAAAAAATGAAAACGAGGCTATACTACTACGAACTGCGTAAAACACAGTCACAGATGTATGTCTTTGAAAAACAACGAGATAAAGGATGCGGATTAACCGCGCAATGAGTAAAAAGACAGTAGTGAGTACATTTTACGAAACACAATTACAGATTTACGCATTAACACAAATTTAACGACTTTGTCTCGCGCAACATCGGATTTCCCGCCTAAACCAACGCATTTGATGTGAAATATAAGTTGCAAGTTACAAAAAAAAAAAAATTGTATTTATTTTAAGAAAAAAAAAGGGACAAATGTAGCGGCATGTTGTGTGGCAAACACATTTCACTACATTTAATTTTTAGTGACCGTCATTTGACCGTTTGACCATATTTACTGTTAAACCGTAGTACTTTAGCGGGCTGAGCGATGAGCGCCGCAGGGCTGAGCAATGAGCGCCGCAGGCGGTCATTGCCCGGCGAGGCTCGAGCAGCGAGGTGAGCCGTTAAACCGTAGTACTTTGGCAATGAGCGCCGCAGAAAAAATGCCGCACGAACAAAATGAAAACCAGGCGACAGCACTATAACCACGGAAAACACGTACCGATAATTCGCTAAGACGGATACCACACATTATCCACCATTTTAGGATAATGCAGAAGTACACAGTTACGTTAACGGTTTCGGATCACGCACGCACACTATTACACTGCACACGTTCATCACGCTTACACAGTACCTCCCCACCACTAATGCTGCTGCAACATCAACACAGATTGCCAGCTCTTTAACACAATGCATAAAAATACGTACATTCATTTATTAATTTGATTTCTATATTTCAGTAGTACACAGAAAACAACATTAGCTACCTTACAATTCCATATGTATATTAATAACTAAACAACTTTTCAAACATATAGATCTGATTGCCGTCATTTTTTTACGGGCAATACGCTAGTATATATATATATATATATATATATATATATAAAAGACGTTTCTTATTAAAAACAAGTAACTATTCATTTTGCATAAAATGTATTGTTTAAAAAAAATCTTTTAATTATATGCAGTCTGTCGATGTTTTATGATAGTTAATTGTTACTTGTGTTGGTTAATGGTTACTTTTTATTATTATTACTATTTATTTAAGGGCCAGCATTATCTGTAGTGCTATTACAAGATATAACTAGGGGCCCAAATATTTTCTATCTTGCAGACTATGGGCCCTATGTAAATCTCTGCAAAAGCAATTACGAGTGTCATAGCAGCACAGTAAATCCAACCTAGCTATGTTAAGCCCCCATCCCTAAAACATTGTCAGAGAACTCCTATGAGTCACTGCGTCAAGTAAACTGCTCAACAAAGCAAAAAAGCAAGGCAAAAATTCCCAGTGATTTCTGCACTGTCTAATAAGATTTTATGGATCACTCACAGATCAAGGCACTGACACAACTGCAAAAAGCAGAAAAAAGATTTACGGGTACCAAAGACCACTGAAAAGTTTTCAAACCCTTGCTGAGTCTCACAAAAGCATTTAAAGTGACAGTATAGCATAAAAAAGCACTTCAAAATAATGACATTTCCACATAATTTGACACTTAAGATTTCAATATCAACACTGGTGTAATTAAAAAGATGATATGTTATTATTAAGCCTGTTTTATGATTAAAAATCCTGGGTAATAGACAACCCAGTACTCAAGGGATTAATACATATCACAAAACCACAGTGCTAAGGTACAAATGCTCTAATATATTATATTTTAACACAAAATAAACACATTTATATTTATTAAAACTATAAATACAATTGTCACATATTTTTAATCTCGAAATATATTAATAAATAAAAAACAATTTCTTTATATATAAAGTACATATATATTACTTTATACAGTGGGGGGGAGGGGGGAGTATTTGATCCCCTGCTGATTTTGAACGTTTTGTCCACTGAAAAATAAATGATCAGTCTATAATTTTAATGGTAGGTGTATTTTAGCAGTGAGAGACAAAATAAAAAAAACAACAAGAAAAACGCATGTCAAAAAAGTAATAAATTGATTTGCAGGTCAATGAGGGAAATAAGTATGTGAACCCTTTGTCTTAGTACTTGGTGGCAAAACCCCTGTTGGCAATAACAGAGGTTAGACGTTTCTTGTAGTTGGCTAACAGGTTTGCAAACATTTCAGGAGGGATGTTGTCCCACTCCTCTTTGCAGATCCTCTCCAAGTTATTAAGGTTTTGAGGCTGATGTTTGGCAACTTGAACCTTCAGTTTCCTCCACAGATTTTCTATGGGATTAAGGTCTGGAGACTGGCTAGGCCACTCCAGAACCTTGATGTGCTTCTTCTTGAGCCACTCCTTTGTTGCCTTGGCTGTGTGTTTTGAGTCATTGTCATGCTGGAATACCCATCTAAGACCCATTTTCAATGCCCTAGCTAAAGGAAGGAGGTTCTCACCCACGATTTGACGGTACATGGCTCCGTCCATCGTCCATTTGATGCGGTGCAGTTGTCCTGTCCCCTTAGCAGAAAAACAGGCACAAAGCATAATGCTTAAACCTCCATGTTTGACGGTGAGAATGGTGTTCTTGGGGTCATAGGCAGCAAGTTGAGTTGATGCCAAAGAGCTTGATTTTAGTCTCATCTGAACACATCACTTTTACCCAGTTCTCCTCTGAATCCTTCAGTTGTTCACTCGAAAACTTCAGACGGGCCTGTACATGGGCTTTCTTGAGCAGAGGGACGGTGCGGGCGTTGCAGGATTTGAGTCCTTCACGGCATAGTGTGTTACCAATTGTTTTCTTAGTAACTATGGTCCAAGCTGCCTTGAAATCATTAACAAGATCCTCCTGTGTAGTTCTGGGCTGATTCCTCACCGTTCTCATGATCACTGACACTCCACGTCGTGAGATCTTGCATGGAGCACCAGATCGCGGGAGACTGACAGTTATTTTGTGTTTCTTCCATTTGCGAATAATCGCACCCACTGTTGTCACCTTCTCACAAAGCAGCTTGGCGATGGTCTTGTAGCCCATTTCAGCCTTGTGAAGGTCGACAATCTTGTTCCTGATATCCTTGGACAGCTCTTTGGTCTTGGCCATGGTGGAGAGTTGGGAATCTGATTGATTGCTTTTGTGGACAGGTGTCTTTTATACAGGTAATGAGCTGAGATTAGGAACCCCTCCCTTTAAAAGAGTGCTCCTAATCTCAGCTTGTTACCTGTATAAAAGATACCCGGGAGCCAGAAATCTTGCTGATTGATAGGGGATCAAATACTTATTTCCCTCACTGAGCTGGAAATCAATTTATAACTTTTTTTAAATGCATTTTTTAAATTATTTTGTCTCTCACTATTAAAATACACCTACCATTAAAATTATAGACTGATCATTTCTTTGTCAGTGGACCAATGTTAAAAATCAGCAGGGGACCAAGAACCCCCCCCCCCTTACTTTATTTGACTCTTCACAAGCATGTGTTTATATCAAATAGATTTAGCATCAATGAGTTCTTATATATAACAAAGAGCCATTTTTTTGTGCCCAAACAATTAAATGTGGAACACAATGCTAAAAAAGATTTTGACTATAAATATCTTGAAAATATGTGTGCATACATTTTCAATTATTACTCAAATGCACAGTTAGTGCATGGTAATAAAGTGGAAAAACTTGGTAAATGATTCACTGTAGTTGTTTCTGCCTTTCTCTTAATTGAAAGAGACAAAAATTTTGATCAAGTGAGATATACAAAGGCGGATTGATTTTCTATGAATTGATTAAATGTTTTTTTCTGAATCACACAGCATGTATTTATGGGACATGTAGAAAGATATTGCAAGCAAATGAGCTATACTCTCAGTAACAGTAATTAAAAAAAGAAATAATTTAATAAAAGGAAAGCATAGATATTGTGAAAATGTGTGGTAAGCAATATCATGAATGTGGACAATCATTTAAAGAGATGTTTCTGCTTTATAGATAGAAAATGATTTTCCAAGGTGATAGTTTTTAATTGAAATGAAAAAAAATGTTAAATAAGATTGCCTTGTAACTATGCTACAGAAAAACACAATTTTTTTTTAATCAGTCATTCAATATGAATATAGTTTAATGTTGCAACGAATGCAATAGAGACCTTGAAGCTTTTTCTGATTAGATGACAATTGTATGAGTCTATGGAGGAAAAAACACCATCCCCTCAGTGTATATTTTGTCAGTGTTGGGGAAAAACCTGTAATTTGGGAAGTTAGAAATGAAATAGGATCCCCTTCCTAACATCCTCTGTCAAACGATACTAAATTAAAAACTAAACTATATTTTATAGTTTTTGGCTGAATAGTATTTATCTGTAAGTGTCATTACAATTTAAAACAAGAGTAGTAATGCAGAACATGTGAGGTGTAGTTACCAAAGTAGAAGACAGATTCTTCATTGTAAAAAACGCATTGGGTTTCATCTCCTGTGCACTCCATGGAGATCTTAGGTTCACAGAGATTATCATTTGTAGCAAAGCAAGTAGGGCAAATGACCCCATTCTTTGTTTTGTTTACTGCTCCGGTCACTGTTGCAAACAGAGAAAACAGAGAGGAAAAAAGGTACAAGAAAGGTTCAGAAAAATCTGAAAAATATTATACTTGTATGAGAATTGCTCATGAGAATTGGTCAAACAATTCATGTTATTTTAAAATAAAGTCAAGGTTTTTATTTCAAGATGCATCAACCAGAAGGTGCGACAAAAAAAGACCAAAAACACTTATCAATCTTAAGAAGAAAACCAGGAGAGAAATATTGTTGGGATGTTAGTAATTCTAAAAAAAATATTACAGAGAAATGGGACAAAACTTTTATGCTTTTCAAAGTTTTTGTTTTAAATATTGCAGTAGTTGTTTTATGGTTGAAATAAATATTACTTAACCCATTTTAATATTGCAGTATATAGACATAATTGACAGACTAGTATGACTCAAATATTTATATTACTCCTCAATGGCTGACAGTCGCAGCCCCCAACCAGGTCAGTTAAATATTTGAATCAATTTATTCAGCTTTAGACAAATCATCTGAAAAAAAAGAAGAGATTAAAACAAATTTCCATATACCATATAACATCTTTCCATATCCCTTTAAACTAATCTACATAGAAATCCAGAAGCTAGGAAAAATACAAATTAAGACTGGGTACTAGAAGGTATGTTAATGTTTTTTTCCGTAGATGTTATGGTTAAAACACTTTTAACCGGTCTTGGGGCAATTCTATTAGAGAAATGAATGTAAAATTCTAATATACACTAACAGGTACATAAAAAACGTTGCAGCAACAGCACAGCAATTTACTGTTGGCAGATTGTCAATTAATTTGCAAAAGGTGGTTGCACCCTTAAGTAAATTAACACTTCCAGGTCAGTTTTTGATTAAGTTGGCATTCCTAGAAACTATGTTTTAAAATTATGAATCAAGCCTTCCCTTTCAATCTCAGCACTGTGACACCACACCAATAAGGAAGAATGTTTTTGTAATTTCCCACCATTATGTTGTCATTTTCTTCACCAAGCCAATAATAATTAGTCATTGTAATGCAAATTGCAGGTGCAGGTATTAAAGGGATATGTAAGTGAGATGGATTATGCATGCATCTGATAGAGGAGAATTAGTAGTGTTTGAAAAAAATTGCATGAAAACATTTTTCAATTAAAGCAATAAATAAATCTAATTGTTGGGGGTCACGTTAACACCCCCAGGACATTGCCCACCAAAATCGCTGTGCATAAGGGTTTGTTTTTAAAAAAAATGAAATCTACCGCATGCTCAGAGGCGCTCGTCCGAGAATGCGCAATGCTGATCAGTATATCAGCCAACCAGCAAGTAGCGGTGACGTCAGCCATGACGTCACTGCTACATCCGAGTACCTCCGAGGTCTGTTCGGAGGTTGCGCCAAACCCCTCCTGCCTTCTCATTCCTCATGCCTCCATCATCCACTGCCACCAATTAATGAAGCACTATATTCCGCCGACCTCTCTATAGCCTCCCTCCCTATTAAACTGCCGTGAGTTTGAAAAGTATGCTAATTTTAGCATGGATTTTCTGGGGGTGTCAACCTCGAATGTCAACCGTTTGCAAATGCAATAAATTCTGCAAACTTTAGTGTCAGTTTTTAAATATTTATTTTGATATTTGTTCATACACTACTATTTCTCCTCTATCAGATCCATTCATAATCCAGCTCACTTACATATTCCTTTAACATTATTGAGAACATTAGTATTCTGCTAAATATTTCTAAACAAATATTTTTAATGTACCGTATCTATTGGCTATATTGCCACAGATTCAACATTTTGTGATAGTGTTATCACAACAAGTGTTTCACAAATTTAGTGCTAGCACCACAGTGATGAGGTCTGTTACGATCGTAAGAATGACTATATGTGGTTAGGTTTATGTATTTATAAAAGTAGCAGATGGTCACATGATATATTTATTCAACTGCTAGAGAATATGATGGTATTTTGCTGCACTGGCAACTTTCTAGTGTACAATATAATGTTTACACACTATATTATCACATATATGATCTATACAGATATTTATGTTATAGAATGCTTTTCATACACCGGGTCATGACTGGATAAAAGTTATTTTTATACCTATATGGAGATATTTAATAATAATAATATCCTGTATAGATATTTGCACACAAGGTGAATCATTTATTATTTTAACTTAAATATACTATGTGCACTGCGTCTTTTATTTACGTGTAGTGGAGATTCATTTTACTGATGAACCACTCAGACCGGAGAGAAGTTGATGGATATTATTATTCAGACTAATTATTAATTGTTACTTGATCCAGAGGAAGTTTTGTTGTGGATAATGTTTTAGACAGTCTTTCTATGAAAGCGCCTAAAACTTAGTCCATGATATTTGGTCCTTTTGTATCACTTCTATGACTGAAAGCAAGATGCAAATTGCCATTATTGAATTGTGATGGTAAAAATGTCTAACCAGAGAACTTGAATGCACTTCATTGTGGTATGTTGTATTAATTCTGAAAATCAATAATTTAATCATAAAATGCAAGAAATCATCAGCCTTATTAAATTGCAATTCGGCCAATTGAATAGGGCTCTATATAATCACACAGCATATTTTTTTTACAGAAGTTTTTAGTTAGTACAGACCTTGCTTTTGGATAGAAGTTCACTAACTTAAAACTTCTGTAAAAAAAATATGCCATGTGCTTATATAGAGCCATATTCAATTGAGCAAATCGCAATTTAATAAGGCTGCATGTGTTTAAAAGGACACTATTCCTTCTTTAATGTATTCTTTTATAATGAAAATACTTTGTTTTGCCGTATATTATGTTGCATTCAGTGCAAGTTTAATACATTTGATACATTCTTTTTGTCAGTGAGTTGAATTATAAGCATCAATGTAATATACCATGTTTTGTCAAAATTGACCTACTGCTACATACACAGGGCCTCATTCAAATACAATTCGGCCAATTGAATAGGGCTCTATATAAGCACACAGCATATTTTCTTTACAGAAGTTTTTAGTTAGTGAAGACCTTGCTTTTGGATAGAAGTTCCCTAACTAAAAACTTCTGTAAAAAAATATTTGCTATTTGCTTATATAGAGCCCTATTCAATTGGCCAAATTGCAATTGAATGAGGCCCACAGAGCCTCATTCAATTCTGAGTTGCCCAATTGAATAGGGCTCTATATAAGCACATACAAAAAATGTTCACAGAACTTTTTAGTTAATGAACTTCTATCCAAAACCAAGGTTTTCACTAACTAAAAAATTCTGTCACAAAAATATGTTATATGCTTATATAGAGCCCTATTCAATTGCCAAAATTCTAATTGAATGAGGCCCACAGTATGGCAGAACCAATGGCCCTCATTCTATTGCGCTTTGACCAATTGAATAGGGCTCTAAATAAGCACATAGAATATTTTTTTAATTAAGTTTTTAGTTAGTGAAAACCTTTCTTTTGAATAGATGTTTACTAACTAAAAAAGTCTTTAAAAAAAATGTTATGTGTTTATTTAGAGCCCTATTCAATTGGCCAAATTGCAATTGACTGAGGCCCACAGTATGGCAGAACCAATGTCTTTTACTGTGCCAAGTGTGAATCAACAAATATTAAAGACCAAAAAAAATATGAATAAATAGCAAGTCTCTAACCACTAGTGTTCCTTTAAAGAAGCCATTCCAGCCCGCAGAGGAAACCCCCCTCAGTTCCATAACATAGAAATATATAAGGTACAAATTCTATGGAACACGACTAAATATATATTAAGTACTTACTGTCAGGAGGTGGCGGGGTGCACGCATCTGTACTACAGCAACGGATGCTGGCTATGGCCATATATGAAGTTGCTGAAATACTCTCATTTGTACCGCAAAGTTCAGGCTCTCCACAACCTCTTTTAATAACCCTGGATACAACTTGACCATCTACAAAAATAGAAACATACAGTATATTTCCTTGGCGTAATTAAAATATTCAGTATTTAACACAAAAAATTGGTTGTTACACGATATAATATGTATTGTAATGAGCACAGGTAAAAAATTACAAAAAAACATTAAGAATTAATGAAAGTATTAATTGTACTAGTTATCTATTCTACCACATGCTTTTCATCAGATTGTAATTTGAAAAAAGATGAGGAAAACATGAGCTGTATGTAAATCAAGGGCATAACAGCATTAGCAGAAAAAAACTTTATATTACAATGTAGTGTATAAAAAGCTGCCATGATAGCCATACTTCCATTGTGAAATACAAGGAAGCTGTTTACATAGCATGAAACATAAGGGGCCCGATTCAATTGCAAGCCCGCAACTTAATCGTAGTCGGCCGTATGTCTACGGGTGTGTTGTGGGCTCCCATTCACCTCTGATTATGATGCTGTTCAATTTCTAAAGCCCGCAAGTTACTGTCTCAAAGACTAGTTCGGAGCAGTTCAGGGCTGGAACATGATCAATTAAGCAAACCCGTAACCTCCCATCTAGAATCAGCCAATAGAAAATTAGACTGTCATTATTATGGCAGTAAAACATGGAGGTTGCATGTCAGTCAATGAGGTTCGGTGGTCCCTTGCAAACCCACAAAATAAAGAAATTTGAAAATGAAGGCCAATACTGTTTTAGTCCATTTGGGTGGCCTGATATGTATTAACTCATTGATACCCAAGATCAATTTTACTCCGAAATAAAACATAAATTTAATTTCCTGCTGATTTGCGGACTTGAGACTGTTGTGTAATTAATTCTAATGTATATCATCGCTTTCCCTGGTTTTTACAATGCAGTATTGATTTTTTATTTGCATTTACAGTGCTACGTATAGGTCTTTAACCCCATTGCGGGTCTTCTCTAGCACTCGTAGTATTTTCTCCTTCTTTTGCCATTTAAGGGTGTGAAAACATTTGCGGACATGGGGAAATTGATCAATTGAATAGCGATTTGCAATTTTAGCCATCAAAACTCTTGCAAAAGTGAAAGATCAAAGACTTCGAGAGGTTGCAAGTCACGGGTTTCACCATTGCAATTTTTTCAAGCCCGTAACTCATAACACGTTTGGAGCCTGCAAAAACCCACCAATTGAATAGCAAATTTACTTGCGACCTCACTTACGGAATAACAGAACGAGCGAGAGCTCAATTGAATAGGGCTCAAGGTTTGCAAGTATACTTACAAGTTGCCTGTACTTAACCTATGGGAGGAAGGGACATGTGTCTCATGCAGAAATCTTATCTGAATCCACCAGTCAACAACTCTCCCTCACTCCTCCATCCATCCAGTTATGAATAGATTATAAAATGTAGCAGAACACATATTTTCCCTCTGCAACCAACAGGTAGTATGGAAGAACAAACATTGCAATCTTTATTTACAAGCAGTATTGTACTTACTAACAGATAAAGAAATAAATAAAAAAACAGACATTCATTATGTTTTCATCAGAAGGAGTATGCAGAAACAAAAAACTAAGTGAGTGAGTTGCGAGCTGCGGTTCCCTGCCATTTCGAGGCTATTCGAATAGCCATGGCCTAGACTCGCTGCCAGATTTCCAAAATCGGAATCCCAGGTTTCCAGCAAAAGCAGAGCTGGGTTTGCGATTTCTAGCTTGTAGCTTCTGCTAACTGCCAGCCAATAGGAGTGGAGGCTGTCATCATGACGGCATGAAACCTGTGAGTGCTCTTGAAGGCTCCCCACATGCCCCCCATGATGCAGGGGTCCCGATCGGGCCCCCTGCAGTGTCCCCACATTGACCCTCAATGATGCAGGGGTCCCGATCGGGCTCCCTGCAGTGTCCCCACATTGACCCTCAATGATGCAGGGATCCCCGATCTGGACCCCCGCTACATAAAAAAATGTCAAATGGGCCCGCAGCACACAATGCATAATCCCTGCCACGGGGGTACGTGTAAGTACCTGGAGGCACCTAACATTAACCCCCAATGCTGGGGGTCTCCATGGGGACCCCCGCAGCTTCCCTACATTAACCCTTGCAGCAGGGGTCCCAATTGGGACCACTGCTACATTTTAAAAATCAAATTTCCCTTTGTGGGTCCTGAAAGGACCTTAAAGGTCCTCAAAGGACCCATGCTACAATAAAAAATAACCCTATACAGAGCCCCATGAGCCCCTAATTAACCCTATCACTCATGGATCTCTAAACAGAGCCCTGTGAGCCCTTAATTAACCCTATCACTCATGGGGCTCTATACAGAGCCCCATAAGCCTCAAGTTAACCCCATTACTCATGAGGCTCTATACAGAGCCCTATGAGCCCCTAATTAACCCCCTCAGTCCCATACGGGTCTATACAAACCCTTATGTGACATTACTTAACCCCCCCCATAAGTCCCATAAGGGTCTATACAGACTCTTATGGGACAATACTTAACCCCATCAGTCCAATAGCTGTCTATATAGATCCATGTAGGACACTATTAACCCCTAGAATTATTATTATTATTATTATTATTATTATAGTTTATTTATAACGGGCAGACATATTCCGTATCGCTGTACATATATTAGGTTCAGACAGAGATAAATACAGATTAACATTTAGCAAAGGAAGGAGGGCCCTGTTTTTGAGCTAGGAATCCAATGTCAATGGTGAATTCCCAAATTACTTAGGATAGAAACTCGCAGACTTACAATCTTAGGGCAGAATAACACTATAAGTGCCATGAGGGTCCTCCAGGACCCTCATGACACAAAGTCTAAACACTACACTATTAACCCCCCCTATACCCTATCAACCCCCTCTACACTAGTAACCCCTAGAATAACACTATAAGTGCCATGAGGGTATTTAACCATATCTGGACCCAAAAACCCTATCTAGTCCTACTTAACCCTATCTAGTCCTTTTAAACCGTATCTGTCCCAGTAACCCTATCTAGTATTACTTAACCCAATCTAATCCTATTTAACCCTATCTGGACCCAATAACCCTATCTAGTCCTACTTAACCCTATCTAGTACTATTTAACAATAACTGGACCCAATAACGCTAACTGGGCCTATTTAACTCCCAATGTACCAAGTAAACTCCTATCCTATAAACGCCCTCCTACCCTACCCTATTAACACTTACACTACCTACCTAACACTAATTACAAAAAATAAAAAACACCTAATTACAGAAAATAAAAAAATACATTACTGAAAATAAAAAAAATACATTACTGAAAAAAAAGAACACTACTTAAATAAAAAAGAACACTACAAAAAAAATGAACACTACATAAAATAAAAAAACACAGTACTGAAAATTAAAAAAAAACTAATTTACCAGAAATAAAGAAACCTAATTTACAGAAAATAAAAAAGCATACAGTACATAAAATAAAACCTACATTACATACAATTTAATTTACTAAGTAAATACAATAATACCCCTAACTACATACAAATGAACCTCTAACTACATACATCATTACACCTACATACATTTAACCCCCTAACTACATACATACCCTTATATACATACATTTAACACCTAACTACCTACAAATTAACCCCTAACTACATTCATTAATACCCCTATTTACATACATTTAACCCCTAACTACATACATTTAACCCCTAAATACATAAAATAAAAAAGCCTAAAACTGACCTAAAACAACACCCTAATTTAACTTATAATAGGGTAAATAAGCTCACTTACCCTGCCCAAATACAACAACAGGTTTCTGGCCTTCGTTTCTAGGATAAGGGCCCATCTTTCATTGCCGGAGGTCCCGCACCACTAGGATAAAAAAAAACAACATAAAATTAATAAAGACATAAACACAACATATAAAACAATACATTATAAATAGTACACTTAGTACAATAGTACCTTTCCGTGATGCCCCCGTCCTCCTGGTAGTCTTGGCCCATCAAAAAAAAATCGGCCGCTCTGAAACATTTTTAGAAAGTAACGAACCTCCTCTCTGGAGGAGCTCCCCGCTGCAAATGAGGCTTTTAGCTTTAAGCTTCTTCCGGTAAAAATTGGAAATGGCGCCTTCTGATTGTCTGAAAACACTGTCCATCATATTTCAGCCAATCGGAAGGAGCAGATGCTTGGAGCCAATCCCAATGGGATACACCCCATGGGGGTGTACCCATTCTAATTGGCTGAAGGGAATAGCACCTTCTGATTGGTTAACAAATGATTGACAGGTCCATCAGCCAATCAGAATGGTATATAGGGGTGTATTCCATTCTGATTGGCTCACACCTTGGCACCTTCTGATTGTCTAAAATATGATTGACAGTGTTTTCAGCCAATCAGAAGGCACAATTTCCATTTTTTTTACCAGAAGAAGGCCTACAAGCCTCAGTTGTGGCATGTAACTCCTCCAGGGAGGAACACTGTTGCTTTTTAAAAAAAAATTAGAGCGCCTAATTTTGTCCAACTGGCCCTGCTGGCGAAGATTGCCAGGAGGACGGGGGGATCGCGAAAAGGTAAGTGTACTATTTATAATGTATTGCTTTCTATGTTGTGTTTATGTATGTATTAATTATTTGTTTCTTTTTATACTAGGGGTGCCGGACCTGTGGCAATGAAGAATGGGCCCTTATGCTAGGGACGAAGGCCAGAAACCTATTGTCCCATTTGGGCAAGGTAAGTGGGCTTATTTAGCCTATTCTTAGTTTAGTTAAGGGGGCTGTTTTAGGTCAGATTTAGAGATTTTTATTGTATGTATTTAGGGGATTAAATGTATGTAGTTAGAGGTTAAATGTATGTAGATAGGGGTATTAATGTATGCACTTAGGGGTTAAATGTATGTAGATAGGGGTATTAATGTACAGTGCCTTGCAAAAGTATTAACCCCCCTTGGCATTTTTCATGTTTTGTTGCCTCACAACCTGGAATTAACATGAATTGTTTGAGGATTTGCATAATGTAATTTACAGAACATGCCCACAACTTTAAAGATGTTTTTTTATTGTGAAGCAAACAACAAATAGGAAAAATTAACAGAAAAAGTCAATGTGCGTAATTATTCACCCCCCCTAAAGTAAATTCTTTGTAGAGCCACCTTTTGCAGCAATCACAGCTCTAAGTCGCTTTGGATAAGTCTCTATGAGCTTGCCACATCTTACCACTGGGATTTTTGCCCATTCCTCTTTGCAATGGATGGTTTGCGCTTGTGAACATCAATCTTTAAGTCTGACGACAGATTTCCTATTGAATTGAGGTCTGGGCTTTGACTAGGCCATTCCAACACATCTACATGTTTCCATGTTTCCCCCTAAACCACTCGTGTTGCTTTAGCAGTATGTTTGGGGTCATTGTCCTGCTGGAAGGTGAAGCTCCGTCCTAGCCTCAAATCACACACAGAGTGGTACAGGTTTTGCTCAAGAATATCCCCGTATTTAGCACCATCCATCTTTCCCTCAACTCTGACCAGTTTTACCAGTCCCAGTAGCTGAAAAACATCACACATGATGCTGCCACCACCATGTTTCACTGTGGGGATGGTGTTGTGATGTGATGTGTTGGGTTTGCGCCAGACATAGAGTTTTCTTTGATGGCTGAAAAGTTAAATTTTAGTCTCATCAGACCAGAGCACCTTCCTCCATACATTTTGGGAGTCTCCTACATGCGTTTTAGCAAACTCAAAACGTGCCATTATGTTTTTTGCTGAAAGTAATGGCTTTCTTCTGGCCACTCTGCCATAAAGCCCAACTCTATTGAGCTTGAGGGGAATACAGGAATTGCAGTAAATATCTGCTCATGGATCGAGAGCTGGCTAAAAGCCAGGAAGAAAAGCGTTGTTGTAAATGGAACATACTCAGATTGGATAATGTTGTAAGTGGGGTTCCTCAGGGTTCAATATTAGGTCCTCTCCTTTTTAACATATTTATTAAGGATGTAGAAGTAGGATTCGAAAGTAGTGTCTCCATTTTTGCCGATGTGCAAGGTAATTAAATCAGATAATTTTGTACTTTCCCTACATACGGATTTGCATAAATTAGAGAAATGTGCATCTAAATGGCAGATGAGATTTAATACAAATAAATGTAAGGTTATACATTTGGGAAGGAAAAATAGCCATGAAATGTATAATATTAATGGAGCAAATCTAGGGGTATTTGATGTTGAAAAGGATTTGGGAGTACTTGTGGACAGCCACCTAGGTAACAGTACTCAATGCCAAGCAGCAGCTGCAAAGGCAAATACAATATTAGCAATTATTAAGAAGGGTATAGAAGCAAGGGAAGCAAATATAATTCTGTCACTGTACAAACCCCTAGTATGCCATCATTTGAAATATGAAGTACAATTTTGGGCACCACTTCATAAAAAGGACATTTTAGAGTCGGAAAAAGTACAGAGAATGTCAACAAAACTAATAAGAGGAATGGAGGGGCTAGAAAAAAGGCGTCTATGAGGGGATATGATTACCTTATCTAAATACATCCACAAATATTCTTCACAGTTAGGGTCATTAAACTGTGGAATTCTCTACCAAAGGAGGTGGTGACAGCGGATTCGATAAATAACTTTAAAAAGGGGTTAGATATATTTTTGAATAAAGAGGGCATTCAAGGTTATCCTAGATAACTAGCGAAGGAATATTGATCCAGGAAGAAATCGCCAGTTTATTGGGTCAGGAAGGAATTTTGCTTTTTTTCCCCTTATGAGACAATTGGCAAAGTTTCAATTGTTTTTTTTCTTTCTGTTTGCCTTCCTCTGGATCAATTACCAATTATTAACAAATAGTCTACATATAAAATGGATCAGAAGAGATCTAAAAAGGTTGAACTTAATGGACTAACAGTCTTTATTCAACCTCATACTATGTAACTATGTAACTATGCACGGCTTATTGTCATCATATGTACAGATACTCCAGTCTCTGCTGTGGAACTCTGCAGCTCCTCCAGGGTTACCTTAGGTCTCTGTGCTGCCTCTTTGTATAATGCCCTCCTTGCCTGGTCCATGAGTTTTGGTGGGCGGCCGTCTCTTGGCAGGTTTGCTGTTGTGCCATGTGCTTTCCATTTGGTTATGAGAGATGTGATGGTGCTCCTGGGGATCATCAAAGATTTGGATATTTTTTTAGAACCTAACCCTGACTTGTGCTTCTCAACAACATTGTCTCTTACTTGTTTGGAGAGTACCTTGGTCTTCATGGCAATGTTTGGTTAGTGGTACCTCTTGCTTAGATGTTGCAGCCTCTGGGGCCTTTCAAAAAAGGTGTGTATATGTAATGACAGATAATGTGACAGTTAGATTGCACACAGGTGGACATCATTTCACTAATTATGTGACTTCTGAAGGTAATAGGTTGCACTTTTTTTATTTTCAGTAATTAGGTGGGTTTTTTATTTTTTGCAATTAGTGTTGGGTAGGTAGTGTAGGTTTTAATAGGGTAGGGTAGGAGGGGGTTTATAGGATAGGGGTTTACTGAGTACATTGGGGGTTAAATAGGCCCAGTTAGGGTTATTGGGTCCAGTTAGAGTTAAATAGGTCCAGATAGGGTTAACTGGGACTAGATAAGACTACTTATGGGCTGTTAATTAATGTCACATAAGGGTCTGTATGCACCTTTATGGGACTGAGGGGCTTAATTTGAGGCTCATGGGGCTCTGTATAGAGCCCCATGAATGATGGGGTTAATTATGGGCTCATGGAGCTCTGTATAAAGCCCCATGAGTGATGGGGTTAATTAGGGGCTCATGGGGCTCTGTATAGAGCCCCATGAGTGATGGGGTTAATTTGAGGCTCATGGGCTCTGTATAAGGCCCCATGAGTGATAGGGTTGATTAGGAGCTCATGGAGCTCTATATAGAGCCCCATGAGTGATGGGGTTAATTAGGGGCTCATGGGGCTCTGTATAGTGCCCCATGAGTGATAGGGCTAACTTTTATTGTAGCACGGGATCCGTGGCGGGAAATTTTAATTTCTTAACTTTACAGTGGGGTCCCTATCGGGGGTCCCGATGGGGACTCCCAGCATTGGGGGGTGTAAATGTTAGTGGCAGCGGGGGTAAACATTTGTGTGCAGCAGGCCTTTTAAGGACCCAAGGCTGGGAGTTTGACATTCTTAAATGCAACTAGGGTTAATGTGGGGATCCTGAGGGGGTTCCAATCGTGATCCCTGCATCATAAGGGTTCTTATGTAGGAGTGGGGGGGGGTGTTAGGTGCAGTGGGTCCTCCTGAGCACATGTAGGACTTCGTCCTGCATTCGCGCTTTTCGAGCTGGGATACATTTGCGAAGTGGGAGGAATCGGACAATTGAATAGGATTTGCGATTTTAGCCCTGCGAAAGTGACACATTAAAGGCTTCAGAGTGGTGTACTCTCCATGTTGCATGGCCACCATTTTCGCAAGGCCGAAAATTGGAACCCGATCGGAGCTTGCAAATAGACCCCAATTGAATAGCAAATGTGTCTTGTGATTTCCACTTGCAACCTCGGATCTCAAATTTGCAGCAATTCAATGAGGCCAAATGTGTGCAGGCCCATGAAGCATATTTATTTGTAACTGCCACATCAGCAAGCCTGAGGCCTTGCAGTTAAGGGACGACTGTTATAAACAAAATGCATTTAACCATAGTGGAAAATCAAAAGTCTAACTCTTTGGTAAGTAGTGTTATCACTTTATTTTAATAATATATTAATAATAAAATATGTTACAAAGTGTTATATTATTTAAATTGAGAATATGGTTATTGCAGTTTTAAGGAACAGGATAACTCACGTCTATATATAAATGTGTCCGTAGACATGCACACTTGATCCGGGGTATCGCACATATATGCACTCCCCACGCAGCCGAAACTTATTTTCTCTTTGTTAGTTGTCTTACATATGGTGCAGAGCAGAGAGTGAGCTGAAATTAATAATAAAGAGAAACATGTTAATATAAACATCTTAGGCCAAATGTTACTCAAAATATTCAACTTTTAGGGTTTAGAAGCTTGCAAATTATGAAAAAGAAAAAAGGAGCCTCATTGCAGCAATAGCTTTTTTTGCATATGTGTAGGGCCTGCATATTGTCCAGTTTTTGTACTTAAAAGACCACTTTAGTGGTCTTATAAAGGGGTCTCTAATTTATAGTTAGGTAAGGCTTGAAAAAAAATTAAACTTATACTGAGGTTTTAAAAAATGACTATTTTTAAATGATTCCCCTGACTGAATAGTCTCTTAATCTCTCCATGCCACAGATGAAGTTTTGTGGCTGGAGTGGACCCAACAAAGGGTAAGTGCCAAATTGAACTCTCTAAAATTCACATTATTAGCAGGGAGCAGTGTAAATTGAGCTGTAATTTGATACCACCTACTACCATACTACAGGTGTGGTATGCCAGTTTAGATAACCCTCCCCCCTGAGTGATTCTACTCCAGCCACAATACTTCATTCAGGAGGTAAAAAGATCTGAAGCTTATATAGCCTTGGGGGCATGATTCAAAAATCTTATTCAATTATTTAAAAGCATATTAAAAGTTTGATAAGGTTTTTTTATTTATATATATTTTAACTATTCTATAGAGAGCCCTTGATAAGAACATTAAAGTGGTCCTTTAAAGGGAGAAGAGAAATATTCATATATCAGTCATATTTCACAACTATACATGAATAGCTATATAAATGGGCTGTTAAGATTTTCAGTATACTATGCTAATATTTAAACAACCCTGACATCTTATGTTTTCCTTATGATTCCACTAAACTAGCACACTGTTGTGAGCATGTGCCCTGAATGTTTCTCTCCCATATAATTTAGAAATGGAAGACTTAGTAAGTTGTAATATGGATCCATGTGGTTGTAGGACGGGAGCCATTGGGCCCATGAAATAGGGGAACCCTTAAGGAACAGTGAACGGAACCACAGTCCAATTTAAGGGAGAGGTAAAAACATTAAGTTATAAGGGGTGTCATGACCCACTTGACTATTTATGGATGGACACTGGCCCATGTGGCTTCCAAACTCAAGGGCTAATTTCATGGCAGCAGAAGTTGATAAAGGGACTATGATATTATTTTTAAACCTGTTGTTTGTGTAATGTTTGGCCCCAGGCCCTGGTTGTGTGCCCTGGGCCTCCAAGAGCCCATTTCACCCAGTGATTTGAGCCTAAAGGGCTCTGGGTCAATTTTTGTAAATGTTGACTGTTTATTTCATGTGCAGCTTGTGTAACTGTTCCGTTGGCCCAAAAATTATTTGGGCGTTATTATTATTATTATTTTTTTGTAATGTGCCAACATATTCTGTAGCACTATACATACGTTATGATGAAGGCAAAACAATATTAACAGATTACAAAAGATGGAGGGCCCTGTCTTTGAGCTTAGAATTCAGTGTCCATACTGCTTTCCCCAAAGCACCTTGCAAGATTGAAAATTCGGGGTTAGCACCACTTTAAGGCCAACCAGTAGGCACTTCCAGTAGCCAACCACAATACCCAGTTCACTCCCAGTCCTAGGGCTGGGCTACAGTCCCGGTGGGATTCAAACTTGTTAAGCAGCAGAATAGGCTCCATAGGCTTCTATGGGGGAATTCAAGAACAAGATTAAGCCATTAATTGCAATTAACAAGGCTGTCAAAACAGCAGCCAGAACACTTGTTTCAACAGACAAAGGTTAAGAGGTGTCAAGTGCTCTGCAACTGATATCCCTTTAATCCTTTTGTATCGTGGTTAATAACAAATTAGAAAGTACGTCACCTTAACCATTGCATGTGACCCCCCATAATTCTAATAGGTTTCTAAATGTCTATTATTCTTAGGGAAGCCCTGGTCAGCCCCAAAAAGTACAAACATTCTGGGACCATCACAGACCCCTTAGCCGACTCACCTCCAAATCAATAAAGCTATTTCATCTGAAGAGAGGTCAGCTAGGGAGTGTATAAACCCAACCACATAGTCCAATGAAATCACCAGGACCTACCACTACTTTCTCTCCACTGTGGAGGAACCCCAAGGCTGATAACCAACCAGCCCCTGCATATTAAAGCCCTTGACATTGGTTATCAAAACACTGATGAATCCTTGGCACATAGGAAGAAGAGGAAACAGAATGGCACCAACTCCATGGAGACAGCCCTGACCCACATAGGGTAGTTCAAAGGGTATTTTTGCCCAAGGAAATGGCTAGTGGAGAATTAAATGTATAAATATGTGACCTGAGAAATAAAGTTTATTTCTCTGCTTAGGTATATACAGCCACTTAAAGATTCATCACTAAATTACTTCTAATACTGTAAATTCAATTATTATTTTTCAAATGTTAAATAATTTTGGAGCATATAGACACTTTGTTGAAACTGTGTTAATTTAATTATCTTCATATTGTACTATTCTGTGTTTCATCCCACCTCTCATACCCCTCCCACACACCTCTCAGTTGTTTGTAACAAATTTGATCTGCTCATATTCTCTGGATCTGATCTCTTCTGGTTCTCTCTTTCCAGTAACTGCCTCCATCTTAGTTCATAGCAATTGCCTTCCCTGAAGTTTGAAACTTGCAATTGCTCTCTCTGCCCTACCTCACTGCCCCACACCCGCCCACCCTTTCATTCTCTTTACCCTCCCTCCCTGCCCCACACCCGCCCACCCTTGCATTCTCTTTACCCTCTCTCCCTGCCCCACACTCTCCCACCCTTGCATTCTCTTTACCCTCTCTCCCTGCCCCACACCCGACCACCCTTGCATTTTCTTTACTTATAGAAACTCTTATGACTTGCACCTGCTCAGCCAACATCACCCGATAAAAAAAAAAAAGCTTATCTACTCACCTACCTCTGGTACTATTTTCCCTGCTCCTGAATCTATATTACTACTTCTACCATATCTTAGGATAATAATTCTTCCCCCACAATCTTCTAACCTATTTTTTCCTAATCTCACACATTGTCACAATGGTCTCTCATTGTTTCCTCTTTCTTATAACCTACTGCCTCTTTCTCAGGCTCTCCTTTGCAGCATCTCCATATCACGTCCCCAACAATATTACCATCTCACCTTTCTTGCTCTCCTTTCCTTTTCTCTGCTCCCATGATCTCCTCTCCCTCCTCCAGTCACAATATCATCCCCTCCCTAACACTCACAAGCAAAAACAGCACTGTAAGTCCCAGTCCCATCTTCTCTCCCTTTCACTCCTCCTTCTCCTGGCTGCGGGAGATATATCCCCTAACCCAGGCCCCTTACTCATCTCCACTCGCTGTCAGCCACGCTCTGTTTCAAGGCCAGCAAACACCCGTAACACCCAGAATCTGATATCCATCACATGTCACAAACCTTCATCTCTACCTTTCTCCTGCGCCCTCTGGAACGCACAATCTATCTGTAATAAACTCACATTCACTCACGACTTATTCACTACAAACTCCCTCAATCTACTGGCTCTCACTGAAACCTGGCTCTCATCCTCAGACACTGCCTCCCCTGCAGCACTCTCTCACTGTGGTTTTCACCTCAGCCACACACCTACACCGGGGAACAAACAAGGTGGTGGTGTGGGTATTTTTCTTTCCACTTGCTGTACATTTCCCCTCATACCCCCTCTCCCATCCCTCCAATTCTCATCCTTTTGAAGTTCATACAAACTGCCTCTTCTCACCTATCTCTCTACGCTGTGATCTATCGTCCCCCAGGCACTCCCTTTCAATTTCTTGATCACTTTTCTGCCTGGCTCCCCCACTTTCTCTCCTCCAATGTTCATTCACTAGTACTTGGAGATTGTAACATTGCTGTGGACACTCCCACCTCCCCAGCAGCAGCCAAACTGCTTACATTCACCTCTTCCCTTGGCCTCTCACAACTAACAGATTCTTCTACTCATCATGCTGGACATTCTCTTGAACTTATCTTCACCAATCTCAGCAGAACCTCCAACCCAGTCATCCGTCCACTCCCTCTATCTAACCACCACATCCTTACCTTAAACCTCACCACATCACCCCTCTCCTACCCCTACCACCATCACGAACAGAAACCTGCGAGCACTTGAACCTACTCAGCTCTCCACTATTATCCAACCCCTTCTCAGTCCCATCACCAACCTTAACTGCCCTGACACTGCCACCTCACTCTAGAACTCTACTCTCTCTTCCACCCTTGACACTTTGGTCCCCATATCCACACGCAGATGCCCTCGCTCTCATCCACAACCATGGCACAGAGGTACTCCCACTGAACGACTGTGGAGGAAATCATGCACTTCAGCAGATTTCCTCCACTACAAATTTGTGTTACACTCCAATTCCACTGCCCTTAACCTTGCCAAAAAGCAGTACTTTACAATACTAATATCAACTCTGTCCTCTAACCCCAAGTGTCTGTTTGCCACTTTCAATACTCTCCTCCACCCACCACCTCCTACCATCCCTTCCTCTCTCACAGCTGAAGACTTTGCCAACCATTTTATTCATAAAATTCAAAACATCTGCAATGAACTCTTATCTCATAGTGATCTACACACTTCACCCTCCCAACTAACCAACAACACCCAGTCTTCTCCCTTCCCCAATCCCACTGCCACTTTGAACCTCTTTAATCCGGCTACAGAGGATGAAGTCTCCAAACTGCTATCATCCACTTGCCTTACTACCTGTCCTCAGGATCCTATTCCATCTCAGCTCATATCTCACCTCACTACCACACTAATCCCAGCTCTCACACATATTTTCAACCTCTCCCTTACTACTGGCATGTTTCCGTCTTCTCTGAAACATGCCATAGTTATACCCACCCTCAAAAAAACGTCATCTGACACTGACGTTGCATCTAAATACCGCCCTATCTCTCTGCTTCCCCTGGCTTCCAAACTGCTGGAGCGGCTCGTCTATAACCGCCTTACCAGCTTTATTTCCTCTAACTCCCTTCTTGACAGCTTCCAATCCGGTTTTCGGCCCCAACACTCCACTGAGATAGCTCTTACTAAAGTCACCAATTACCTGCTTACTGCCAAGTCAAAAGGTCACTTCTCAATTCTTCTTCTTCTAGATCTCTCTGCTGCCTTTGACACTGTCGACCATCCACTATTACTCCATATCCACTTCTCCCTCTGTATTCGAGACACTGCTCTCTCGTGTTTCTCATCATACCTACAAAATCGTTCATTCAGTAACTCCTTCTCTGACACCTCTTCTTCTTCTCACTCCCTGTCTGTTCGTGTACCCCAAGGATCTGTCCTCGGCCCCCTCCTCTTCTCCATTTACACTTCCTCACTTGGTACCCTCATAAACTCTTTTGGGCTTCATTATCATCTCTATGCAGATGACACCCAAATCTACCTCTCCGCACCAGATCTGTCCCCCTCTGTTCTAGCACACGTCTCCAGCTGCCTCTCTAGTATATCCTCTTGGATGTCCACCCACCATCTCAAACTCAACATGTCTAAAACTGAACTCCTAATCTTCCCTCCCTCTCCGACAGCTTCAATTCCTCACATCTCTCTCACTGTCATCAAAGACATCATCACCCCCTCCTCCCAAGCCCGTTGTCCTGGAGTTCTATTGGACCCCGCTCTGCCTTTCATCCCTCACATACAATCATTAACTAAATCTTGTCTTCTCCATCTAAAAAGCATCTCCAGAATTCGTCACTATCTTACACAAGACACAACTAAAATCCTTATACACTCTCTCATCTCTCGACTAAACTACTGCAACTCGCTTCTTGTTGGCCTGCCTACCACCCAACTGTCTCCACTTCAAGCCTTTATGAATGCCTCTGCTAGACTCATCTTCCGTACACAGCGTTCAGTGTCGGCGTCACCTCTGTCAGTCACTCCACTGGCTTCCCTTGGCCTCAAGAATACAATTTTAAATCATGACCCTAACTTACAAAGCCCTCATCAATAATGCTCCCCCTTACATCTCTGCTCTCATCTCCAAATACTTCCCCACCCACCCTCTTCGTTCTGCTTGTGACCTTCTCCTTTCTACAACTCTTGTCACCTCCTCTCACTCCTGCTTCCAGGACTTTTCTCGTGCTGCCCCTAGTCTCTGGAACTTCTTGCCTTGCTCCACCAGATTATCCTCTTGCCTCAAAACATTTAAAACCTCACTTAAAACTAATCTCTTTAAAGAAGCGTATCACCTTCCACCCTAACACACTTATGACCTCTCTCTCTCTCCCTCTTTTACCACTCACTATCCCTTAGATTGTAAGTCTGCGAGTTTCTATCCTAAATACTTTGTGAATTCACCATGGACATTGGATTCCTAGCTCAAAGACAGGGCCCTCCTTCCTTTGCTAATTGTTAATCTGTATTTATCATTGTCTGAACCTAATTTATGTACAGCCCTACGGAATATGTTGGTGCCTTATAAATAACCTGTGATAATAATAATAATAATGTTGTGTTTCATTTACAAGGAAGTCATTTATTATTTTTTGTAATCAGAAGTTAATTTCTGCCTCTACTTAAGCTATCCTGTGTGAGGGGATAAAAAGAACCTAACAATTTGCAGGTAGGATTGGTCTTCTTGGCCTTTTCAAGCCCAACAAAGAGTGGGTTGTGACAAGCGGCCAACAAAAACTTTTTTTTAGAACAAGGACTGGAAAGTATTTTCTATATTTTTGCTGATGAATATTTTGCATTTTTCCTCCAAAGGGACTTTCATAAATTAGAAGAATTGGCAAATAAACGACAAGTTATGTATCTGTGAAGGAAAAATAGTTTATATATTATATATTATTTATAAACTAAGCGTGAGCAATACCACGTAGGGTCACTCAAAATGGGCAGATCATAGCAGAGAGGTCAGACAAATTGCAGTATTCTGGAGAATAAACTGGCAATCCGCTCCAGTACCTTGCCAAGAAAACCATATGGATAAGCACAGCCAGAAACAGACAGATGTAACTGAAAGTTGGACACGACTGAAGGACTGAGCAACAACAGTGTGTATACTTTTTTTTTTAATTATGGCCTCAGCACAAAGTCTTATTCAGATTTGTAACTGCTCTTGGGGGCTTGCCTTCAGTCAGCCATTAGTTTGAATGACGTTTAAGCAGGTTTTGCTTATTATACATCGAACACTTTTCTAATGTTTTATACGAGTTCTTTTAAATGCATGAAAAATGACTAGATGAGCAGCTTGTGTTTTAGTACAATGCCTTTGCTCATCTCTCTCTTCAGTTGGGTGTATTTTTCTTGAATCTATAGACATCCTCATTAAGATTCTGTTTTATTTACATCTACATCATACATATCATTCTTTATTACATTTACATGTATTTACATTTACATTTTGTAGCCAAGTAACATAATCTGTAATAACAGAGCAGGCAGAGACCTGACCGATTGTATATTGAATTTCCAGGCTTTGTTCTCACTTCATTCAGTGGCTTGGTCCCACTCCTCCTCCATTCGTCTTATCCTCCACCCCTCCTCTACTCTTTACCAATCTGATCTGCAGGGCCATGTGTATAGGTGTATTCACTCTACTACAGAACAGGCTATTCATCTTTTTATATTGTTTTTTTCTTATGGCTGAATACAGGCTTAGCTCCATCTCCTTCCCTTCCCAACTTATCCTTTACCCCCACTCAGTTACTTAGAGACGTGTGTATGGATGGGATGTGATGACTTCTGATGGCTGCACTGATAACTACATCCTTATCCCCCTCCAAGATCTCATTCCCAGTACAGCAGATATAATCCTGCAAATCACTCGGCTGCCAAGTGTCATCTTCATCCAGCTGCAGGTGTCGTCTGCTCCTCAACATGCGTGGGGTTAGTATTTTGCTGAAAATTTATTTTTTTCAGCTGTTTCTATTATTTGTATTGTTGTGTGAACCTGCAAGTGCTCCTGTCCTAAATTGCAGTGGCAGCAGCATAGCTACATAATGTTAACAAATATGTGAATAAAATAATTGACCCAGGATTCAAGAAAAGTATCAGGAGGGGGAAGCAGAGTCTAAGGTTTAAGTTACCACTTCCTTCCAAGGACGTCACATGACCATCTTGTTCTTTCTTCTTTTTCTGGATGATACTTTTATCCAGAACTTTATTAAATCCTTTAATATATTATCCTCTAAGCTATAAAGATTAAAGAACCACTATAACTAACATTATCATGTTTTAAACATTACAATTTTTTTTTTAAAAGTCTACAATTTAATTATATTCAAATTAGAAACAATTAGATCATTTTCCCAACAAAAAAACTGAACCATTGGGATGTCTGAACTGCAGCTTATTGTGCCTGTATTCCTATTCATCTGAAGGTGATCAGATAAGAAAGCACACCTAAAAGCCTCTCCATGAGATGTTGTCGTCATGTCCTCTCAATTCACTTGTAAGATAAAGAGTGGATCAAAAACATAATTTATGTATCTGTTTCTGTGATGTTTTATTTATTTTTATTAAAATAATACTTTTTTTACATGCAAAACAAAAACTTGACATTATATAAGATATGTTATTTTAAATTTATCATATAAAGTTATGGACTACAGTACCCTTAAAGGGAGATGCAAGTATTTTTTTTCTTTGTTGCATTTGAAAGAGCATGTTTGATCATTTGTCACGGTGTGTTTTATTTTTTCCAATGAAGGTCGCAGAGCACAAAAACGTATTCAGATTTTCAACTGCTCTTGCCCTCTATCAACTAATGAGATCTACAAGCTAAAGTATGCTCTCTGATATTCCTTTTAGTGTGAATGAAGAGTCAACTTTTTTTTCTTAATTATTCAGTCATGCAAAAAAATAGATTTTTACAATGTTTAAAACATAATCTTAAAGGCACAGGAAAACAGTTGTGTCCCTTGTCCCTTTAAGTTAATGAAGCCTTTCCTTTGTTTGGTCTTCTAGACCAAAAACCATTTTAGTCACCCTACTTTGAATTATTTTCGACAAACTATTATAGATAGGGGCCTCATTCAAATGTGATTTGGTCAATTGAATAGGGCTCTATATAAGCACACAGCATATTTTTTTTACAAAAGTTTTTAGATACTGAACTTCTATCCAAAAAGCAAGGTTTTCACTAACTAAAAATTTCTGTAAAAAATATGCTCTGTGCTTATATAGAGCCCTATTCAATTGGCCATTTGAATGGGGCCCGGGGAATTTATAGAGTTGCATTAGTGCCTTTATTTTTCCACCATGATACATAAAAATACAGATACAACATACTAGATTACATTGCTGCAGATATATTTATCAAAATAGCCCCAAAATATGTTAATAGACTAGAATAAATAGATATTGGATTTGAAATTGTATATTATTCTGCTGATACATATTGTTCAATGCTGTTTTGCAAAGTTTTATATGCAATTTAATTGCTAAAGTGTTTATGCTGTAAAACGCTTCATTCTAAACAGTTTTTTTAAAATATTAGACATTTAATAAATTATTGAACATTAGAATGTGCTGCACAATAAATTATCAGCCTTATTAAATTGCAATTTGGCCAATTGAATAGGGCTTTATATAAGCACATAACATATTTTGTTTTTTACAGAAGACTTTAGTTAGTGAACTTCTATCCAAAAGCCAGGTCTTCACTAACTAAAAACTTCTGTAAAAAAATATGCTCCATGCTTATATAAAGCCCTATTCAATTGGCCGGATTGCAATTTAATAAGGCTGTATGTGTTACTAAAGCACCTGAAGCGCTAATAAATGTTTCCTTTCAAAATCATCTATATTATGATGTTTATAGATCACAATACGATTCTTAATGACATTGTTGATAGGAATCTCCTACAAACACTTTTCAATTAAACTTTCCATAATATGTATGCTATAATAATATATGCACTTTTTTTTATTTTGGCAATATATTATGGTAGATTTATTACTGTAAAAGTGATAATTGATTTTCATATAACCTCGTGAACTAAAAGATTATGTTTAATTATTTTTGAGCAAATATGGCTAAAGACATTTAAACTTCTACACTGCGTATTTCAAGCACAGTTTATCAGTAAATACATAATTATAATCCAACGGAATGTATACAAAAAAATTATAAAAAAATCTAAAAGTAATATCAATGAGCAGTATTAAAAAATGTGCTTAGGTGTCTATAATCCAAAATATTTTATATTATTGGCAATATTATGTTTTTATTTATTTTAGCATAAGCAATGACATAAGCATTTTGATGGCCAAGTTTACAGGACTTGCAGCCTTATTAAATTGGAATTCGGACAGTTGAATAGGGCTCTATTTAAACACATAGGGCCTCATTCAAATGTGATTTGGCCAATTGAATAGGGCTCTATATAAGCATAGAGCATATTTTTTTACATAAGTTTTTAGTTAGTGAACTTCTATCCAAAATCAAGATCTTCACTAACTAAAACTTCTGTAAAAAGAATATGCTCTGTGCTTATATAGAGCCCTATTCAATTGGCAAAATCGCATTTGAATGAGGCCCATACCATTCTTTTTTACAGAAGTTTTTAGTTAGTGAAGACCTTGCTTTTTGATAGAAGTTAACTAACTAAATACTTCTGTAAAAAAAAAAAGAAGCTATGTGCTTAAATAGAGCCCTATTCAGTTGTCCGAATTGCAATTTAATAAGGCTGTTAGATGTCAATTTTCCCATTGAATATGCCATCACAGACAGTGGAGGAGCTACTGCGTGAGCAGCAGGTACAGAGCACCAGGGACAGCAGTTGGGCAGGAACCCTCTCATGGGCCAATTTAGGTCTCATGCTACCCTAAGCCATTCAGATTTGAGTGCCCCCCATGCCCAACTTGCAGTTGGTCCTTTACTCTTTCTATATCTAAATCATACATTTATGGTTGTTTATGAGCAGAAAATGATCTTGATCTATCGATGGCATGGTGAAGTTCTATTGACTGTATATTCATTTAAGCAAACAATGATATATGTGAAGCGTATCACCTTCCACCCTAACACACTCATCACCTCTCTCTCCCTCCTTTACCACTCACTATACCTTTAGGTTGTAAGTCTGTGAGTTTCTATCCTAAATACTTTGGGAATTCACCATGGACATTGGATTCCTAGCTCAAAGACAGGGCCCTCCTTCCTTTGCTAAATGTTAATCTGTATTTATCATTGTCTGAACCTTTCAGTCCTGCAGGGTGCTTTGGGAATGTACCATGGACACTTGATTGCAAGCTCAAAGACAGGCCATCCTTGCTTTGCTATGTGTTAAATTGTATTTATCTTTGTCTGGAACTTAACTTAGGTACAGCGCTATGGAATATGTCATTGCGTTATAAATAAACAATAACAATAAAAATATATATCCACAAACGCATTAAAATATTAACACCATGGCAGAAGTGGCGAAGTCCAACCATCCATTATTAAAACGTAATTACATTTTATGAAGCACTACAGGACACTGATAGACCATGATGAAGTAACCTTACTAAAATATATAGAATCCAGACTTGATAAATATAACATGTATTTTTTTACTCACCTGTTGTTAGGATCATTGAGAAGATACAGACTTCAGTGAATGTTGTCTTCATGGTGGCTACTTCACAATGACAGCTCTGCGTGTGCCGTATGACAGCTCTATTTGTGGTGTAGGAAAGCTCTAAAAGCTTTGCGTGTGCTCTATGACAGCTCTGCGTGTGATGTATGACAGGTTTTCACACAGTAAAACATAGAATAATATTCCAGGATCAGGTGTTTCCCCTCTTGGGAGAAGACAAATAGCGGTTGATGCTCCAACACAAGTATTCTATGCAGATTTGTCAACAGAAGGTGTTGGCAAATTGGGAAATAACAATATCCTTTATATCTATTTCTGCTTTGTTTTTTATAAACCCATGTGATTAATTCATGTTAACTAAATAGTGTAAGTATTACAATATGAGTAGTTGAAAAGGAGAGATTGGGTGGATGAGAGTCTGGGTTAAATTGACTCACAAGATGGAGAAAAGAATGGGGGGATTGAGGAGTGGCCAAAAAAACGATAGTGTCGGCAGGATTATGTATTGATTGGAGGTGTAGACAAAACAAGCATAGATAGAGAATTGACAAAGGAGTAGTTAACAAATTGAGAGTGACCAGAACAATGATAGAGGTGGCAGGAATATATAAAGTTAGTGAAGACCTTGCTTTTGGATAGAAGTTCAATAAAAACTTCTGTAAAAAAATATGCTATGTGCTTATATAGAGCCCTATTCAATTGGCTAAATCGCAATTGAATGAGGCCTATTGTGTCCAATATCAGGTATAGTTATTTAAAAGATCATATAGAAAAAAATGTTATTGGTTCAACGAGAGAAACATATAATTGTGAAGATATCTCCCAATGTCAGATTCTTGAACTTTCAAAATGTGTCACCACATGCTTGCTTATATTGTATATAAAAAATAAAACAGCTAAACAACTAAAAGCTTGCTCTAGGACAAGGGTAAGCAATGTCAATTCTAAGTTGAGAGTGTCAAAATCCCTACCAGATTGTATCAACCACATGCAAGAAGATCCTCCTGTTCTAGAATAACGTACCATCTTAAGAACATATAAAAAATATAGCTCTCGTGACATAACTGACATAATGAATAGATATTCATTGTGACAGCTTTATATTATATGTGATGGAAAGTTTTTGTGTGTGGTTCTCTCCTGGGATTAGAATCCTAAAAGATGCGAAAGCTTAATATTTTCATTACCCATAGTTTTCGTGAAAAAACAAGCAACAATAAAAAGCTGGGAATGGAGAAGCATGTATACATTTTATTTATTTATTTATTTAATGCCAGTGTGCAATATGCCAAACCACAATTGTTATGATATATTTATGCCAGGTAATGTGAGTGTAAATTGTTTATGTTCCACATTAGGTAATAATGGTCAAAAAAAAAAAAGTGTCAGTATACAAAAAACACTGCACGCTTACACTTATATTTGCTATTTTCCAATTACTCCCTCAGTTTCCTGAATCCCTTAACATTCTGATGTGTTTTAAGGGCCTCTCACCCGGGCCAATACAATCATAGCCAAGGCTGTGCTTTTCTTTATACATTTCATAGAATGAGACCCAGTAGGTTTCTAGTAGAGAATGTGGCTCCACAGTGACAGCTTTTTGTCTACAGTGAACAGAATAGGTTCAGGTGTACACCCTCTTGGGATATGAAAAGAAACAGGAGGTTGCGTGTTACTCAATAGATTATGCAAATAGGCTGTTAAATAGCAGAAAAGCTGCCAGACCAAGATGTATACATTTGAGAATTTATATCTAAATATGTAATTCAACTATTTCTCAGGAATTTGGGAATATTATCTGCTTACACTGGCCGTCATTCAATTGCGATTTGGCCAATTGAATAGGGCTCTAAATAAGCACATAACATATTTTTTTAAAGACGTTTTTAGTTAGTAAACATCTATCCAAAAGCAAGTTTTTCACTAACTAAAAACTTCTTTAAAAAAATATGCTATGTGCTTATTTAGAACCTTATTCAATTGGCCAAATCACAATTGAATGAGGCCCACTGTGACTTTTAACCAATACAATTGTTATTATTATTATTATTATTATTATAGTTTTATAACGCGCCAATATATTTTTAACAATTTCACCCAAAAAAAATATACCATACACTGTTATTTGTAGGTTTCCAAATGCTAACCTAATAAATGATAATCATTACACTCTTTTGACTGAATGTTGATTTAAGGATAATCAGTATGTCGTATAGTGTTAATAAATAAACCAATAACTATACAAAGTATCCATAACATTGTGTCAATGTGTGTTAACATTAGAAATTCAACTTCTTTTTTAAGGTAATTGATTCCCTTTATTAATTTCTAAAGCACTATGGAAAATGTTGGCGCTTTATAAATAAAGAGTAATAATAATAATAATTGCTTTGAGAGCATGTATGGTTATTTTCTCTGCTGGGTTCTCAGGCCATGTTAGGGAAAGCCATGTTATTGCATCAATGTACTTGACATTGGGGTACTTGTTATGAGTAAAATAAATAATAAAGTAGCAGATCATTCTGGAAAAAATTCTGTAATAATCTCACAACCACAAGGGATCCAAATATGACCAGGCCTGTAAAGTAAAATCATTAAACTTGTTTTAATTTATTAAGATACAATAATATTTTACATGTACATGATCTCTGCAAGCACATGTTAAAGGACCACTGTAGTTCAAGACACTTGTCTGTCTAATATTTACCAAAATAACAACACCAGCATATGTGTAAGCTATAGGCATAAAACATTTTTGGGGAAAATCAGATTTTTTGAAGACTGTTATGCAATCTAATTAATAAACTGCACTAAAATTTAATGGACACTGTGAGCCTCATTCAATTGAGCTTTCGGGAGATCTGGGCTTCGGAAATGTAGCCTGCAAGTTATTTTGCTATTCAACTGGCGTCTGCGGGCTCAGATCGAGTTAGGGCTCTGGCCTCTGATTTGATGCAAGTTAATGCTCCTCCAAACCTTTGATCTTTCACGGCCACAAGAGATGCAAACGCTAAAATCGCAAATGGCTATTCAATCGTCCGATTCCACCTCGCTAACCACCCCGCCAAGCCCGCAGATGGCAAAAGTTGAACCACAAGTTACTGGTACGAAAGAGGACTCACAAAGGGTTTAATCACATGTCTGGAGCACTTTAAAAGCAAATAAAAAAGCAATACTGTACTCTTATTAAAAGGGAAAGTGAACTTAGGTCTTAGAATTAATAGCACAACATTCTCAAGTTTGCAAATCAGCCCAGAAAAATACTGGAACTTGCATGTAATAGAATATCATATTTACGGTGTTATCGATATTGCAATATTTCAGCAATGTGGGTCCGATCATAACTCGTAATTGAAGCCCATAAGACTTTGAAATCCAAACTCCATTTTCCATTAATGTAATGATGACGATCTCTGTTTCCATTGGCTGTTTCTATCTCGAGAGTTACGGCCTTAGTTAATTGATCTGTTCAAGCCCCCAAATGCTACATACGATGGCATGGTTTACAAATTTCGCTATCGGCCCATAACTTATGGCCTTGAGCAACTGAATAGCACCATAACTTGCAAGTGCCGCGGGACATAACTTGCGTCTCCGATTTGAATGAGGCTCTGTGACTTTAACTCTATTTCAAATAAAGCACAGTAACCCCAATTTATTGTTGCATTAGGCAAAGCCCATTGTCAAAGTGTAAGTTAAGAGATCCAGTCTTGGACCTTTTTTGTATTTTTAATTAGCATCTTCTCTGCCTTTGTTACTAAAGAATCAAAAAGGGAAAGTTTTAGAGAAAATCTTTTCTTTAGAATATTGTAAATATGACACCCCAGTGGCTTGTTCAGCACCAGTATTTATTATTTTAGTTCCTCCACTCATTCAAAAGTTAAAAAAAGAAATGAAATATATGTTGTTTTAATATTTTTTTCCTGTTTCACTCTGAATGAATAGCTCCCCTGATGGTTAGCAGTTGTACAGGTGTGTATTAAAGCAAAAGATCTTCTTAAAGTGTTCATTGTTAAAAGCCCAACCATATTCATTGGCATTTCCCCTCCTTCTGACAAGCTCTGTGTCTAACAATATGCCTGGGGCTATTAAGTTATTGGCCATCTGTTCGTAATTTGATAACATTTAGTTAACACTATAATGTGAATTTTTTCCAGTCTGAAGAGTAACAAACAGGTGATAGAATTTAGAGTTAACAGAAGGAATCTCATGAGAGATCATTCTAAGAAAGAGTGACTAACCGCATGTCACATGGAGCCTACCGCAATATGAGCACCTCTAGGGAGGTCTCCTTGGACCATTTCATTGCATGACACATTGGAAGCAGCTGTGAAGATAATAAACACACTGATGATTTAATACAAATACAAATTAACAATGTACCTACACGTATAAAACACACCTCTACACACTACATAACCAAAAATACAATGATACAATAGGATTTCATTCATTTTCAATGTTTAAAAAGTGTTATTAAATATTTAAAAATATATATCATTTTTAAAACATGCTCATATTTTTAAGGAAAATATTGCGCATATTTTTAAGGAAAATATTCTGCCATGTTACATCTTGCTCAGGAGTATATTTATGTATATTATACCTTGATAAGTGAGCAAATTAACTCTTCCACAATAAGTTGATCTCTGCCGCATATTTTTAAGTGGTGTTGATGTTAATTTATCTCTTCCACCATTACACGTGTATAGGTCACATCTGTAACATTCCAGTTCTACTTTCTTGTATATCTTTATATATATATATATATATATATATATATATATATATATATATATATATATACATATATATATATTATTATTATCTTTATTTATATCGCGACAACATATTCCGTAGCGCTGTACGGGGTTAAGTACATAGCAAAAAACAAATTAAACACCTTGGGCCTCATTCTATTATCGGCCGCAGCCGCTGCGGGGCCGCAAGGACCGGCCGCAAGCTTTCCGGCTATTCTATTCCCCTCCGGCCGGGGGTTCCGGCAGGCTTGCGGCCGGCGCCTTGTTATCTCTTGCGGCAGATCGCGCCGGAGGAAAGCCTTTGATCTAAAACGGCCGCAAGGAAATCGGCCGTAAGAAAAGCCCGGTTGCGATTCTATTGCTCCGGGAAACCTCTCTGCAAGGCTAAAAACGAGCCGCAGCTTACTTGCAGCAAACAGGTCCCGCTAGCACCAATTAAGCACATAAAATAGCTCAAATAAAGCCATCCTGCACTTTGCGTAGTCTATAAAGTGATATTCGGTGTTAGCAAAAATAGCACATAATTACCCTATACTCAAACCCGTAAAATAATTTATTTTTAATATACGGAAATATACATGTAAAAAGTCCATAGGGCTTGGAGCACCTCAGACCCGCCCACGCCGCAGCCGGAAAATAAACAGTTAATTCGAACTCGGGTTTGGGCTGATGTGCAAGCTTGAGAGTGGGTTACTTTTAATCCTCATGTCCCCCAATATGATCCCTAGCATTTACAGAGCTGTACAGTGCGGGCTTGAATTTATTTTTGCGTTTTTAGATTTCAAAACTTACGGCCGGTTCCAAGATATGCGGCCGGCCGTAAGGGGAGATCCTTGCGGGGCCGTATAATAGAATCGCGAGTTAACAGAACCCCCGCAAGGAATCGCAGCCTTACGGCCGATTTATGGCCGATAATAGAATGAGGCCCCTTGTAAAGAATGGAGGGTCCTATTTTTGAGCATAAAATCAAATGTACATAGAGCTTGTTTCCAAGGCACTGACACACAATTGAAAACTCGCGAACTTACAATCTAACGGTTATCTTATGTACAGCGCTACGGAATATGTTGGCGCGTTATAAATAAACAATAATAAACGATAATATATATATATATATACAGTATATATATATATATATATATATATATATATATATATGTATATATATCTTTAACTGTTGAGAAAGAAATTTCACCCAATACTACTAGGACAACCAGGGGCATAATAACAAACAAAAAAAATCTGAGTGTAACGTTTAAATAGACTAACAGCCCGCAATCTTGAGTGGTTCACTATTTTTTAATATTGGGATAACATAGGCTTATAATTATTAATACAAGTGAGAACATTTAATTAATGATAATACTGTGAAAGGTGAAAAGCGGAATCCCCCTATGCATTGTAGAATATTCCGGTGCCTCTGTTGGTCATGTATGCTCCTGAAACCCCCTATACATGTTTACATGACTGTTTGACTTCCATACTTTCCTTTGATCTGCAGTCTCCGTAACTCCCTTGGTGCTCTTAAAAAGGAGGAGAGAAAAATCAGTTAGATGGAGGAAGAGACACAGACACAAGTGATAAGAGAGGAAGAAGGAGAAAGAGAAGAAGGATATGAGGAAGAGAGAGAGACACAAAATGGAGAGTGAGAGAGTAAAAAAAAGGGTGGACGTAAAATGGCTTAAAATGGCAAAGAGAGAGTGGGAGAGAGATACAAAGAGGCAGAACTAAAGTGGGGGTGTATTGAAGGAGAGGGAAGAATGAAGGAGAGAGAGTTAAGGGGGAGAAAGGAGGATATTTAGGGGAAAGATGGACATACGTGGAAGAGAGATAGCTGTTAATCAAATGGGTGTATTTGAGCTAATAGTGCAAGGGTGACTAGCTGTTTACTAGATGCTCACACAAGATTCTGGAACAAGAAATGGGGTGGGGGGGTGGACCGGAAGGTAAGAGTAAGTACTGGTGGAGAACTCTTTCCGTGTCTATCAGATCCACAAGCCCATTTGTATCAATGCTGACAGGTCCAGTCTGCCTAACACGCCAAGAAAACTGGTTTCTTGCCAAACCCCTCATCAACAACCCTGACCACAGGCAGTTAAACACTAAAGTCCATTGTACCACTGTGGTTGTCTGTATGTTATAACAATAAATATATTTAACGTTTTTAATTCCAAAGAATATACTCTAAAACGTGGGACTTCAGCATCTCTTAAGTATCAACCGTTTTCTTTACAAACACATTGGTTCACCACGAGTGTTAAAAGGTAATTCAAATACCTACTTCTTACTCTCTGGGCCTCATTCTATTATCAGCCGTAAATCGGCCTCAAAGCTGCAATTCCTTGCGGGGCTCCCGTTACCTTGCAATTCAATTATACGGCATCGCAAGGCTATCCCCTTACGACCGGCCATATATCTTGCAACCGGCCGTAAGCTCAGAAATCTTTAAACGCAAAAATAAATTCAAGACGGCACTGTACAGCTCTGTAAATGCTAGGGATCATATTGGGGGACATGAGGATTAATAGCAACCCCCTCTCAAGCTTGCACATCAGCCCAAACCCGAGTTCAAATTAACTGTTTATTTTCCGGCCGCAGCGTGGGCGGGTCTGAGGTGCTCCAAGCCCTCTGGACTTTTTACATGGATATGTGACATAAATTAAAATTAAATTTTATTTACGGATTTGAGTGTAGGGGAAGGTTGTGCTATTAATGCTAACACCTACAATCACTTTATAGTCTCCTCAGAGTGCAGGATGGCTTTATTATGTCTTTATTATGTGCTTATTTGTGTGCCTGCGGGACCTTTTTGCTGCAAGTAAGCTGCGGCTCGGTTTTAGCCTTGCAGAGAGGTTTCCCGGAGCAATTGAATAGCAACCAGGATTTTCTTACGGCCGAAACTCTTGCGGACGTTTAAGATCAAAGGCTTTCCTCCGGCGCGTGCGGCCGCAAGGGATAGCAAGGCGCCAGCCGCAAGCCTGCCGGAAGGGAATAGAATAGGCGAATAGCTTGCGGCCGGTCCTTGCGGCCCCGCATCTCCTACGGCCGATAATAGAATGAGGCCCTCTGTGTCTAACAGCAGCCCACTGACAAAGACCAAGAGAAAGGAATACTTACACAGCAGCTTGAGATATGAGAGAGACAAATATCTAAAACGTTGAGATATACGGATGGGTAATAAAAAAGAAGGAAATTATTTAAAAGGGGAAAAACATTTAATAGAGCATATATAATTTTTTTTTTAAATGACATATTTAACGGCCATGGTGACGTATCATTTCATTAAAAGCATTTTGTTTTATGTATTTATTATATATTATTATTTCATTCTGAGATGTATTTGATTAAAAGTATACAATTAAAAGACATGTAAAGCTGGAGTCTGATGTTTCTCCTGTACAGAACAGAGTTACGTGATATTTTAAGTCTCTATTTAAATCACTATTCAATTGCTCAATTTCCCCAAGCCTGCAAATGTTTTCACACTCGTAAACGGCAAATGAAGGAGAAAATCCCACAAGTGCTAGAGAGGACCCGCAAGGGGGTTAAACCACTCATCATAGCACTGTAAATGCAAATAAAAAATCAATCCTGCACTGTAAAAATGGTGAATGCCATAATAGACATTAGAATTAATTGTACAGTCTCAAGCTCACAAATCGGCAGGAAATGTAAATTATTTTTATGTTTCATTTCGGGGTTAAATCGATCTCAGGTATCAATGAGTACATATCAGGCCACCCACATGGACTAGAACAGTATTGGCATTCATTTTGAGTCTGATCTCATATCGGATCCCCAAACCTAATTGTTTGACACGTAACCTCCATCTTTTATGGCTGTAATGACAGTCTCATTTTCTATTGGCTGATTCAAAATGGGCGGTTACGGTCTTACTGAATTGATCATGGTCCCGCCCTGAACTGCTCTGAACCAGTATATGGTTTACTGTAGTGGCTTCGGGCCCGTAACTTAAGGGTTCGAGCAATAGCATCGCAATCTGAGACGAACGAGAACCCGCAACTCACCCATAGACATACGGCTGTCTGCAATCGAGTTGTGGACTTCGGATTTAATCTGGCCCTTACAGTCTTATATCTCACATAGCACACTGCTAACCATCACCCTTTTTTTTGTCTTTTGGCAGTATTTGTTCTAGATTATGAATATAGTATACAATTACAAATTGCAGAATTGATCCTGGAGGAAAGCAAACTTGTTAAAATAATTAACATTTAGAGAAGAAACTCAAAGCATAATAGAAAAACATTTGCGTATGTGAATAAACCCCAATGCATCCCTTTTTGGTTATGTAGGGTGTACAGGTGTGTCTTAAATGTGTAGGTACATTGTTAATTGGATTAATGCAAACACAGATACAGGTTGCTGTAAATTATCAGTGTGTTTATTACCTTCACAGCTGCTTCCAATGTGTCATGCAATGAAATGGTCCAAGGAGACCTCCCTAGAGCCGCTGATATTGCGGTAGGCTCTGTGTGACATGCGATTAATCACTTATACTAGGACACTCTCTCATGAGATTTCTTTTGTTAACTCTAAATTCTAGCACCTGTTTGTACCTCTTCAGACTGGGGTAAATTGAAGGGGAAGAGTAAGAGTAAGGGACGTATAATGAACCGCACTAACAAGGTAAGGACTAAAATATTTTATATACCTATTCTCACCGCCATATCATATATGAATATACAGACGTTCTAAATATATATAATAAATAGGCCTCTATATTAATATTTATTGATAATATTATATGAATATGAATGTAATTTAAAGCTCCACTGTAATGGTAATATATCCATACATTTTAAAGCTGAAAAATATCAGCTAAAATATTATTATAATTTATTGTGATTAAAAAACACTTATAACACTGGAGCCACTCCCATATTTACCCAACTGTGGCAGAGTCTGGGGCATGTTTCCCTGCAGCTGCATTTTTACACAGTAGAAAACAATCAAAATTTATAACCGTCTACCATCAAAGATGTGCAATAAGACACAACAAAATTAAAAAGTTGTATACCGGTCTTACTACTTACACATTGTGTAACTGGAGTGTTATGGCGCCATTTTGAGAGCAACATGGGATGGGTAACAGAATACAGACCTTTATATTCTCCTAATATGAGCATGCTTGTTTAGATGTTTTTAAGTTTGTTTTAGATGTTGCAAGACAACTTAAAATCTGTTGTATCCTCGTAATATAAACATGTGATGAATCAACTTATAGCTCATAGCCAATAGGCTGTTTGTTACTGTTAAATGTTGTAATTAGAAAAGAGAAATTGTGACTCTGTTGGACCCTGGTGAAATCCATGACACATAAATGAAAGTTAGGTAAAAGTGTGTTTGCATGCCAAAAGATATTTTTTAGCTGAAGTAAAGAGTTTGCTTCTGGGCCAGTGTAGGGGAAGGACTGTGGCGTTATTTTCAATCTTATCAATTATCTTAACAAAGGATTTCTCTCTTTTCCCACCAATCTGTCCACTTATAGCCAAAAGACAGACCCTCATGATTCAGCTCTGAGGAAGTGATGTAACAAATACAAAAATAATTCCTCTCATCATAAAGCAAGTCTTCAAAAATTCAGATTTTCTAAAAAAAATATTATATCTTACACAGATTCTGATGGTTTTCTTTTGGTATATATTTGACTGACACGTGCCTTTTTTCTTGAACTACAGTGGTCCTTTAACCTGTGCTAGCAAAAATCATGTGACTATCACATTTATAGTTGTCAGCAATGCGGGTTGTTGCTACTGCTTGTGGGGTCGCATAGCGAGCCCGCCACAACTGCGCCCCTCGCAAAGTGAGGGCCGCAGTTGCTGGCAAGGAGCACCAAAGGCACTCCTTGCGCTGGTGGAGATGAGAGCCGCGAAGCGGGGGGCCGCATTTGTGGAGGCTCCCATGTCAGCTGCAATGACCATTGCAGGCCACAAATACGGACCCTCGCAAATCGCAAAATCTGAAAGCTGCAGTTCTGCCTCCGGCCGACAGATGTCGCTACTGATTTTAGCATATAAGGCGCGCCGACAGAAGAGGCCTTGAGCTTTGACAGGCGGGCCTGAGGCCCTGGGGGGGGGGGGGCGAGTGCCAGCGCCGAACACAGCGATGGCCTCGCTGTCGATTCAGCGATGTCGAGTTGCACTATGTCGGAGGGGAGAATAGTTCTTTGCCTTCCCTGGAACTTGATGGTGCCCGAAAACTCACAGCGCCCTCTGGCGGATGGCACCTGTATCTGCAGCTGTCAGTGCTGCAGAAGAAATGCCCAGGCAAAGAGGGATAGATCCTATTAGCCTTATTCAATTAGCTACTTGCAAATGCCTGGAACACATAAATTTGGCTTTGGGTGTTTTTTTTTTATACATGTTTATATGCATTCTATTGACTTAAGAATTCATTAGTGCCAATAAGTCATATTTGCCAAATATGTAGCAATATTAAGAGTGATTTTAAGTGTGTATACATTTATGAATTGGGCAATTGAATCGGTCCCTATGTTACTATGTTATGGATAAGTTGTATAGTTATTGGTTTATTTATTAAAACTATACAACACATTGCCTTTGGCTATCCATAAAATCAGCATTCATTCAAAAGAGTGTACTGATTATAATTAGCAGGTTAGCATAGGAAACCCTAGAAATAACATTGTATAGTTTGGTTCTTTTGTGAAATTGTTAACAGTATTGGATACAAATTGCAATGTAAGCTGATAATATTCTCTTTAGAAATAGTTCCTAGAATTACAATTTTAGGCATAAACTCTCAAACGTATGTCTACATCTTGGTAGCTTTTGATATTTAGCAGCCTATTTAGGTAATCTTCTAAACTGCTGAGTAACACGCAACCTCCTGCTTCATTTCATATCCCAAGAGGGTGTACACCTGAACCTAATCTGTTCATTGAAGACAAAAAGCTGTCACTGTGGATCCACATTCACTATAAGGGAACTGCGTCTCAAATATCAAAAGGGCAAGGGGGTTCTGGGAAAGAAGAAAGGAATTGGAAAGAAAGAAAATATGAGACTAAGCTTGTAGTATTTTGAGGATGTTATTAATCATGCTCAGTCACTGAGTTGCTTACAGAATATATAAAATTGACTCTGGTTTGACTTTTTGTAAACTGACACTATTTTCTTAATGACCATAATTACCTAATGTGGAAAATAAACAATTTTCACTTACATTAACTGGCATAAATAAATATTTAACAACGTGGGGTCCTTTCCTTCTTCACCTTCGCAAAATCTACTCGCTGCAATCCCGCCACCAACCGACAGATGGCGCTGCCGATTTTCATATAAGGCACGCTGACAGAAGAGGCCGAACATAGAGATGGCCTCGCTGTCGAGTTGCGCCACGTCGGAGGGGAGAATAGTTCTTTGTCTTACATCAAACATGACGGGGCCCGAAAATTTGCAGCGCCCTCTGCTGGATGGCTCCTGTAACTGCAGCTGTCAGTGCTGCCGAAGACATGCGAAGGTGAAGAGGGATAGATCCCAACATGGTTTTGAACATTTGGCATATTGCACATTGGCATTTTATAAATAAATAATTTATACAATAGACTCTCATTAAACCAGAATTCTCAAGCAACCACAATAAAAATTGAATACTGTACTTTAAATAAAAAATTTTTTTACAGGGCTCAACAAATGCCAGGAGCCAGGTTGTTATGCCACAGGCACCTAGATTACATCCACTCTGCAATTCAGTTTTACCTGGAAGCAGACAGGCATGAGTGACTGAGCCAGGGCTGTGTTGGTGTCACATTCCCCGGGTTCAGCACTGCACCCTCCAGCTGAACGTATCTGTTTGTAAGTGAGGAGTGAAAGCTGCTGCTGCTAGAACAGCCCTCTCTGACAAATATACTTACAGAGCATCCTATGTGCAGCTAATCTAAGCCTCTGTTAATAGTAACTCTCAAAGCAACCAGAAACTACATTTATCCGGCATCTACCAATGTTTTGTTATTTCTAGGGCCATGGTCGCAAAACTTTTACTCTTCTGTCATACAATTAAAAGACCATTTATTTTATTACCAAAATGTTTTCCCCATGGACAATCAACTATATTAATTGAACAAACTTAACATTAAAATACACAGGCATATAAAAAAAACAGTGTTTGATCCAATTATATCATACCAGTAAGTCCAGAGGAAATGTAAACAAGGAATCATGCAGATGTATTTTTTTTATCCAATTTACATTAAAACTAAAGGGAACAAAAGCACAATATGTTGTAGTTAAGGGATCCATAAGGCTCACTAGCATTCTATATTTAGTTTTTTTTTCTATTTACTAGCGCAATTATTTCTCATACATAAAAAAATGTTGCAATGTTTAAAATGTGATTGTCTTAAATGCATTCTATATTTTTTTTTAATACAGTGGTCCTTTAAAGAAACATTTCATGATTTTTCATTACAATTAGATGCTGCGATATCAGTGCTACCCTTTCAGTATATCTATTAATATTTACTAACTCTTACTGTTTTGGCTTTATTTTGTGGGTATTCATCAGAAAGTTCCTCAAAAATTATGTGAAATGTATGCTTTGTGTGTCTATAACAGTATTACACTGAAAATGCAACAAGAAACAGACATGTTAATAGCACTGATACAATCCCCATAGCAGTGATTTGTCTGCCATTCTTAGGCTGGTTATTCTAAAGGACGTCAGACTTATAAATGCATGACTGCAATATTTTTTAGATGTTATTAAGACGGTACTACCTCCTAGATAAGGGATAGGCATAATCAGTCCTGGATTTCATTATCTCCCTGCACGTGCGCAGGTGAGACAATAAGGTACGGATTTTCTGTTTTTCTCATTTGTACACATGCATGGGAAACACTGAAATCCAGGGCTGTGTTTTACACTTCAGGACTGAAGTTGCCTACCTTTGCACTAGAGCAATCTATTCGTTGTTTTGTTGTTGTTGTTGTTTTTTTACATACAAAGACAAACAAACATCTGGTTACAAAGAAAAAAAAATGTTCTTTCCCTCAGCAGGATGTCCTCTTTAAAAAATACACATCATATCATGACAATATATTCAAAATAATTGTTTTACTATATTTCCTTGAAAGACAATCCTCATGTATAATAGAGGACAGTCTAAGTAGCAGGTGTAAATAACATAATTTAAGCAAAAAAGAAAAGAAAAAACACCCAACTTAGCCACCTAGAAATACTCCTATATTGTTTCCGGCAAATTAATCTCTAGATAGACATCAAATTGTAAAATATAACTTTTATTTAATATTTTTAAAAAATACATGAGTAAAACATAGATGATTAAAATCACCAAACCAATAAGCCGCCCACTAACATCTGGTGACACATTTTGATATCCCCAAGATACCTTCACATAGACAATTATATAGTTCTTTCTTTAAAGGACCACTGTTGTTATTTTTTTCTTTGCATTTTTTTAAATAACTAAACTTAATAATGGGCGCAATGTTTTTAGAATGTAAATAAATAAATAAATAAACCAAGCTTTTATCAGTTATATTAAATTATAACTTACCGTAAGTTGTAAATGACCCATTCTCAGGGCCTCATTCTATTATCGGCCGTAGGAGCTGCGGGGCCGCAAGGACCGGCCGCAAGCTATTCGGCTATTCTATTCCCCTCCGGCCGGGGATTCCGTCAGGCTTGCGGCCGGCGCCTTGCTATCCTTTGCGGCCGCACGCGCCGGAGGAAAGCCTTTGATCTAAAACGTCCGCAAGAGTTTCGGCCGCAAGAAAAGCCCGGTTGCTATTCAATTGCTCCGGGAACCCTCTCTGCAAGGCTAAAACCGAGCCGCAGCTTACTTGCAGCAAAAAGGTCCCGCTAGCACCAATTAAGCACATTATAAAGCCGAAATAAAGCCATCCTGCACTCTGAGGAGACTATAAAGTGATTGTAGGTGTTAGCAAAAATAGCACAACATTCCCCTATACTCAAATCCGTAAAAAAATTATTTTTTAATTGATATAAAAAATCCATGTAAAAAGTCCAGAGGGCTTGGAGCACCTCAGACCCGCCCACAGTTAATGTAAACTCGGATTTGGGCTGATGTGCAAGCTTGAGAGGGGGTTACTATTAATCCTCGTGTCCCCCAATATGATCTCTAGCATTTACAGAGCTGTACAGTGCCGTCTTGAATTTATTTTTGCGTTTAAAGTTTTCTGAGCTTACGGCCAGTTGCAAGATATGCGGCCGGCCGTAAGAGGAGATCCTTGCAGCCTTGCGGCCGTTTTACGGCCGATAATAGAATGAGGCCCTCAGTATGTACATATAAACCTCCTTTGAAATCGAAGTTCTCCCACCTCAGGAAGTTGATCACCAGAAATCACAATGGTAGATCTCACAACAACATAATTGCACGTAGAAGGTAATAAATTACAGGAATTATTCTTTTGTTTTACATTTTTTTTGCATGTTTTCAAATGCAGTTTTTCAAAATGTATACCATAATGGCCCTGTAACCTGCTCTGTGATTATCATGGTTTTACATTATAATGGTGTTTGCACTGAATCTTACTTATTACCCGTACATGGCAGAAGTTATATTTGTTAAGCAATACTTTAAATATACAACTTGTATTTGGATATTTTCTGAAATTGTAAATATAATATACCAGAGTTCTTAATAATGTTCTTTTATTGAATTTTCAGTCATGTCAGTGGCCATCAACTGTAACTCTTTTTCTTAATTCTGAAAACAAATATGTTGTGAACCTGCAAATCACTTTGCTAGCATACAGGTAATTTCCCTGTATTATATTTCTGTGCACATCTTCTACATGATGTAAGTCATACTCATTTGCTTTTGCAATACACTGACAATATTGCTTGCTGTTGCATGCACATACATACATGTACATTGTCTTCAATCTCTCGCCCTGCTTGTTGCACACATCTGTCCCCTCTCCTTTTCTCACTCCCCTCTGCGACATATTGGGACTTATTAAATTGCGATTCGGCCAATTGAATAGGGCTCTATATAAGCACATAGCATATTTTTACAGATGTTTTTAGTTATTTAAGACCTTGCTCAAGTTAATAAAATAGAAAAATAGTCACTTTTGTATAGATTTGTTGTAAAGGTAGAAGAAATTATTTCTATCAATTTTGAGTTTTGATAGTGGTTTTGTATGCAAGTAAATGTACCCCAATCCAGAAATCACAATAAATATATGTGACACCTTTCTACAGTTATATTTTAATGGATTATATTTAATGTGTCTATTAGAGGGACGTGCAAGCTTATGTCACTGTACACCTTTCCAAGGTTTTTGTTCTTCAATCGAGTTAAGTAGATAAATGTTCACTTTTGCCGTGATCTGATATAGAAAGAGCAAAGATTATTCATATCTTGAATTAAAAAAATAACCTTGCACACAAGTAGGTTTATCCAGATTCAGTTTCTCAATGAATAGTTTTGACAAAGTAATACATTTATATTTTAGTGAGTTGCAGTCAGTATGTCCAATAGATAGCTGTGCATGTTTTTAGTATGTCATGTATTTTGATTGCACATTTGCAGTTAGTTCAGTAGGTTGTTCTTTTCTTGATGACCGATAGATGGCAGTCAGAAAAACTCAATGTGATTTATTTTAACTGGCAGCCAAGTTATGTCACAGTACTTAAATCTGTAATAGCATCAGAATAATGTGTCCATGTAAAAATGAGATTATTTATTCAAATCTTAAATTGTGACCAAAGATTCTGCAATCGTATAGGCAAGTTATATACTGTAGAAGTGGTATTTCAGGAGAGTATTTTTCCTTGAAATCCATTTATGGCAGTGTATTTTTAGGAATTGTTATTTTCTGGAAAGCCGATGGATGGCAGTATAGTCCGTCTTCCGTTGTTTGTATTACCCAGTAGTGGAAGAGAAGACACAATGCAACTGCATCAGATTTGCAAAAGATTTGTGTTGGTTTTCATGACTTAAGTATTGAATATTAGCATAGTTCTTTATGGATTAGCCAGTTTAATATATTAATATCTCTGTGGGTCTAGGAGGGGCTCCAAATGTTTATTTAAGTGTATTAAATGTATTGGGGGGGGCAGGTGTTAACTTACATCCTAGCTCTTAGATCTGTCTACAGGATGGCCAAAGATCAAAGTCTTAGAACACCTCCTGCTTGTTGAGCTCTTTTCTCAGTCTCAGGCAGTCATTTAGACCTGACAAATATCTTCCAGAGTTATCCACCATTACTGGGTGTGTTCTCCCAGGGCAGTGTGCATCTAGTCTGTAAATCAGTCTCCGAGATGAAAACCTGGGGCCATATTAAATTTAAAGTTCTCAACTCGATTGCAGACATCCGAATGTCTGCAAGTGTGTTGCGGGCTCCCATTTGTCTCCGATTGCGATGCTATTCAATCGCTCAAGCCCTCAAGGTACCGACCCAAAGCCAAAACCGTAAACCATTCACTGGTTCGGAGCAGTTCAGGGTGGGAACATGATCAATTAAGCAAGCCCATAACCACCCATTTCAAACCAGCCAATAGAAAGTGAGACTGTGATTATTACAGCAATAAAATATGGAGGTTACATGTCAATCAATTAGGTTCGGGGGTCCGATATGCTATCAGACTTTCAAAACCAAAATATAAAGAATTATGAAAATTAATACCAATACTGTTCTAGTCCATATGGGTGGCCTGATACCTCATTGATACCCAAGATCGTTTTGACCCCAAATTTAAACATAAAATAAAATCTAAGATCTTGACAATTTGCAGGCTTGAGACTGTTGTGCAGTTAATTCTACTTTTCCGTTATTTACAGTGCAGTAGTGATTTTTTATTTGCAAGTACAGTGCTACGAATAGGTGTTTAACCCCCTTGCGGGTCCTCTCTAGCACTCGTAGGATTTTCTCCTTCATTTGCCGGGGGTGTGAAAACATTTGTGGGCTTAGGTGAAATTGAGCAATTGAATAGCGATTTGCAATTTTAGCCTTGCGAAAGTGAAAGATCAAAGGCTTCTGGTGGCTGTAAGTTACGAGGTTAACCATTGCTATTTTCTCAAGGCCATAAGTCGGAAGCCTGCAAAAATACGCAGATGGAATAGCAAATTAGCTTGCAACTTCACTTACGGGCTCCCGGGTTGCCTGGAAGCTCAATTGAATATGGCCCCTGGATCCTGGTTTTCTATGAAAATGTTCAGAAGGTGCAAGCACACATAAATAATAAAATTTTGAGCAAATGTATTACAGGCACAATTCAGCAACTGAAAGTCTGTGTACATCTAGTTCTATAGAAACATTGTATACATGAGCTACAGGGGTTTATAACCTTTGCCATTTTAGTGAGTAAAAACTGAACTTTTAATCATGTATTAATAAACTGATGTTTAAACATGCAAATAAACACGTATGTAGTTTACTTTAATATTAAAAACAGATAACCTTCCTTATCTATTTAAAGGTTAAGGGGGCCATTGAATTGTTATATTAATATCATAATGCTTAATAGTACGTTTTCCAGAGGAGGAACTTTAGCAGAATCGCAGTCCATAAATCCACAGGCTTGGCAACACAACTTTCAGGCCTATGGTCCAATCTGTTTTAACCTATTTCCTTCCTGGCGACAGATGAACCTGGAAATTAGTGTAGAAAAACTATAGTGAACAAAGAAACCTTATGGTGTTGTGAATACCATAAATCTCAAGATATGAATTAATATTTTAAATGCAGACATGTGTAATACTGCTTAGAAAATTAATGCTTTTAGTGCCACATTGAAATATTTCAGGAAAGAGTTGGAAGCATTGAACGTTTACAACAGGTAAAATGGTACAGGAATTAGGGCCACATTAGAAGTATTTAATTGTCATTAGAGCAATGACTGCAGCCTGAAAAGTTAACAGCAATGAATATCAGACAAATCACTGAAATACAGAACAATGAGTCCTGTAGCAACACAGTATATCCCACCCAGCTATGTTAATACCCACCCCTAAAACCTTGCGAGAGAACTGCTACGAGTTACTGCTCTGAGTGAACTCCACAACAAAGCCGAAAAGTGAGACAAAAATCCTCATTGATTTTTGCACTGACAATAAATTACCAGTTACTCCATTACACTCTGATACCCAAACCCTATGCTAATAAGACCTTATGGATCACTCGCAAATCAGGGCACTGTCGTAACTGTAAAAAGCAAAATAAAAATTTACGGGTACCAAAGACCACTTGCAAGTGGTTTTCAAAGCCTTTCTGAGACCCCCAGAAGCATTTAAAGTGACCCTATAGCACAAAAAGCTCTACAAAATTATGAAATATCAACACTATTTGATTTGACATTTAACAATATGATATCAACATGCAGTCAGGTCCATAAATATTGGGACATCGACATAATTCTAATCTTTTTGGCTCTATACACCACCACAATGGAATTGAAATGAAACGAACAAGATGTGCTTTAACTGCAGACTTTCAGCTTTAATTTGAGGGTATTTATATCCAAATCAGGTGAACGTGTAGGAATTACAACAGTTTGTATATGTGCCTCCCACTTTTTAAGGGACCAAAAGTAATGGGACAGATTAACAGTCATAAAACAAACTTTCACTTTTTAATACTTGGTTGCAAATCCTTTGCAGTCAATTACAGCCTGAAGTCTGGAATGCATAGACATCACCAGACGCTGGGTTTCATCCCTGGCGATGCTCTGCCAGACCTCTATTGAAACTGTCTTCAGTTCCTGCTTGTTCTTGGGGCATTTTCTCTTCAGTTTTGTCTTCAGCAAGTGAAATGCATGCTCAATCGGATTCAGATAAGGGATTGACTCTGCCATTGCATAACATTCCACTTCTTTCCCTTAAAAAACTCTTTGGTTGCTTTTGCAGTATGCTTCGGGTCATTGTCCATCTGCACTGTGAAGCGCCGTCCAATGAGTTCTGAAGCATTTGGCTGAATATGAGCAGATAATATTGCCCTAAAAACTTCAGGATTCATCCTGCTGCTTTTGTCAGCAGTCACATCATCAATAAATACAAGAGAACCAGTTCCATTGGCAGCCATACATGCCCACGCCATGACACTACCACCACCATGCTTCACTGATAAGGTGGTATGATTTGGATCATGAGCAGTTCCTTTCCGTCTCCATACTCTTCTCTTCCCATCACTCTGGTACAAGTTGATCTTAGTCTCATCTGTCCATAGGATGTTGTTCCAGAACTGTGAAGGCTTTTTTAGGTGTGGTTTGGAAAACTCTAATCTGGCCTTCCTGTTTTTGAGGCTCACCAATGGTTTACATCTTGTGGTGAACCCTCTGTATTTACTCTGGTGAAGTCTTCTCTTGATTGTTGACACACATACACCTACCTCCTGGAGAGTGTTCTTGATCTGGCCAACTGTTGTGAAGGGTGTTTTCTTCATCAGGGAAATAATTCTTCGGTCATCCACCACAGTTGTTTTCCGTGGTCTTCCGGGTCTTTTGGTGTTGCTGAGCTCACCGGTATGTTCCAAACAGTTGATTTGGCCACACCTAATGTTTTTGCTATCTCTCTGATGGGTTTGTTTTGTTTTTTCAGCCTAATGATGGCTTGCTTCACTGATAGTGACAGCTCTTTGGATCTCATATTGAGAGTTAACAGCAACAAATGCAAATAGCACACTTGAAATAAAAACTGGAGCTTGTATCTGCTCTTTGTAAATGGGATAATGAGGGAATAACACACCTGGCCATGCAACAGCGGAGCAGCCAATTGTCCCATTACTTTTGGTCCCTTAAAAAGTGGGAGGCACATATACAAACTGTTGTAATTCCTACACCGTTCACCTGATTTGGATGTAAATACCCTAAAATTAAAGCTGAAAGTTTGCAGTTAAAGCACATCTTGTACGTTTCATTTCAAATCCATTGTGGTGGTGTATAGATGCAAAAAGATTAGAATTATGTCGATGTCCCAATATTTATGGACCTGACTGTATGTGTAAGCCTGTTTTATGAAACAAAATCCTTGGTAATACACAACCCAGTATTCAAAGGGTAGATACACGTCACAAAACCACATTGTTAGGAACAAATGCTCTATTGCATTGTCTATAAATATATCATATTTTAACACAAAATAAACACATCTTTATTTATTGGAGCTATAAATACAATTGTCACATCTCTTTAATATCAAAATATATTAATAAATAAAAGACAATTTGCAGAGCTGCTGCTGATAAAGTAGGTACAGAGCACCAGAGCCCACCACAGGGAATGGGTCCTCTTCCAGCTGAAGTAAAGAGGGTTATATAGTTGCATAGTATTTGAGGCTGAATAAGGACTGTTAGTCCATCAAGTTCAACTTCTGATCCTTTTAATATGTGGACTATTTGTTAATTAACCCAGAGGAAGGCAAACAGAAAAAAAGACATTGAGACTTTGCCAATTGTCTCATAAAGGGTCTCTTAATAACATAAGGCAGAGAACCACATTATTTTTATAAAAATGTGACCTGATCACCTACATATATTTCTGGCTTTTGTATTGACCCCTAGGGGCACCTACCTTTTACAGAGAAGTTGTAAGTGGGGGCTACACGTTATTTTGCATCAGTATCCTCAATTTACTAGCATAACCACTGATCAAAGCTGTCTGATAAAGATTCTCTACTGGTAATTTTAAGAGTGGCATAGAAGCAGAAAACTCCTGGGTGGTCAAGAAACTAATTCTAAGCAGATTATGAACTGCATTCTTGAACCTCTGTCCCCTGGCGACTCTCACCCATCTTATTTTTCTTAAAGAATGTAAAAAACAATGCATAATTTAAGACTTTGTGTATAGGATTCTTCTATCAATTTAAGAGGTGTAATGTGGTATAAGTATTGAGTTGATTTTTCTTTTTATCTTATATTGACTCCAAATCAGTTAAACAGTAGGTTACTTATTTACACAGCATAACAATAGTTAGCTATAAGCTAGAACAGTCAATAATTGGATCCCATTGAGGTCCTCTTCTCTGATGATGTCTGTGTATTGCTGCTAGGGATTCCCCTTGATCTATAGGAGCAGGAATGCAGTTCTGAAAAGGAGATACAGCATTTATTGATAACTGGACTGGAGCAAAGTGATTAAAAAGCTAGTCCCATCCATCAGAAATTCAGCTGACACACTTGCATACTCTCAAAACACTTAATATATATGTATAAGAACCTAGAGGTCTCAGTAATTCAATAAGTCTGGGTGCAGAGTAAAAAATGGAAATGTAGTTAAGACAGAAAGGCCAGCTAACCTAACCATTCAGCAGGAGGTCTTTAATTCTGAATGCCACCATTGTGTTAATCTAGCAGATCTATTAAAGGGATATCTAAATTTGCTGGATTCATACATTTCTGCACTCTATAGGCAAAAAGCAGCCTATATGTATACAGCACATCTCATAAAACATTTTATTTTGATTAATATCTAAAAATCCCTCCAAAGATTGTGTTGACACCACCAGGGGGTGTCTACCTAACTTCCTGATCCCCACCCAATCAGCATGCAGCATCCGGGGAGCAATATTAACCAACTATGTACCTGCTCTTGCTTGCTCAGCCAATAGTAGAGCAGTGTTTTCAGCCTCCCAGTCACTGCTGGGATAGCCCCTGCTTCCTGTATATGCAGTGTGGTGTTGCCATAGCAACTAACATAGTGCTATGTCTCAAATATGTCTTCTATTTCTTCATCTAACCTGATTGGCCAAAACTAATTATTGAGGGAGTGTTAACATTAATTTTAAACTGTC